>JASEKS010000168.1:100423-214141 GCA_030770415.1 Pleoardoris graminearum
ATACGTTTTTTTTTTTTTTTTTTTTTAATTTTTTTTTTAAAAAAAATTTTTGGTTTTTTTTTTTTTTTTTTTTTTTTTTTAAAAAATAAGCCTTTTATATTAAGGCTACCTAACTATTTAAGGAAAGTACTTTATCTCCTAAGTAAACTAACAACCAGCTCTTTAATTCCTAAACTAATATATATATTACTAAATAAAGTTATATTAAATTACTAGTCTATTATCTAATTAGGCCTAGTTCGCCACGCTAAGCCTATTTAGGAATAGATTTTTATCTTATCTAACTTTAGATAGCAAGATATACCTAAGAATACAACGTATTCTAAGCAGGGATTTTAGCTTCCTGTAGTCTTATATTAATTCCTTAGTAGTACCCTATACTTCTAAAAACTCTGCACTTTACTATATAAAATAGACGCGTTTAAAGAACGCTGTAATAAGGAAAGGAATCGAACCTTAATACGCAGAAGAGACCTCGAAAATTAAAGAATTTTAGTATTTCTAGGCATATGCCCACTGTGCCACCCCGCTAGAGTACTTAATATAATATAAGTTTATAACTTAACGCTTATACTCTATAAAATTAATTTTATATTTTATACAGCGTTTATCGGACGCCTTTTAGCTTAAATAAAAATAATTATTTTTATTATTAGCTAAAGTCTTACTAATAATACTTTTAAGTTACTTTAGATACTAAAGCTTATTATATAGTAATTAATTAATATAATTAGTACTATATAGCGCTAAGTAGTACTAAACTAGTACTTACTATATAATAAATAGTATTTTTATTAAAATAAGTAAAATAAGTCTTTATTTAGTAGCTATTATATATAAACGATTTTTACTTATTTATATTAAAGTCTATTAAGTACTAATACTTACCATTTAGAACGCTATACTTTATTATAATTTTAATATAACTAATATAAAGTAATTCTATCTACTATTTATTCTTCTTAGTTAACTTAACGTAAAAATTCTTAAAAGTATAATACTTAAAAGGTATTATAACAGTATAAACTAAAACTTAATAAAATAACTTAAAATATAATAAAAAAGGGCTAATTATAACTTAAAGTAACTATATAGTATAATTAATAGTAAATTTTACTATTTTACGCGTTATACAAAATATTTATTTTTTAAAAAAAAAATTAAAATTAAAATAAGAAGTAGGAGTAAAAATCTTTAAAGCCTAATTTTATAACTAAAAACGCTAAAACGCTAGTACTAGTAAAATAATATTATTAATTAACTTATTATATAATTAACTATACCTAATAAAAATAGTAAAAAATAAATAATATTAAATACTACTAAATAGTAACCCGCGAAAAAAGGCTTTAAAATAAATACTTAATTTTAATATTTAATACTATTATACTAAAATAGTTTAAAAGATACTAAATAGATATACTTAAGCTATACGCCTTTATATTATTTACTTTTAGGCTAAGAGCGGTCTTAAAAGGGAAATAATATTATAATTTAGGTATTTTTACTCTAGATAGGAGCGTACTTATATAAAAAAAAATATATAGTCTATACTATAAGGCTTTAACTTAGTAGTAATTTATTTTTTTACTTTTATAGATAATATATACCTAATTTATTTTATATATTATACTATATTACTACTCTACCCTAATTTCTAATACGTTTAATGTATTTTTAATTATTTAAATTTTTATACTAAAAATTAAAAAAGCTTATATTTTATCGTTATAAATATATATACTATTAGTGTTTTTTTAAAATTCTAAAATAAGTAGTAATTTATTATTTATAAAATATACAATAGTATTATTATTAAGAATAATATTTTTAAAAAGTATATAGGTATTATAATTTTATATAAATATATACTACTACTTTATTTTAATTTATTATTTATAATAAATAAAGAATTAATAACTATATATACTATAGAGCTAGGGAATTTTAGCTTATTAAACCCTTTACCCTATAAAATATTTTTTTAAAATATTTTTTTATTTAAGTATATTATAAAGAGCTATAAATTTATTAAGTTTAAGGTACTTAAAAAGCTATTTTTTTTTAAAGAGTGGCGCAGTCTAATTAGTATAAGTATTTAGTAGGTTTTTAATAGTACGCTTTAAATTTATAAAAATACTAATATAATTTATTATTATTTCTTAGCTATAAGCTATTTAATTAAGGGGATAGACTTTATTAACTAAGTATTATAAAAATTCTAAAATTCTAAGTAGTTAATTTAGTAGTTTTATCTTATAATACTACTTAAAAAATATTTATAATTTTTATTAAGAAGAGTTCCTTATCTTTAAATATTAATTTTTAAATTTAGATTATATATATCTATTTTACCTAATTAGGTACTAATTTTTTAATAATAGTAGTAAAAAAGTTAGTAATAGTTAGTTTTTCTTAAGTATTACTAAGCTTATATATTTTTATTTTTATATAAAGTGCTTTCTATTTATAATACTATAATTTAAATGTTATTCTTTTATACTTTAGTTTTTTTTAAATAAGTATAGTATTATTATTATATAATATTCTTAGTTACTATATTAGTAGTTAAAAGCTTTTATTTAAAAAAATAAATAATTAAGTAAGTTAAGATATTCTTCTTAATAGCGTAATATATTTAAATAGCACTTATAAGTTCTAAAACTACTATTATATTAATTTAGTTATAAATATTTATTACTTAGTTTACTTTAGTAGTATATTTAGTTAAATAGGCTTAGTATATATTAATGTTAGTAGTATAGTTATAGTAAATTTTTATAATTTTTACTTTAGACGCTTTTATAATACGTAAAAGCTCTAGTATAAAAAAATTATTAATATTATTAATACTTTTAAGATTAGGATTAATAAGATTTTAAACGCTATATAGTATATACTATAGTTTAAGCTATATATTTTAAGTTAGTAATTCTTTTAGTTGCCCCGAGTTACCACAGCCATACTATTTGTTTAATTAATATATAAATATATATTAAGTTAGCTAGCTCGCCGAATTAGTAAAATAAATATTATTAATTAAAAGAAATAAAATAGTTTTAGTTATTAGAACGCTTAAAAAATTATTAGTTATAAAAGTTATTAAGTATTTAATAGCTAAAGATATAAATCGTTATTAATATATAAATAATATAATACTTACTAGGTCTATAAAACTAAAAGCTTTTAAATAAAAAGTTAAAATATTAATTAAAGCTTTAAAAAATAAAATTTATAATAATTAGGTATATAAAGAGAATCTTTCTTTACTTTTAAAACGTTAGGCTTATAACTATAAAAAAAAATAAGCTAAAAGTTACTAGTTTTTAAGATTAAAAAATTATAACTACTTTTATAAAAGAAAATAGTAAAGAGCTATATTATATATACGTAAAAGAGAAATAAATTTTTTATTTTAAAAAGTTTTATAAGCTAGTAATATAAGCTCTAAAGTATTTTTCCGTAATATATATTTATATACTAATTAAATAAATAGTGTAGTTATAGTAGCTCGGGATAATAAAAAAGGCTTTAAACAAGGAGGGGTATATATACACCTTAAAAATTTTTTTTTTTTTTTTTTTATAATAGTAGCGTACCGCTTTTATATTTATATATATAAAATAAAATAAAAAATTATTTATATATACTATTAGCGTAGTAGACTAAATTTAATTTAGTTAAATAAATTAGTAATATTAGTTTAATATAAACTTTAAAGAAAGATATTTTAAAATTTATTAAAAAAGGGTATATATATATCTATTTCTTAATTCGGTAGAGACGCTAAAAATTAGCATTTAAATTTTTTTTTTTTAAAAAAAAAAAAAAATCCTTTAAGCACTAGCGGCATTTGCCCTAATCGTGATGGTAGTAAAGCACCTATATTATATTATAGCCTTAATGACGACTGAACTAGGCGGGAACAAACAAACGGGTCCCTAGGACTGTAATGCTTGGTGCGGCATGCATGTTGCCCGAATAATTAAAGCGTGGCCACTTTAATGCACGCTAACCGATACCTAAGTTACTGTGTAAGGCGCTACGTGCTAGACTAGAGAGGAGGATCTCTTGAGGTTTTTGAAAGTGAAGCATGCTTTCCCCCAAAAGACATCACTATAGTGTTGTGAATTCCCGTCTATTGAATAGGTTGTTTTGCAACTGTTGGTCGTTTGCATTCAACCTCTATAACCACTGCCATGGGATCTCCCATGGTTCAAACCTTCACGGTCGCCACCTTGATTATATAGAGCGCCTTGGCCTGAGATGCGACCCGCACCTTCGGCATCGTCGTCTTTAAACATCATCGACGGGTCAAAACCTTGAACTGTGAACCTGGGATCATAGTGAGCAGATTCGATCCCAAGTTGATGACTTCGCAATTGTGAGTGTTGCGTATGAGTCTGTGGAATCTGAGACGGCGCATGGTTATGCGTCTGGGTTGGGTGCTGAGGATGTGAGTGAATGGTAGACTCGTAGGGACCGGGTGTTCCAGCCTGACTAGGGGGTGCTGAGCCAGACGAGTGGGTGCTATGGGGTGCCGAAGTGTCGTATAAAGAAAGATCTTCTACTCTGGACGAGGGCGCCTGCAGCAGGGATTGCTGAGAGGCGTTGAATGGAAGCTGAGCACCAGTTTGTGCTGCAAGCTGACGTATCAGCTCCGTGGAAGGATAGGAAGGCGATGCAATCGTGGGTAAACCAGCAAGCTCGTCGTTCACATTGGATGAAGCTGTCCCAAGAGAACCAGGAGCTGAGCCCATAGTCGGGGCGGACATGGATCGGGGAAGCGGAAGATTAGGCAAAACTTCGGAGACCTTCGCGAGGAGGAGAGGAAGGTAACGAGTTTGCCCGCCACGGAGCGCCGAGAACAACGTGAGGAAGCGAGAAACGTAGTCGCGAGGCCCCAATGCAAAGGTATCGGGCGAGAACGGGATGCAAGCGACGACATCGGTTAAACAACAAGCTATGTCGAATAATTTTTCGATCTGTGATTGTGTTAGAATAAGCTCATCAGCAGAAATACTCAGCGAAAATGGTATCACGCAATCCGAGGGGTTAGGGTTATGTGCAAGGATATATGCAAAGTAAAGGTCTATGCTTCGATAACAGTCCCTTGAACAATAAGCGAATCAAGATCAACGTGACAGGGTTCAAATTTTCGGGCAAGGTGAGAAACATCGGAATAGACTGTTGACCATACCGCTGCATAAATTGCTTGAACTTACCAAACCCACGCCATGCACTTCCATCGCATGCTGCGAGAACTGATGCGTCATGGATAGGAGGTCGCGCGAGATCTCAATGGGATATTTGAACGTCAAAGTGTTGTCGGCCGCCACACTGCTAACGAGACCTTGGCTCACGCACAATTGCCATAACATAGTCCGCAGCCACTGCTGTGTAATTCGTAGATCCGCCGCCTGACTTTCGGTACACTCGACATACCTCGGGAGTGCCTCGGTGAATCGATTCTGGAGCTGCGCAATCCACGAGGGGTTGCCATGCGCTTGCACCTTATTCCATATGTTTATGAAGGTGTCATCGACCGGCTTAAACAGATTTATCAGGTATTCCAGTCCAGATGCGATCGGTCTTTCCGAGGGTGATTCCTCCAGAGAGGGAGAGTGTATAGTAGGATATAGTGAGATCGGACGATGCTTGTGGAGCGCATGTGTTCTATGTCCGATTAGCCCCGTTGTACTGTTGTCGTCGTTAATAGGAACTACCTTTCTGCGACCAAGAGCAGCCAATACAACACGCGCTTGCGAGAGATGTCAAGCGGGTCGCTCTTGTGTGTTTCCTCCTCATGAAGACCAAGTAGATGCGCTTGAGTACTGGCTTCCCTGAGATACGACCATGCCGTATTGTCCTTGCCCAGCCCGAAAAAACAACCATAAAACAGCCAGGATGTCAGAAGGGACAGGTGTGTCGGGGTTTCCACAAAATCAACGCCTTTCCGCACCCGCACCGCCTCCTCTAGTAGAATGTGTCCTATACTGACGTTTGAAAGTTGTGCCATTTCCGGACGCGGGAGTAGACTGGGCGAAACTGTCATGTTTGCCTGAATCATGACATATGCGCACAAAGCAACAACCATGCAGTATGCCTCGGTGGAGTGCTCCATGCTCATTATAGTCTCTTGTGCGCGTTGCTGGTGAAGGATGGGCTGCGAAGGGTATACGTTTGCGAAGAAGAAATCGAGGCAGCTCTCCACGAGCCCAGGCGGCAGCAGGCCGGGGGTGCGCGCAAAGCTCGTCGGAAGCGCTCGCCCATCAAATCCTAGCTCATGCGAAAGACCTGCTGCAAGCTGGGCATTCCGCTGAGTTTCCCGCAACTCCGAAAGGACTTTGGCACGGCTTCCTTTGGGTCCTTTCTTTTGCGGAATAGCATTATATGTGCACGCAAGCCCTGCTGAGACGCAGTTCTTGCAGGGATTTGTGCCTTCGCCAATGCATTTGACTTTGCGCCGGTGGCAGCTGCAAGAATGAGTGATGATTGTCCAAGTAAGAAAGTGATACAGGAACGCACCTATCACAAGCTCTCTTGACAGGGGCGGACGTAGGGGCCGTAGACATTATGTGACGGCGGGACGATGGAAGCAAAGGAGCAAGTCCTTCGTGAGGAAACGGGGAGTATGCACCCGGGTTCGACGAGTGCAAAGATTTCGGCGCATGCTGCGCATAGGATCGGAAGACGTTTTTGCATGCTTTGTGTCATTCTGCTGGAGAGAGACGCCCACTCACAACTGGCTAACTCGTCTACGTAGAGGCTTGGCCATAGCCGCATTAGACCAGTACTAGTAGCACGGGCCGGTGCAAAAAGAGCCCAATGAAACTTTGTGGAGTTGACCCCAGAGCCTCTGATTCACAGCGCGAGCAGGGCAGGGAAGCAGTTGAAACCCTAGCCGGACATGCGGTAAACGACTCCTGCCGCCGGTCATCCAGAGGGTTGCGCATGTCAGGCTCGAAGGCGGTGTTACAGAAGAATGGCGACGGCGTCGTGGCATAAACGACCTGAGGCCTTAACCGACCTCGGAGAGCTAGTTCGTCCTTAATGATCGCCTGCAGCCCCAGGCGGAAGGTGTAGCGCGACATGGGGAGCGCTGAGACGGTTGCAAACAGCGGAGACCATGCTGTGCCCACCTGGCTCGTAGAGAAGGAAGTCGCAAGCTCACCCACCCTGACCCCAGCCAACTCTAAATGGAGCCTTCCCGTAGGCTCTGATGATGGCCAGCAACGGCGGGCATCTCTCCGCCCTCGCCTTTCCCGGTCGTCATCGCAGAGAGAGGGCTGTTCGCAGGCGCAGGCACCCGGTAGCGGGATTGGGGCAGCTCTCGAACCCGCAGAATGGAGCTGCTGGGAAGAAGAGGGAGAACCTCCTGGCGCTTGAGCGCACGGAGCCTTCCGATGCGGAGCGAACGGTATCCAAACGCGCCAGACGCGCGAGGCAGCGTAGTCCCACAGTGTATCGGCGTAGGGCAGGATCGAAGACATTTGAAGGCCGTGGTTCGCGACGACACCATGGCCCGAGAAGGCCGCCAAGGTGTAGCTCGCACGTCGGTAAAGCATGTACCCTAGTCCTGATCATGGGTCTGTGTGACCCTAGGATATGCAACATATACATGTCAAGTCGTACGGAAGAAATGCTTTCTGGTATAGCATTGTCTTGCCCAGAAGTCAGCCCTTTGGTTGTCTACGCTACCAATAGGATCAGGTCGCAAAGAAAGCCTGGGGTCATTTCCTCGCCTACTACAACGACTGCTGCACATATACACACCCAAAGTATCAAATCGTCCATCTACATGCAGGATGTCGAATACAGCGCCTGCAAATGCACACAATACCGGAATCATTATGCCTAACAATCGTGACCGTCATTATGAAAATTCAACGCGACTTCCGCCCATTCGCGCCTGCTTGGCCTGTGCTCGTTCTGCTCTCCGTCGTCGTCGATTTGAATCATAATTGCTAACGTCCGTCTCTGTGCCGTACGCATGCGTGCCGGGGGGGCTGCTCAAGACGCTCCCGCCCGCTCCAGGAACGGGGGGAGGGGGAGGGAGGGGGCTTTGTGCCACAACAGGTGCCCCAGCTGGCGGAGGAGGGATCACAGGCTCGGGCATCGGTATTGGAGCAGGCGTCTGAGCCAGCTCCTGCGCCTGAGCGGCTTCCTTCGCTGCCGTACGCCGCCAGCGTTCGTTATTCTCCAAGTTGCTTAGCGAACTCATACTGCCATCTCGATTCTTTTTTTGGCGATCTTTCTTCCGCGCTTCACGCTCAGCCGCAGCTTCCTCCTCATTGAGTCTTCGCAAAGTCACGTGTCGTCCGTCGTTATGCATCTTGACCTTGACAGACACAGGTGGTGAGCTCACACTGCCATCACGACTGCCCCGACGCTGGCTGGCGTCTCCCCTACCCAGCGGATCGCCAGCCGCAGTACCTCCAGCGTGGTGTCGCCGATGCGTACGACCCCCGGCCGACATGTACGCTTCAGATCCAGAGTCGGAAAGAACACCATGATGATCCACCGGGGGAGGTGGTGGGACTGCTGCTGATGATTCTGCAGCGGCTGCCACTGGACTCGTTGCGCTTCTCGGTGGAAGTACGTGGGGGCGTGACAAAGCAGGCGTCGCTCCTGAGATGTCACTTTCAGAGAGGACGGTGGATGGTGGACCGTTCCTCCTAGGTGGTAATCCATCCCCAGTATACCTTCGCCGGTGGCTATTGGCTCGAGCCAATCGTTCTTGATCCATTTCTTGTTGTTTCATAGCCGCGACGTGCTCGTCTTCTTTCTTGCTCCTCCGCTTGTTCCACTGGTGTTTCAAAAATCCGGCCAACCCAAGGGCTGCTACCCCATCCCGAAGACCGTGTGAATCTCTGTGTCTTTCGTGATCGTAGTCGAAACTGGTGCGGCTGTCAGAATCGATCGAGGCGCCGCTTCGGGTGGATCGGTGACCCTGGCGCAAGGGGCTCGCACCCATAGCTGCGGCTTGGGCAGCCTCTCGCTCCTCTACGCGGCGCCAGTGGTCGCGCCCTGGCGAAGCCGGGGCTCGTCCTTCTTCGAGTCGACTCAGGTCAGTCTGCGTAACCTCAGACTGGCCTATGGGCCGACTGTAGCTGACATCGCTTGCTGTTTCGGGATCGCGCTTTTTACGGTTGAAGAAGGACTTGAGTGCAAAGATGCCGCCTGTTGCTGCGCCTGCGCCCAATAACCGATCGCGCCAGGTGTGTCGATTTCTCCCAACCTCTGTATATTTCTCATCGGCGTACGACTCTGAAGGATGCGAGCTAGGGTGCGAGCTAAGCACCTCCGTTCTGCCTGCATTCGATCTTCTGCGACTTCTACTGCGGGACCGTTTTCTCAAGGCGGCTAGACCTGCACCTGCCGCCCCAGCGGTCGCTAGCGCACCAAAGCCGTGGCCACGATGGCTTCTACGACCGCTGCTCATGGTTGTCTCCGTGATATATGTGCCTCGTTCATCGAAGCCCATCTCTGGCTGGTTGAGATAAGAAAGGACAAACCAGGCAGACAGCAATATGAACGTCCAAACCGCATAGAGGATGAAGAGCACCTCGGGTGAACCATATAACGTTAATCCTAGGGCAACCTGGACAATACCCAAGAGTGCGATCAGTCTCCCAAGCCACTGATGAAGCTAAAGAATGTTAGTACGCGTCCGCAAGTGGACACATGCACATACCATCAGCTTCAGTGGGATCTTGTACCGCTCCTTTCCTTTCTCTCGTCTGTGAATCATGCATCCTCCGAGTGCCTGGGTAAGGATGAGGGTGTAGAGCGCGACACCAATTCCGTGGTGGGGATTGGTCAAGGACCTCCGCAAACCCACAGCTTGAAAGCCCAGTATGAAGAGTGCAGTGGACAGGAAGACGGTCGCTATCTGTAACCATATGTGGAAGCGCAGTGCCATGCGCGGGTTCCGGTGATAGAAACGGGCGAGGAAAATCGCAGCAGGGACGACGAACAAAAAAGTAATGGTTGCTAGAATTCCATGTGCCTGGACAATTCCTCGGTAGCCAGTCATGTTCCGGAAGCGGTTGCCCATGCCTACGGCGTCAGTACGAGCTGTGTGTACATCGCGATGCATAGAAGTTACCATTGTATTGTGTTGTAGCAAGGTTCAATCCTTGCAGATTGGGAAGCAGGAAGGTGTTTCTTTGCGAGTCCCAAGTCCCGTCGCCCACATACATGGTGTTGGAAGAGTAGGCTCCGCTTCCCGGCGCAGACAGGCCAGGCATGTTGCCAAAGCCGACCCCGAGTGCGCAACCTCTTTCGGTCTGTAGTTCTTGAGCCGCAAGCACCAGTTACCAAGTGCCTGGCACTGTGCGCACTCGTTCACTCCAGTTGTGCGTGTGAATAGAGCGATGGGGAGAACGGAGGCAATCGTGACGACGTACTAGCCCTGGAGGGTGGCAGATTCGAATCGTGCGCTGGCCCAATCAGAACCTGTTCAGCAGGCAGGCGGTGTGCGGACCTGTGGTGTAGGTGAAGTTAGCAAAGCGAATGTAGCGTCGTAAGACTTTTCGAATGTCCTTGCTCGAACCGCGGCGCACGTAGGGCGACGGTCGGCTGGAAGCCAAGTCCACCCACAGCTCGCTGTTTACCGGTTACAGTGTCACTCGGGCAACAATCTTGGCGCCAAGCTTCTAATTCTACCCTCAGACTTGCGCACTCAAAACGCATCGCGTCCTGGAGAGATAGCCCTCCAAAAATGCTCAATGCATTGTACGTCCTAAAGGAATTCTTTCATATAGTGTTACCATCTCAGTTACGGCCACAGAGTTACTGTCCTGACCCGGCCACTGCGGGCTACTAGTCTTACGAAACAGCGCCTCAGCAGTGTGTGTGTGGAAAAGGCAATAGGATCTAGCGTGAGGTATTGGTTGACACCAGAGTGCTATCCATCTGTCCATGCTGCCTCGAAGCCCACGTCGCCAACTGCATCAACTACCTTTCCCCTGTCCCAATCTCGCGCCTGGCCCCGCGCGGTCCATCTCACGTCGTCCTCGTTCTTCTCGTCGCCTTGTTCCCATTTCTTCACCTGCTCGTCGCTAAAGCCAGCCGCCTTGAGCCTCGCCGCACCCTGCTGCTTCCATCGCTGGCGATCGCGGAAAGCTTCGACTGCATTGCTCCATTCGTCGCCATCATTCCCAACGGGATCAACATCCATCGCGGGGTCGTACCCGGAAGAGAAACGTGCATCGATTCCCACCGAGTTGCTATTATGCGTGCCGCGACCGCGTGAGCGCACAGCTACCTGTTGCGGTGGTGGGAGGGGTCCGACGATCGCCTCAAGCGGATCAGAGTCATCCTCCGTAGTCGGAGATTGTCTTGCCACTCCGCGGGCTCCATGTGTACTGCGTCGGCCGTCCGAATACTCCACCGGACTTCCGGACATGCGCTTGAAGGAGCGATACCTATGAGGGTGCTTTGAGGCCCTGGCGTGCCCGTTGGAAGAGGGCGAGGAAGAGCGCGTGCGGGCGCGACACCTAGAGATGGATCTTTGTCTTCTACGTTTTCGACCAATGTGACCTGTTTGCAGCAGCGGATCTGCTTCGTCGACACTTTGTGCAGAAGGGTTCTCTCGTCGCCATCGAGGGTCGGAACGGTGCGTAGACCCCACTGCCTCCTCTCCGCTACGCCGATTATGCCGCCATCTTTCCTTGTCTCTCGATCTGTCGCGGCGGGATCTCGCGCTTCGTGCTGCTTCCTCAAAACTCGAAGCCTTGCGATTCTGTCTGTCGTAGTCCTCGGTCGTGTCCATGCGATCGCGCACGCTTTGTCCACTACTCGCATTTGAAAGGCGCAGGCTGATTCGTCGTTCCGTCGTCCGGTTCTTTTCGCCCTCCTTTAGTGAATCCAGCTGTCGCAGGCGGGCACGCGAGTCCTTGGTCTCCTTGGCCCGCAACGCCGCATTATGGCTATCAGTCTGGCGGATAATGTGCCGTAGGAACCCGGTGTTTGGCTTCGGAGCATCGCGTCTCGACCTGGGGTTTGTCAGCTACCACTCTGCAACGCGGCCAAGTGTTGTACTTCATTGTCTCCAAGCGAGGCAGTGACGCACCTCTTAAAGGCATCCATGCCCACGAAGTTGTATCTCTTCGACACATATAACGCATCTTCTTTTAGGAGGCGCGCAACGTACTCGTCGTCGTCGAGGTTCTCGGCAGCCATGGTGGCAACGTCGGTCTACAGTGGTGGTCGTGCGGTTGTCTATCCAACTGCTCACTCGCTTCCGGTGTTAAACCAGAATCACACTGTCAATATCATTACAACGTGAAAGCGCATAGAGAGGGTGTAGGGATTGCGCAAGGGGTTGTGTAAGTCGGAGGTAAGAGCGTAGAAGAGCTGCTAGGACAGCGTGGCGGCTGCAGAGTGTGCGTTGAATCTAGTTTTTGATTATCGATAGCGGTTGGCTGCCGGAGAAAGGGTGCGGGCCTATCAGGCTGACCACTTTGGCGCGCCTCCCGCGTCCCAGTAAACAAAAACGATATTACAATTGATCAACAAGATGGCACACGAAAGCCAGTCGCGGTCACGCTCTGCTTCTGCTGCTCTCGAGCTGCTCCAACGTTCGCAATCTCTGAAACTTGTCTCCATTGCAGAAACCCTGTCGCCGAAAGATCAATCTGCGCAGAAGCGCAGTTCTGCAGTCTCAGACGACAGTGAACAGCATGGCGACACGCATCCCGCTGCTTTGCAGGCGGATCTTGTGCATTACAAGGTACATGGCTCCACTCACAGGCATCACGCCAGTGGTCTTACGCGTCCAGGAATTGTTCGGCAAACTCCGCTTCAGCTATGTCGAGCAGGTCACGAAGGAGAAGTTCTTGCGCGGCATAACCGATAATCCGCCGCGTCTCGTCGAAGCTATCGATAACGATGCGAAAGAACAGGAGGTCCTGACTCTGAAAGCCACCTTAAAGGAGCACAAACTAGAGATCGCAGATCTACTTCAACAACTTGAAGCCAAGGGCCGAGACATGTCGCTACGGTACGAGGGTGTGCAGTTGAGGACCGAGCTTCTAGCGTCCTTGCCATCGAAAATCGAAGGCCTGGAAGCGAGTATCGAACGACTCAAGCAAGAGCAGATATCGCCTTCTACCAACCCTGAGCTCGCGCTACCACTGCCAGACACAGTCCGTCTACTCGAGCAACGCGAGGCTGACCTCACCGCACTAGATGCGCAGCTCTCGAAGCTTCAATCGTCTTTGCCCAATCGAACGCGCGAGTTGGAGAAGCTGGAACGTGAGCTGAAACCACTGGAAACGCAGAAGCATGGCACAGTGGCAGCTGCAAAGGAAGCCAGACGGCGAAAGGAGGACGGTGGTGGCATTGGCGATGAGCTCGAAGAGAGGGGGCGGTGGCTTAGGGCATCTGAACATGCTTTGAACTATATATTAGAAGCATGATATTGGACAGTGGATAGTGCTCAAACGAGGTAGGAAAGAGGACGCTCGCAAGACTTTCATGACACACATTGTAACGACATTCAAGCTAGGCTTGCAGAAGGGATGGAATTGGATCAGTCGTAGGTTTGGGCGAGCTGCATCTTCGAGAACGAGTGTCAGCATGAACTTGACTGCCGGATGAACCAAGGAGCTACTGCAAAGGGGGCCTCCATACAACCTTCATTCGTTCCATGCAATTGAACAGTGTGGTCGGACTCTTGATTTTAATCGTGGCAGTTCATGATATAGTTATCCTGCTGTGCCACAGAAACCTCGAAAAGTGGAACTCCCCCTCACGTCCTTCGGGGATGAGTCACTGGGAGTGATGCTCAGAAACGCCTGAGCAATATTGGATACCTTTGGCCAGTTGGAAAACCCGCCCTGCCCGTTACGCTCCCATCCATGTGGCCACTACGCCGTCATCGCATTGTTTACGAGGTCGTGGGTCCCTTGGCGCCTGCAGGCGCGCCGTTGCGGAAACCGTTGGAGAAGCGGCGCGACACGGTCTTGAGGTATCGCATGCGTCCAGTGCCGGTGGTCTTCCTTCGCTTGGCCTTCTCGCCCCAGTTGACTGCGGCTGTTAACACTTGCTGCCATTCCGGGCTCAACAGAACGTACACTTGCGGGTCTTGGCAGCGGGATATCCGCACGAGGAGCAAGTGTGCTTCTGGATGTGGAGAGAGCGGCGTCCTGCGTTCAATCCGATCAGTACCCTCCTGTTCACTCCCAGGATCCTGCTGACATACCGCAACGACGACAGAGCGTATGCGTCTTGTTGTGCCGCTTCCCGAATGATGAAGTGCCCTTGGCTACCTGGGTCAGTATAGTCTACAAGTCCACAAGAGGGCTGGTGTTGCGTACTCATGGTGAATCAGGAACTGCGGAGTTATTAGCTGTTGCGCATAGTCTGGAGGATCAAGAAAGAATACCTTGTGACGCTGTGGGTTAGTTTTATGTTTCCTCAGTCGTGTTGTCCTCGGTCCCTCTCAAAGCCACGGGTTCGATGTTTTCCTTATGTTCCTTGTCGAAGATTTCGAATGTGTGCTAAGCGAGTCGCCTTGGAGCTAAAGACTCTAGGGCGGCTTGGCATCACGTGCCCACCGTAAGACCTCGGGACGCGACTGCAGAACTGGTGAGATATTGAGTTATTGCTTTGCGAAGGAGATCCTTTAATCACTGTAATGGTCTCAGATCGTCCTGCGAGGGTTACACTCTCACATTGTCTAAGAGGCCTGCGCGTTATCGAACCGCCTTACCGGTTTTGGCGGGGCGGGGGATGGGCTGTTGAGGCTTTATAGATAGCAACTTTAGATAGTAATATTATCTAAATCCAAAGCCTATATTAACTTTTATTAATTTTATATATATTTTATATTGTAATAGGTTTAAACTTAAAATAATATTAATAAAATAAATATATTTTACTAACTAAAATTTTTTTAGTTAATATATATTAGTATAGTTAGGCTAGTAAATTTAAAACACTTAGCTTTTTTTTTATTTTTAATAACTTTAGTAATACTAGGCCTAATTAGGTAATTGTTAGCTTATTTAGCTTAGTTATTCTAAAATTTTAATTTAGTTAAAAAATTACCTAATTAGGACTAGTATTACTAAAATTATTAAAGTTTTTATCTTAGTAACCCTACTATAGAGTTAGGTTAGAGTTATAAATATAAGTTACTTAATAAATTTAGTAATACTAGTCCTAATTAGGTAATTATTTAACTAAATTAAAATTTTAAAATAACTAAGCTAAATAAGCTAAAAATTACCTAATTAGGCCTAGCATTACTAAAGTTATTAAAGAATAAAAAAAAAGTAGGGCAACCTATTTAACTAGCCTAAGTATAGTAATATATATTTAAAGTATAAAATTTATTAATAATAAATAACTATAAAAGTTTAAATAATAATTAGTAATAGTATAAATATTAAATTACGTAATTAGTATATAACTATTAGTATTTAAAAGTTATATTTTATTTTTATAGTAATTATTATAATAATTAATAAAAGTTTTTTATAATATACTAGAGCTTTATAAAAATTATTAATAAAATAATTTTTATAAAAATAGATTTAGTTATATAAAACGTATTATAGGTATTAGTTTTATAAAATTATTTATATATATTATAATATAATATATATACGATCTTAACAGAGACCTAAAAGTTTTAAAATTATAATAAAATAATTATAATAAAATATTTTATATTATTTAGTTATATATTTAACTATTTATTTATATTCTTTTATATTAGCTGTTTATTATTTTTCCTTTAGAAACCTCTTTTTACTTACTTTTAGATA
Source organism: Pleoardoris graminearum (assembly GCA_030770415.1). Lineage (NCBI taxonomy): Eukaryota > Fungi > Ascomycota > Dothideomycetes > Pleosporales > Didymosphaeriaceae > Pleoardoris > Pleoardoris graminearum. The sequence goes on from JASEKS010000168.1 coordinate 116,206, forward strand.
TCTTCTATAGTATTAAGCTATAGCTCTTATTTATATACTAGTAACTTTTATTTTATATTATTTTAATTAAGATTATATACGCCCTCTACGTTTTAGACTATTACTTATAATACTTTTATTTATTTATTAAAGAATTATACCGTTTTTATACTTGAGCGTTTTATAATTACTAGTATTAGCGTTATTATTATTAATACTATAGTTACTAGCACTTTTTTTATAACTTATTTTTATTAATTAACTATTTTATATAGCAGTATAGTTACAGTAATTTTAGTATTTTTTTTTTTTAGTAGTGCCTATAAGTGATAGATCTTTAGCTTTTTTACTTATTTAAATAACTTTTTTTAACCCTTTTTAGCAACTCTATACCTATAAGTATAAAATTATTTTATTTAAATATTAACTTTTATAAGTTACCCGCGAAAATAGTTAGTAGTATATTAGTTATATTAAATATATTTATTACTTTATATTTCTTATTTATTTAATTTAATTTAAAAGTTTAAAATATTTAACGTGTTTGATAGTATAGGCTAAAGTAAGTCTAGTAGATATATTTTTCTAAAATTTTATTTTTTAACGTACTAAGAACGTATATTATTAGTATAGAGTAGTAGTATACTATTATTAATAAATAGTATTTTAGACGCTGTAATATATACTATAATTATAATATATTAATATCTCTTTTTTTATAAATACCTACTTAGTATTAGTTTATAATAGTAGTTACGCTAGTATAAGTTATTATATAGAGTAATAAACTATACTAAGCTATAAATCTATTAATAACTATTAAGCGGTTATTACGTGTCTATCTTAGCACTATTATTTTTAATTAGTCTTAGTATAGTATCTTTAAAAGCTAGTCGTTAAGTTATATAATATATATAATACTTTTCTTCCTAATTAGGTAGTTACTAATAGTAACTTTATTATATAAAAAAAATAATATATATAATAATATATATATATTTATATATTAATTAAATATATAGTGTAACTGTGGTAACTTAGGGCGACTAAAAGGAGTTTTAAAAAAGGAGGAGTATGTGTATACTTTTATAAATAATATTTATAAAAAAAAAAATATTACTATTTAGTATTATAGACTATATTATATACATTTTTATATTTTATAGGGAAGTAACAGGGAAAAAGAATACTCTAAAAACTTATCCTTTCTAAATAATTATATAAAATTAATTACTTACCTAAAAAATACGTAAATAATACCGTTTTAAATAGAAAATTATAGAGATATTTACTAGGGTTTTAGTTATTACGTATTAAATACGTATAATAAATTAAAATTACCTAAATATAGTAAATTTTATAATTTCTTTATTAGATTTCTATAACTTCTTAGTTAGTAAATATAGTAAACTAATATATTAATTATACTATTTTAGGCTTAGTATAAAATACGTAATCTAAATTAATATAAGATATTATTATATATTAATAAATTTATATTACTAGTAAAAAATTTAATTTTACTTATATAATTACTAATTACGTAATATATTATTAATTTTATAAATTTAGATTTCTATTCCCTTAAATTAGCGCGAATATTAATAACACTTAAATCTAACGTTAATTTTCCTTTAATAGTAAATACTTTTATTTAATTAATTATTTATACTTAAAAAGAATTTTTAAAAGTATTTATAATACTATATAATATATTAAAAATAAAATAATAATAATAATAATAATATAACTAAAGTTAAAAGGAATAGAGTTTTTAAAGTAATTAAAAAAAAGTTATTAATAGGAACTTAATTTAAAGTCCTAAAAAAGAAAAAAAAACTATTACTAGGTAATAGTTTAAATATTTTAAAAAATCCTTATAAAGGGTTTTAAAAAGGAAGAGTTATAATATTAATATAAAAAAAAAAAAAAAACTATAATTAATAAAGAAAATACTAATAAAAAATTAATATACTATAAAAAAAATATTAAAAATATAAATTTACAATAAGATTATATTTTCTAATAGGTTAGTAATATAAAGAAGAGAAATTAGAAAGAAGTATTATTAAAAAAGAAGTAATAGTAGAGTAAAAAAAGAACTAGCTATTAGTAAATTATAAAGTACGTTTTTTTATATATTAATATATTTTAATATATTACTATAAAAATTTTTTAAGTATAGTAATATTATTTTAATATTAATTAAATTAATTATTTTATTAGTAATAAGTTAATATTCTAAGTTTAGGGTAATATTTAGTAAAAAGATAAAAGTAATTTAGTATTTATTAAAATATATTACTCTTTTATTTCTTATACTAGTAAGAACTATATAAATAAAGTTCTTATATCTAAAGTTAATCTAAAGATAAAAAAGGGTAAGTAACTTAATAGATTTTTTAATTGTTTTTTTAATATAATAATATATATATATATATATATATATATATTATAGTAATGTAAAAACAAAGGCGTAATAAAAAATAATTAGTTTTTATAAGATTAATAACTTTATAAGTATTATAATTAAAAATATAAAATAGAGTTTACTTAGAGAAAAAGTTATAAAATATAGTATAATTATAGCCTTAGTTATATAGTTTTATACTTAAGACTTTTTTTTTACTTAACTTAACGTATTTATAACATTTTTACTAGCGTATAAAATTAGCTATATATATATATTTATATATTAATTAAATAAAAGGGTATAGCTGTAGTAGTTATATAAGTAACTAAAAAAAGTTTTAAAAAATAAGAAGTATATATATACCTTTATACTTAATATATTAAAAAAGTTAAATAAGATTAAATTAAAAAAGGTATAGCGCTGCGCTAGTGCGCTTAGCGTACCCCCCTCCCCCCCTAAAAAAATATTAAGTTAAAAAAGTTTAGTATAGACTATTGTATTCTTTTATTATAGGTGTAAAGGCGCCCCTCGCTTAAATATAAGTGCTAAGACGGGTACGCCCGCGCTAGTAAAGCTAGCGCCTTAGTATATACTTTTATTTTACCTTAAGATACCTAGTAAGCTCTCTATACGTAGATTCTTATTAAATATTAATATTTAATATTTACTTTTTAAGTCTTTATAATATAATCTACGTATCCCTCTACGCCTATAAATAAGATATTTATAAAATAACGCTCCGCGATAAATTATATAAGCGCTAGATTCTAAAAAATTTATATTTTACTAATTATATAGCTATAGCAGACTGATTCTCTATACTATATAAAACGCCTATTAGTATAAATAAAATAGCAAAATCTTATATAGAGACTCTATCTAAATAAACTAGTAATAGCGCTGCTGCTTAAAAACTAGCTAGTAATAGTACTACTTATAAATTAGTTAGTAATAGTACTGCCTAGAGACCGGCTAGTAATAGCGCTACTAAAAAGTATAATATTTAAAAATTAACTTAGTATATACTGGCCGATAATATATTACGTAATTAGTTAAATAAGTTATTTTTACTATTACCGCCGCAATTACCTAAAATAATAAAAAAGATTACTTTTAAGCTTAAGATTAGTAAGTCTTATAAGAATATAATTATTAAATTACTAAGTACTTTTTGTAAGCTTAGTAAACAGTTTATAAACAGCCCTCTTACTAAAAAGGTTAAAAAGAACCTAATAATAAATACTAATAAAGAATCTTTAAAAAATAGTTATTATAAGAGTAGTTTTAGCGTTTTCTACTCTATTCTACTAAACGTTAGTAATAATAATAATAAAAATTTTAATATAATAACTATTACCGGTCGACCTATAATAGACTAGTAATTATAATATAGTTTTATAGTTAACTATAGGGTATTTATTAAATAAGCTAAGACTATAGAAGCTAACGTTTTATTATTTATTAGAATAGCTATTACGATTAATAAAGAGCACCTTAAGGAAAAATTTAAATATAAATACTTTATTCTAGCGCGTACCCTATCTAATAGATAACTTATAGATAAGTACGTTATAGTTACTATCTCTTTTATTAATAACTTTTAAGTAAGTATTACGGAGTACCTAAAAGATTAGTTTATTATTATTTTAAAATACTTTTATTACTAGAGCACGTTACGCGGTAACCTAAACGCGGTTAAATAAATAATTAAACTTATAAAATAGTTAGAAGTAAAGGCGTAGAAACTATAATATACTATTAAAATAAATATAGCGCGACTAGAGCTATAGATTTAATAATAAAAATAGAACCTTAATAGCGCGTTTTAGTTAGTCGCTTATATTTATTAAAAGCGTAATAGTATAAGAGATAACGCGTACACCCTATAGAAGAAACTAGATACTAAATAGTAGTATTAACTAACTGCTAATAAGGCTTTTAATAAGGCGATCTAATATAGTAATAAATATAAGTAATATTTTACTACAGCGATTTAAGAAGCGCGTAAACTATAAGATAAAGTAAAATACTTAAAAATATTAGTAAAAGCTTCCTGCAGTGTTATAGCTAATAATAAATTTTTTAAAAAAAATAAAAAAAATAAAAAGTAAAAGATAGTACCGTATAAGTTGCTATAAAATCTTATATTCTTAAACTTATTTAATAATAATAGTAGCGACAGCTTTAGTAGCTTTAATAGTTCTTTTTATTATAGTAACGTAGAGTTAACGTTATTTAATAAAGTTTATTTTATATCTTATAAGAATTAACAGCAACGCAGTAGTACGCTAGTATTAGTAGTTAGTACTATAGCCTCTAAAAAAGAGTGCCGTTTAAATAATAGATAAAAGAATATTAATAAGTTTAGTAGTACTGCTAATAAGAACTTAAATATATAAATTAAAAATATAGAGATAAAGTTTTAGTAATTATATAAGCTCTTTCCTAATAAGTAGTCTAAAATTAAGTATTTTTATTAAGTATATAAGGATTATACATTTATTTGTATTTATAATTATACTATTATAATATTAGATAACCCGTATTAGAGTATACGAGAACTATATAATAATTTATAAAAAATATTTAATTTAATTAATTAATAACTTACTATACTTATAGAATTTGATTTTAGTAAATTATAGTAACGTAATAATAAGCCCTTTAGTAAATAGTTAGCGCGTTTTAAAAATAAGGCAACGTAAGTATACCTAAAACCTGCTTTAATAAAGTTTAAGACTATAATTAATTTTAATTTATATTTAAAAGCCGCCGCAACAAGTGCAGCCCTAGTAAATAAAATTTAAATATAATTTATTTAGTAACTATTTTAATATAAGACTTTTAAGGACGTTGCTTACGGGAAGTCTAAGAAGAAAAATAGTAAAAATAATAAAGATAGTAAAAAATTCTTATAGGCTAGCGTTTTTATAGGAAGAAGACCTAATTTTATTAATAGACGTAATCCCTCTAGTAATTTAAATTACTATCTATTAAAAAAGTTCCGCGCTATCTAAGCTAAAAGAGTATATATATATTATCTAAAGCCCGGCTATACGCCTAACTAAAATTAGCCTAAATCTTATAAAAGGGGACTAATAGTTTTAGTGCCTGCTAAATAGCTTTAAGCAATAGATACTTAAGACGTTAATACTAATAATACCTATAATAGCAACTATAATATTAGGTGTTAGGGAAAAGTATAGTTTTTAAAAATAATTATCTTTAGAGACTCTCGCCTACGTATAAGAAGGAGATTTTTAATACTTTTTAGTATTACTTTATAGCAGAGCGATGTGCGCTAGCAAGCTAATTAAACTTATAATTATTTTTTACTTTATTAAGTAATAGTTATTATACGGCTTATAGTATATAAGAATAATTTACTATTACTACAGTATATAGCGTAATAGACTATTTATTTAATTATAGTAAAAATTTACTAGATAGGCTACCCTATAGCGTCTAGATAAAACTAAAGGTATAAGTTAATACGCTTAGTAGGATATTAGTTACTACGTATATTCTTTTAGATAGTAGCTATATTAGATAGGTTATTAGTACTAATTTTATATATACCTATAAGCTCTAGATAATTGCAGCGTAGAGCTCTATTATTTTAAAACTTACTAATAGTAATATTATAGGTAAAATAATATATATAGCCAAGATACGTATAGCGATTAAAGGATATATTAGTAAAGACTAGTACTAGATTATAGATATTATTAGTTATAACGTAATAATTAGGTAACTGTAGCTTAAGACTTACAACTCTTTATATAAGTAAAGTAAAAAAATAATAGTATTTAAGTTAGATTATTACTATAGTAACTACCTATACTAGTCTCTACTTATTAAAGTAACGTATAACCGGTACGGTAATAGCTACGCTAAAATAATTAAACTAAAAAATAAAAGCGGCGTTAATATAGCGATTATTTTAATTAAGGCTATAATAAAAATAATTTATTATAATCTAGACTCTATTGTCTAGATAATGCTGAAGGACTAAATATATTTTAAAATAAGTAATAACGCGGATAACGTATAATATATTTATATAACTTTTATAAAAACTAAATAGGTCGCCGCTATAGCTACGTAAGCTAACTTTAATAAATTTTATTTAAAACTTAATTAACTATACCCCACGATTAATAAAATTAAACAAAGATTACTAAAATAATTTTATTATATTATTAACCTTTAGGACCCTAAAAAGGTAGCTAAGCTACTACCCTAACGACTAGGTGTTAACTATAAAATATACTTAAAAAAGGATAATTAGTTAATAGTATAGCACTACTTTAGTATATTATATAAAAAAGCTAAAACTATTAAAGTCTACGTCTAGACTAAGATAGTAAAAAGTTATATATATAAAAGTAACTCGCTATTCGCCGCTCTATTACTAGTTATTAAAAAGTCTAGAGGCAGTATCCGTATATATATTAACTATTACCGCCTTAACAAAATTATAATTAAAAATTATAACGCCCTACTAAAGTTAAAGGAAATACTTACCTGTATAAATAAGGTGCGTATTTTCTCTAAATTTAATATTATTACGACTTTTAATAAGATTAGAATTAAGAAGAATAATAAGTATAAGACTACTTTTCTTACGCGGTTCGGTCTATTTAAATATATAATTATACTTTTTAGATTATATAACACTCCTAGCACCTTCTAATATTATATTAATTAACTATTATATAATTACTTAGATAACTTTTATTCTACGTACTTAAATAACGTTATTATTTTTAGCGAGAATAACTAGAACTATAAATAGTATTACTTTAAAATACTATATAAGTTTTATAAAGCAGGACTATACCTTAATATTAATAAATATAAGTTTTTAGTTTAACGCGTTAGTTACCTTAATATAATACTATTTATAGACGGGCTAGAGATAAATCTAGTTAAGGTTAAAGCTATTATAGAGTAGAGGCGACCTAAGATAGTTAAAAATATTTAAGCGTTTATTAGGTTTGTAAACTTTTATTAGTAATTTATATACTATTTTTTTTAGGTTACAAGACTACTAATTAAGCTAACGTATAACGGCGCTATAGAGAGGGTTATACTAATACTAGCTACTAAAAAGGCCTTTAAGTAGCTTAAATATGCTTTTATTAATACTCTAATACTTACTTACTTTAACTCTAATATATATATAATTATAGAGACTAACGCGTCTAATTAGGTTATTACTAGTATACTCTCTTAGTATAAGAATAGCGTCCTACAGCCTATAGCCTTTTTTTTAATAAAAATAAAATCTATAAAGCTTAACTACCTTATTTATAATAAAAAGCTTATAGCGATTATCTACGCTTTTAAAGAGTAGTAACCTAAGTTTACTAGTACGCTTAACTCTATAGAGGTGTTCTCTAATTATAAGACTTTAGAATATTTTATAATAATTAAATAGTTAAATTGCCGGCAAGCCTAATAGGCTAAGTTTTTATTAAAATTTAACTTTATAATTAAATATAGGCCTAGTAAAAAAGGTATAAAGTTTAATATATTAACGCGACGAACCGGAGACGTTCCTATAAATATATATAATAATTAAATATAGTACTAATAGTAGGTACTATTATTTTTTAAATAATTTAAACTACCTATATACGCCGCTTATAATAGCGGCTCCTAATACGTTATATACTTAGCCGAGATCTTAATAGATATAATAGAGTTAAACGCTATAAGCTTATTTTAATAGGTTTATAAAATTAGTAAGGAGCTATTTATTTTTAATAGTTAAGACGAGAATACTACTTTAAAACTTTATAATAGTTATAAGGACGCTAATAACGTAGACCTATTAGAATTACTTAAAGTAATTAGTCTTTATAATAACGTTATTAAAACTATAGTTAACGTTATAAAGAACGGTGTATACTATATACTCTACTAGTTTTATTATAATCTTAGTATTTGTATTAAACTATAAGACTATTATCTAAATAATAACTTATTATATATTAATAGTAAGGTCTTTGTACCCTATAATAATAAACTCTAAATACGCCTTATATAGCTATATTATAATAATCGCGCCGCTAAATATAATAGTAAGTATAAAATATACGCGTAATTATCGTAATACTATTATTAGCTATACTATATAAATAGCGTCGCGTAATATATATATAACTGCCTTACCTATACTAGGGCAAAATTAAAATATAAAGGTAAGCACGGCTTATTATATTCTTTACTTATACTAAATATATATTAGATAAGCGTATTTGTTAATTTTATTACGCTGTTACTTAGAAGTTACTATAATAGTTACGATTATAGATATATTATAATTCTAGTTAACTAACTATTTAAGAAAAAGAAATTTATACCTTTAACGTCTTTTAACGCTAAAGCTTACGTTTAGGTATTTATTAAGTACGTCTAGCGTAAAGAGGGGTATCTATTAAAATTTATAACTAATTATAGTACGTAATTCACGTTCTAGTTTTAGAAATAATTATATAAAAGAGTTAATATAATACTAAAATTATTTATAGTCTTCTATTTAGAAATAGATAGATAAACGGAAATTACTAATTAAATATTAAAAATTTACTTATATTACTTTATTAATTACGAGTAAAATAACTAAATAGAGTTATTACCTATTATAAAGTTTAAAGTAAATAATAGTATTATATTAATAGGTATAATACTATTTAAAGCTATAAAGAGATACTTACTACGTATAAGTACTAAACCTTCTAGTATACTACTAAAAGAATAAAAGGCGACTCGCGACGCGTAAGCTATAAATAGACTTTTTATATATATAGACTATATAAGATAATAACTACGCCTAGTACTAACGTGGGTATAGGTAAAGATAAAGGAATACGCTAATAACTAATAATTACTAGTTTTAGAAATCTATATAAGTAACTAAATTATATTTAATACGCGTAACGTCCGTATACGTTACTCTAAAAAATTAAAGAATAAAAACCTTAGACTATTTAAAGTTATAAATATTTATAATAAATAACCGGATAACTGCTATAATATAGATTAAGCCTTTAAATTTAACTTTACTAATTACGCTATACTTAAAGACGTCTATTTATAGTTCTATTTATAGTTACTTTACCTATAGGATATAACGCTGTTACTAGGGCAGTAGTAAGAACTATAAGAGCCAGTAGTAATAGAAGAAGACCTACTAGTTTATAATATTAAAATAATACTAGACTATAAGATTAATAAATATATAATCGACCTAGACACTAGCTGTAAAGGCCTATTAAAGTTTCTAGTTAAGTAGAAGGACTATAATAATCCTAATTAGTAACCTTATTTTAATATTATAGGCTATTAAGAATATTTTATAAAGTACTACCGACGTTACCTATAGACGCCCTAATAATTAAGTATATTCTTTCTAGAGGCTTATAATATATAAATAGCTATTACCTAGTTTATAATAAATAAATAAATAATTAATTAATAGACAATTAATAGATAATAAGGTATAGTTAGTAGATAAGTAGTATAATAGGACCGTAAGGATAATATAATTTAGCACAAAGGGCTCTCTTAGAAGTATAAGTAATAGATAAAAAAAACTAGACTTATCTATTATATTCTATAATTCTAATAGTTAGGTTATAGATAAAAGTAGTTTTATAGTTTACTATTTAAGTAGTTACGCGTTTTACCGCTCTAATAGGAATATTCTACTTTTATAAGCGTTTAACTCCGCCCTGTTATACAAAAGTTAGAGATATATAAAGCTTTAAGAATAAAGCTTCTTAAAAAAGGGAATAGTGTTATAGGTATAAAGGCGTTTCTTACTTAAGTATAAGCGCTAAAATAGGTACGCCTACGCTAGCGAAGCTAGCGCTTTAGTATATATTTTTACCTTACTTTAGGGCACCTAGTAAGCTCCCTATACGTAGATTCTCGTTAAATATTAATATTTAATATTTACTTTTTAAGCCTCCGTGACATCTTTAGAAATATATAGGTAGTAGTAGTAACTACTACCTATATATCTTTTCTCTATCTCTCTTATAGTTAACACAGTTAAATATTTATTAAATAAAAAAAAATACTAACTAAAATATTATTTTTTTTAAAGGTCCTAATACTATTATATTATTTTTCTTTAAAAGTTCTAATACTACCCCTCCTTTTATAGACACTAATAATAATAAAATATATATTTTAATTAATTTTAAGGCTTCTAAAACAGCGTTTAGTATAGTTACCTAAGCTCTTTTTACTATATTATTCTACTTTACGGGAAATAAAGACATAACTCTAGTAAATATTTACTAGTATAGGTACTTTATTTATCTAGAGGTAGCTAACACTAATAAAGAAGTTAATTATAATTTAAATAAAGTTATAGCTATTTTTAATAATAGGTACTAGTATAATAAGTTAATTAAATTATTAATAAAGGAAGTAGTTAAAGTCGTAAATATTAGGTTAGTAGTATTAATAGTAGTTTTAATAGGCGCGTATAAAAATATAGTAAAAATAAAGAAGTTTAAAAAATATAATATATAGTTTATAGTAAAGTTAATAGGTAAAATAAATATTTTATAAATATAGTAGGTACTCTTTAGTATAAGGAATATAGTAAAGGCGAAGGTAAAAGCGGTAACGCTAGTAAAGATAATAGTAAAAATAGAAGTAATAGTAAAAATATTCTAAAAATAATTAATATTTAAAAGTATTAGAGGGGCCTATATATAATATATATATTTAGTACGTAGACTAAGTAGGTAAATAGGCGTATTTAGTATCGTAACTATAGTTATCTTTATAGGTAAAATAAGATTTATAATTATAAATAAAAATATTAACTATTATTAAATACTATATTACCTGTGTGTAGGCGGAGCACAAAGTAATAGTAATAAATATAACTATTATTTTATTTTATAAAAATAAAGTTAAAAAAGTAATTAATAGGTTATAATAGTAGTTATCGACTATTAGCTATAAAATATATATATATTACTATTATATATATATATATATATATTTAAATAAAGCTACGCTTTTAGCGTAGTACCTATAATTTTAAAAATAAATAATTACTAACTACTATAGCGGTTCCTGTAAATTAGCTTTATAATATTTTAAATATAATAAAAGGAAACGAGTAGCGCCTAGTTATATATTAATATATTATACTAAAGACGTTATACTTAATTATAAAAAGATAAAATAGTAATATAGAAATAAGTATTACCTTTTAACCTAGTACTAGATATCTATATATAAAAAAAATATATAATAGTACAGGGGGGTGAAAAAAATAAAGAGTATTTAAAAAAGTTAGCTTTTTTAAAGTTATATAACTTTATAATTAATAAGCCTAAAAATACGAAAAAAATTTTATTTTAAAGAGAAGCTCTAGCAGATCCTATATACCTCATTAGGGGCTACTTACTAAGGGGTTTAGGGGTAGTAAAAAATTAGTAAATATAGAAAATTTTTAGGGCCCTACTTTAAGTTAGTATAACTTTTTATTTAAGCGGTAACATTAGCTTATTGTTATATATATTATAACAGATACTAAGTTTTATTAGTATATAAAATATTTTTATATATTTATATATTAATTATATAATTATATATAAAAGTTACTTTGTTATATTTTTAATAATAAACTAGTAAATAATAAATTACTAGTACTTAGTATAGTAGCCTTTAGCTTCTATAACCGCCTTATAACGGTTAGGAAGAGATAAAATATAGTTATTAATAACTTCTTATAGTATATTCTACTACTCTTTATTAATAACTCTTTTAAAGGCCTCTATACCCTCTAAACTAGATCCTATACCTAAATTAGCTATATTAATATTATTTAGCCCTAATTTTAATATACCCTATATATTTTCTATAGGGGCTAAATCAGGGCTATAGGCTGGGTAAGGAAATAGTTTAATTTTGTTATTTTTAAATTAAGTTAAAACGTTCCTAGTTTTATAAATAGGGACGTTATCTTATTAAAATTACTAACCTATATTAATATCATTATAAAGATTATTATTATAATATAATATAATAATATATATATATATATATTATTATATTATTAAAAAAAAGGGGTAAAAAAGTATTATAAAACTTACTACTTTTTATATAGGGTTTAACCTTAGGTATAAGGACTTTGTTTATATAGTCCTTACTAGTAAAAGAAGTAGAAGAATTAGGTATTTTAATATTTTAATATATTGAGTATAAAGGTATATATATACTCCTCCTTTTTTAAAAACCCTTTTGGTCGCCCTAAGCCACTATAGGTACACTATTTATTTGATTAGTATATATATATATATTAGGTATTTTAATAAATACTAAATTACTTCTACCTCCTACCTAAATTGCACCCTAAACTTATAGGGTAAGATCTCGTCCTATAAAATAATTAATATAATTAATATTAAAAACTAAAACTATAACTTAAAAATATATACAAAGTTATATATTTTAATATTTTAAAAAGTTAAAATAACTTACTTTATAATTAGTTAATAGCCAGTTCTCTTCTAACTCTATTATTACCTCTTTTTTTATAAAATTTTTTATTTTACTGTCCCCTTTGTATTCCTGACTTATTAGATTATATTATTTTTTTTAAATTTATTATTTTAATATTTTTTAGATTATCTTTAGCGTATTTTAATTTTTTTTTTATATTTTCTTTGTTAATTATTGGTTTTTTTTTTACTTATATTAATAGAATAGTCCTCTTCTTTTAAAAAGAATTATAAAGTCCTTTTTATAATATTTAGACTATTTTCTATTAATATTCTTTTATTTTCTTTTTTAGGACTTCTAGTTAAGTCTCTATTAATAACTCTTTTTTCTCTTAGAGTTATCTTTAAAAGTCGGCCTTATTTAATTTTATTTATATTATAATTCTTCTTTTCTTTATTTTTAATACGTTAAATAGTATTATAAATAGTCTTTTTAAGCTTTTTTAAAGTAGATATAATTATAGAAATAGGAGTATTTGCTTTTAAAAGTAAGTTAATTTTAGATTTAAGTTTTAAAAAATCTGGCGCTATTTCGAGAAAATAGGAGTTTAAGTTTATTAAAGTTAAAAAAAATTATAATATACTATAATATTAATAATATATTTCGTAATTAGTGATTATATAAGCCTTAGGAATATTTTTATAATTAATATAATTTTATTATTAGATTACTAATATAGTTCGAAAATCTGGTTACGTAATCTATACCAGGCCTAAAAAGGTATAGTTAAAATTTTAGTAAAATATATTTACTAACTAAAAAGTTATAGGAACCTAAAAAAGGGGCTAAAAAAATTACTATGTTTAGGTAATTTTAGTATATTACAGGTAATATATTTAACGTATCTAAAATACTTATATAAATCTCTATTATTTTCTCCTTACAACGGTATTATTCACGTATTTTTAGGCTTAGTAATTAATTTTATATAATTTTTTAATAATAGTAACTTTTTTAAATACTCTTTATTTTTTTCATCCCCCTGTAATAGTTTATACTATTACTAGTATACTATAAAATATTAATACACACCGGCACCCCCCGCTACTATATATATATAAGATATAAAAAGTATATATATTTATATATTAATTAACTAAAAGAGTGTAGCTGCGATAGCTGTATAGGTAACTTAAAAAGGTTTTAAAAAAGAAGGAGTATATATATATATATTATAGGTATAAAGGTGCCCCTCGCTTAAGTATAAGTACTAAGACGGATACGCCCGCGCTAGCAATACTAGTATTTTAGTATATACCTTTACCTTGCCCTAAAATACCTAGTAAGTTTCCTATATATAGATTCTTATTAAATATTAATATTTAATACTTATTTTTTAAACTTTTATAATATAATCGACGTATGTCTCTACGCTTATAAATAAAATACTTATAAAATAATATTTTATAATAGATTATATAAGCGCTAGATTTTAATAAATTTATATTTTATTAATTATATAGCCGTATTAGACTAATTCTTTATACTATATAAAATACCTATTAGTATAAATAAAATAGTAAAATTTTATATAAAAATTTTACTTAAATAGACTAGTAATAGCGTTACTTAAAAACCGGCTAGTAATAGTGCTACCTATAAATTAGCTAGTAATAGCGCTATCTAAAAACCGGCTAATAATAGTACTACTAAAAAATATAATACTTAAAAATTAATCTAGTATACGCTAACTAATAATATATTATATAATTAGTTAAATAAGTTATTTTTACTATCGCTACCGCGATCGCCTAAAATAATAAAAAAATTATATTTAAGCTTAAAATTAATAAGCCCTATAAGGGTATAATTACTAAATTACTAAATACTTTTTATAATTTTAGTAAATAGTTTATAAATAGTCCTTTTACTAAAAAAGCTAAAAAAATCCCGCTAATAGTAAACGCTAGTAAAAAATTTTTAAAAAATAATTACTATAAAAGTAGTTTTAGTATTTTCTACCCTGTTCTATTAAATATTAGTAATAATAATAAAATTTTTAATATAATAACTATTACTAGTTAACCTATAATAGATTAGTAATTATAATATAGCTTTATAATTAACTATAAAATATTTATTACGTAAGCGAAGGCTATAAAAGCTAATATTTTATTATTTATTAAAATAGCTATTATAACTAATAAAAAGCAACCTAAAAAAATAATTTAAGTATAAGTATTTTATTCTACTATATACCCGACGTAATAAATAACTTATAAATAAGTATATTATTACTACTATCTCTTTTACTAATAATTTTTAAGTAAGTATTATAGAATACCTAAAAGATTAGTTTACTACTATTTTAAAGTACTTTTACTACTAAAGTATATCGTACAGTAACTTAAACGCAGTTAAATAAATAATTAAATTTATAAAATAGTTAGAAGTAAAAGCGTAAAAACTATAATATACTACTAAAATAAATATAGTGCGACTAAAACTATAAATTTAGTAATAAAAATAAAATTTTAATAAAATTTTCTAATTAATTACTTATATTTATTAAAAGCGTAATAGTATAAAAAATAACGCGCGTACCCTATAAAAAAAAATTAAATACTAAATAGTAGCGCTAACTAACCGTTAATAAAACTCTTAGTAAAGTAATATAATATAATAATAAATATAAATAATACTTTACTATAATAATTTAAGAAGCGCGTAAACTATAACATAAACTAAAATATTTAAAATTCTTAGTAAAAGCTTCTTGCAGTATTACAGCTAATAATAAATTTTTAAAAAAAAATAAAAAGTATAAAATAGATAATAAAAATAAAAAGTAAAAAATAGTACTATATAAATTACTATAAAATTTTATATCCTTAAACCTATTTAATAATAATAGTAGTAACAGCTTTAATAATTCTAATAACTTTTCTTATTATAGTAACGTAGAGTTAATATTATTTAATAAAATTTATTTTATATTTTATAAGAATTAGTAGTAACGTAATAGTATATTAATATTAGTAATTAATACTACTACTTCTAAAAAAAAGCGTCGTTTAAATAATAGATAAAAAAATATTAATAAGTTTAGTAGCGCCGCTAATAAGGATTTAAATATATAAATTAAAAATATAGAAATAAAATTCTAGTAATTATATAAATTCTTTTCTAATAAGTAATCTAATATTAAGTATTTTTATTAAGCGTATAAAAATTATATACTTATTTATATCCGTAATTACGCTATTATAATATTAAATAATCTATATTAAAATATATAAGAACTATACAATAATCTATAAAAGGTATTTAGTTTAATTAATTAGTAACTTACTACGCTTATAAAATTTAACTCTAGTAAGTTATAGTAATATAATAATAAACCCTTTAGCAATTAATTAGTATATTTTAAAAATAAAGTAATATAAGTATACTTAGAACCCGCTTTAATAAAGTTTAAAATTATAACTAATTTTAATTTATATTAAAAAGCTACCGTAATAAGCGCAGCCCTAGTAAATAAAACTTAAATATAATTTATTTAGTAACTATCCTAATATAAAACTTTTAAGGACGTTACTTATAAAAAGCCTAAAAAAAAAATAAAAATAATAAAAAGTCTATATAGGCTAGCGCTCCTATTAGTAAAAGGCCTAATTTTAATAATAGACATAACATTATTTTTAACCTAAATTACTATCTATTAAAAGAGTTTCGCGCTATCTAAACTAAGAAAGTATATATATATTACCTAAAGTTTAGCTATACGTTTAACTAAAATTAGCCTAAATTTTATAAAAGAGGCCTAAATGTCTTAGTATCTACTAAATAGTTTTAAATAATAAATACTTAAAACGCTAATATTAATAATATTTATAATAATAACTATAACGTTAGGTATAAAAAAAAAATATAGTCTTTAAAAATAATCGCTTTTAAAGATCCTTATCTATATATAAAAAAAATTTTTTTAATAGTCTTAAGTATTATTATATAATAGAGTAATATGCGCCGATAAACTAATTAAGTCTATAATTATTTTTTATCTTATTAAGTAATATTTACTATACAGCTTATAGTTTATAAAAATAATTTATTACTATTACAGTATATAGCGTAATAGATTATTTACTTAATTATAATAAAAAATTTACTAAATAAGCTACCCTATAGCGCTTAGATAAAACTAAAAATATAAGTTAATATATTTAATACAATATTAGTTAATACGCGTATTCTTTTAAATAGTAGTTATACTAAATAAGTTATTAATACAAATTTTATACGCGTCTATAGATTTTAAATAATTATTATATAAAGCCCTATTATTTTAAAACTTACTAACAGTAACGTTATAGGTAAAATAATATATATAGCTAAAATACGTATAGTAATTAGAGGATATATTAATAAAAACTAGTATTAAATTATAGATATTATTAGCTATAACGTAATAATTAGATAACTATAGTTTAAGACTTATAACTCCTCGTATAAGTAAAGTAAAAAAATAATAGTATTTAAGTTAAACTATTACTATAGTAACTATCTATACTAGTTCCTATTTATTAAAGTAATATATAACTAGTATAATAATAGTTATACTAAAATAATTAAATTAAAAAATAAAAATAGTATTAATATAGTAATTATCTTAATTAAGGCTACTATAAAAATAGCTTATTATAATTTTAACTTTATTATTTAAATAATACTAGAGGACTAAATATATCTTAAAATAAGTAACGACGCAGATAATACCTAATACACTTATATAATTTTTATAAAAAACTAAATATATTACCGCTATAACTACTTAAACTAACTTTAATAAATTTTATTTAAAACTAGATAGACCGCCGTCTATAATTAATAAGATTAAATAAAAATTACTAAAATAATTTTATTATATTACTAACCTTTAGAACCCTAAAAAGGTAGCTAAACTACTATTCTAATAATTAAATATTAATTATAAAATATACTTTAAAATAGGTAGCTAGCTAACTATATAACACTATTTTAGAGTATTACGTAAGAAAGCTAAAATAATTAAAATCTATATATAGACTAAAATAGTAAAAAAATATATTTATAAAAATAACTTTCTATTTACCGCTTTACTACTAGCTATTAAAAAACCTAAAAGAGGTATCCGTATATATATTAACTATTATTATTTTAATAAAATTATAATTAAAAATTATAATACTCTATTTAAACTAAAAGAAATACTTACCCATATAAATAAGACGCGTATCTTTTTTAAGTTTAATATTATTATAATATTTAATAAGATCTAAATTAAAAAAAGTAATAAATATAAATCTGCTTTTTTATACAGTTTAGTTTATTTAAATATATAATTATATTTTTTTAGATTATATATCGCTGCTAACACTTTCTAATATTATATTAATTAAATATTATATAATTATTTAAATAATATTTACTCTATATACTTAGATAATATTATTATTTTTAATAAGAATAATAAGGACTTTTTTTTTTTTTTTTTTTTTTTTTAAATAAATCTACGCTTTTAGCGTAGTACCTATATTTTAAAAGAAATAACTAGTATAATACTTTTATAGATCCTGTAAAACAGCTCTATAATATTTTTAGTATAATAATAGGAGACGTAGCGCGCAGTTATATATTAACGCGTGTACTAAAAACGTATTTACTAGTTATAATAAGTTAAAATAGCATTACTTATAATAAGTTAATATATAATTTCTTCTAACCTAGTACCGGACGTCTATTTATAAAAAAAAGAAAAATAGTAGTAATAGCTTACGCTATTACTAATATACTATAGAGTATTAATATATACCGGCGTCCTAAGAAAATATAAAAAAATAGGCTATTTATAAGGCTGTAGCTTCTCGTAACACCTTACAATAATAGAACGTATAGTATATATAGTATATATAGTAAATATAGTAAATATAAAGTAATTCTAGACTAGTAGGCCGTATATCCCTATATATTATAATAATACAGAAGTACTAAACGTCCTTAATTAGCTTAATAGTATAATCTATACAAAGCTAAGGTATACCGTTTATAACTTTAGACTTCTTACAGGCTAAACCTTTATTACCGGCCAATACGCTCTAACTATAAATAATAAACTATTATTAATAGTAGCATAAAGGTATAGATATACTTACAGCGCAGGCTTAGAGCCATAAGGTATAGATAAGAACCTAGTGCACGTAAGTAAGTAAAAGGCTAAGTTTTAAGAGCTCCTAGGTAATTAGGGGAATCCGGATTAGTAGGAGAATATAAAAGAAATAATATATTATAAGGCAGCGCAGCTACTATAGCTGCAGTACGTAGTAACCTTACTAGAGTAACTATAGGAAATAGTAGCCTTATAGATAAAATAAACGCAACTAATATATAATAGGATAATATATAATAGGATAATATATAATAGAATAATACAGGTAAACAGCGCAATATATAGGTATAGAAAGAGGAGGAAGGGGAGCGTTATAAAATGCCTATAAGTATAAGTAAAATAATATATAATAGTTTAGGTACAAAATATAATAGTTTAAGTATAAAGAAAATAAGTAGTTAGTATTAAAAAAAAATAAAAAAGTCTCTTTCTTATTGTAAAAAACCTATTAATAAGTACTATTATAACCTATCGGACCCGGCCGTCACGGTTAAGCCCGAATAATAAAAACTATAAATAGTATTACTTTTAGGTACTATATAAACTTTAAAAAACTAAACTATATTTTAATTTTAATAAATATAAATTCTCTAGTTAATACGTTAGTTACTTTAGTATAATTCTATTAGTAAACGGGTTAGAGATAGATCTAGCTAAAATTAGAACTATTATAGAATAGTAGTAACTTAAAATAGTTAAAAATATTTAAGCGTCTATTAGTTTTATAAACTTTTATTAATAATTTATATACCGCTTTTCTTAAAGTTAAAAAGCTACTAATTAAGTTAATATATAGTACTATAAAAAAAGTTATATTAATATCTACTACTAAAAAAGTCTTTAAATAGCTTAAACGCGCCTTTATTAACGCTCTAATATTTACTTATTTTAACTTTAATACGAATATAATTATAGAAACTAATATATTTAATTAGGTTATTACTAGTATACTCTCTTAGTATAAGAACAACGTCCTATAACCTATTACCTTCTTCTTAATAAAAATAAAACCTATAATACTTAACTATCCTATTTATAATAAAAAGCTTATAGTAATTATCTATATTTTTAAAGAGTAGTAATTTAAATTTACTAATATACTCAACTCTATAGAAGTATTTTTTAATTATAAGAATTTAGAATAGTTTATAATAACTAAATAGTTAAATTGCTAATAAACTAAATAGGCTAAGTTTTTATTAGAATTTAACTTTATAATTACATATAGGCCTAGTAAAAAAGGTAAAAAGCCTAATATATTAAAGTAATATACTAAAAACGTTTTTATAAATATATATAATAATTAAATATAGTACTAATAATAGGTACTATAACTTTTTAAATAATTTAAACTACCTAGATATACTATATATAATAGCAGTTTCTAATACGCTATATACTTAACTAAAACTTTAATAGATATAATAGAATTAGACGCTATAAGCTTATTTTAATAAATTTATAAAATTAGTAAAAAGCTATTTATTTCTAATAGTTAAGATAAGAACGCTACTTTAAAACTTTATAATAATTATAAGAATACTAATAATACAACCCTATTAAAACTACTTAAAATAATTAGTTTCTATAATAATAATATTAAAGCTGTAGTTAATACTATAAAGAGCGGGGTACGTTATATACCTTATTAATTTTATTATAAGTAAGATATTTATATTAAATTATAAGACTACCGTCTTAATAATAACTTATTATATATTAATAATAAAATTTTTATTTTATATAATAAAGAGCTCCGTATATATATTATATAATTATATTATAATAATTATACCGCCGGACATAATAGTAAGTATAAAATATATATATAATTATTATAATACTATTACTAGCTACGCTGTATAAATAGCGTTATATAATATATATATAACTACCTTACCTACACTAAGGTAAAATTAAAACGTAAAAGTAAGTATAGTTTATTATACCCTCTATCTATACTATATATATATTAGATAAATATATTTTTTAACTTTATTATACTATTACCTAAGAGCTATTATAATAGTTATAATTATAGATATATTATAGTCCTAATTAATTAACTATCTAAAAAAAAAATTTATACTATTAATATTTTTTAATACTAAAGCTTACGTTTAGGCTTTTATTAAGTACGTTTAGTATAAAAAAAGTTATCTACTAAAGTTTATAACTAACTATAGTACGTAATTTACGTTTTAGTTTTAAAAATAATTATATAAAAAAGTTAGTATAACGCTAAAATTATCTACAGCCTTCTACCTAAAAATAAATAAATAAATAAAAATTACTAATTAGGTATTAAAAGCCTATTTACGCTACTTTATTAATTATAAATAAAATAACTAAATAAAATTATTACTTATTATAATCTTTAAGATAAATAATAGTATTATATTAATAGGTATAATACTATTTAAAACTATAAAGAGATACCTACTATATATAAGTACTAAACCTCCTAGTATACTACTAAAAGAATAATAAGTAATATATAATATTTGTATATTAATCGAACAAATAGTATGGCTGTGGTGACTCGGGGCAACCAAAAGGGATTTCAAAAAAGAAGGAGTATATATATGCCTTTATAATAATAATTATATTTAGTACTAATATAAGTATAGGTAAAAATAAAGAAATATACTAATAACTAATAATTACTAGCCCTAGAGATTTACGTAGGCGATTAAATTATATTTAATATATATAACGTCTATATACATTACTCTAAAAAACTAAAAAATAAAAATCTTAAACTATTTAAAGTTATAAATATCTATAAAGGACAACTAGATAACTACTATAATATACACTAGATTTTTAAACTTAATTTTACTAATTATACTATACTTAGAGATATCTATCTATAGTTTTACTTATAATTATGTTATCTATAAAATAGAACGCTACTATTAAAATAGTAATAAAAGTAATAGAAACTAATTACTATAAAAAAAGGCCTACTAGTTTATAATATTAAAGTAATACTAAATTATAAAATTAATAAATATATAATTAACCCTAATACAGGCCGTAAAGGCCTAATAAAATTTTTTATTAAATAAAAAGACTTTAATAACCCTAATTAGTAACTTTACTTTAATATTATAGGCTATTAAGAATATTTTATAAAATACTATCGGCGTTACGTATAAATATTTTAATAATTAAATATATTCTTTCTAAAGGCATAAAATATATAAATAGCTATTACCTAGTTTATAATAAATAATTAATTAACTAAAATAAATAATAAATAAACAATTAATAAATAATTAATAAAAAATAAAATATACTTAGTAAATAAGTAGTATAATAGAATCATAAGAATAATATAATTTAGTATAAAGGACTCTTTTAAAGATATATATAATAATTAAAAATAACTATACTTATCTATAATACTCTATAACTTTAATAATTAGATTTTTTTTTAAATAAAGCTACGCTTTTAGCGTAGTACCTATAATTTTTAAAAAAATAACTACTAGCTATTATAGGGGATTTTATAAAACGGCTCTATAATAATATAAATATAATAATAGGAGATATAGAACGTAGTTATATATTAACGTATATACTAAAAATGCTATACTTAGTTATAATAAGTTAAAATAGTAATATATAAGTTAGTATTACCTTTTAACCTAGTACTAGACGTCTATTTATAAAATAAAAGAAAGATAAAGTAAAGACAGTTAACTATTACTAGTATACTATAAGGTATTAATATATACTAGTGCCCCCGCTACTATATATATAGGATAATAAAAAAAAGTATAACTAGTAGTCTACTATACTAGATAGCTACTTATACTAAATGTTTATAACTATACTATAAATAAATAATTATATAAAAGTAATACCTATAACGTGTTTTACGTAACTAGATTTATTACTATACTAGTAATAATAAAGCTTTTAGTAAAGACTCTTTTATTAGATATTTTTAAAAAGTTTTAAAGTATTACGGTAAGTTTTAGCCTGTATAGATAGTTAAATAGTATAGAATAAATAGTAAGTTTAATAATTATAAATTACTACTTTATAGTAGAAATAAGTAAGTATATATTATATTTTTACGGCTACGGCTACGGCTATAATAATAGTAATTATTACTAACCCTACTACGTAGTCGCGATAGTAAAGGACTCTAAACATCTTAAGGAGTTTAAGGATCTTATTATAAATACTAACCTAAACTATATCTATAGGTAGAAGTAGTAGTTTTTAGTTTTACTAGATAATTAAAATAACTTTAACTATATTAAGTTTAAGAATAAGATAGTAGCTATTACTCTAATAATAGTATAGCTATAAAACACGAAAAATCTAGTAAGAATAGTATTAGTAATAATACTCTAAAGGCTAGCCTAAAGGTAAAAAAAGAAAGCTATATAAGACAGTAATTAATAATAATAAATAAATATAGTAGATAAATATAGCGGATAATAAATAAGTATAAAAAGAAAAATAAAAACGTTATAAAATGTCTATAAGTGTAGATAAAATAATATATAATAGTTTAAATATAGAGGAAATAGGTAGATAGTACTAAAAAGAAATAAAAATTTTTTATTATTATAAACCTATTAATAAGTACTATTATAACCTATTAGACCCAGCCGTTACGATTAAGCCTAGAATAAATAAATTATAAATAAAAATAGTTTTATAATTTACTATTTAAGTAGTTACGTATTTTACCGCTTTAATAGAAATATTTTATTTTTATAAGTATTTAACTCCGGCCTACTATATAAAAGTTAAGAATATATAAAATTAATTATAAAGCTTTAAAAATAAAACTTCTTAAAAGAAGAAATAGTATTATAAATATAAAGGCGGTTTTTACTTAAGTATAAGTACTAAAATAGATATACCTATACTAGCGATACTAGCGTCTTAGTATATACCCTTATCTTACCTTAAAACACCTAGTAAGCTCCCTATACGTAGATTCTTATTAAATATTAATATTTAATACCTACTTTTTAAGCCTTCGTAATAATATATCTTTATACTTAATATATTAAAAAAGTTAAGTAAAGCTAAGTTAAAGAAGAAATAGTACTATACTAGTTACTAATATACTAGCGCAGTTAGCGCGCCCCCTTAAAAAATATTAAATTAAAAAAATAAAAAAGATTAGTAAAGACACTATATTTATTTATAAAGGAGAAATACGTAAAGTATAGTAACTACTACTACTTATATATTTTTTCTCTATTCTTGTAATTAATAGTTAAACGTTTATTAAAAATATTTACTAATATATTATTCTTCTTTAAAGATCCTAATACTACTCCCCCCTTTATTAACGCTAATAATAACTAAATATATATTTTAATTAATCTTAAGACTTCTAAAATTTCTAGTATAGTTAACTAAGCTTTTTTTTTAGTATTTATCTATTTTATAGGTAATAAAGACACGACTTCAATAAATACTTACTAGTATAAATACCTTATTTATCTAAAGGTAATTAATAGAAAAATTAATTATAACTTATTAAATAAAGTTATAACTATATTTAATAATAAGTACTACTCTAAGTTAGATAAGTTAATTAAATAATTAATAAAGAATATAGTTAAAGTTATAAATGTTAACTTAATAGTTTTAGCGGCGGTAGCAGCTTTAATAAATAAAAATATAGTAAAGGTAGTAAAAGTAAAAAAAGTAAAGAAATATAATATATAATTTATAATAGAGTTAATAAGTAATATAAGAATCTTATAAATACGGTAGGTGCTTTTTAGCGTAAAAGATATAGTAAAGGTAAAAGTAAGAATAGTAGTAATAGTAAAAGCGATAGTAATAGTAGTAAAAGTAATAGTAATAAATAAGGTAATAGTAAAAATAAAAACGTTCTAAAAGTAATTAATATATTAAAGTTTTAAAAAAACTCTATATATAATATATATTTTTTTGTATTTTTTATTTCTTTAGTACGAAGGCTAAATAGGCGAATAAATATACTTAGTATTAGGGTAATTATTATAGGTAAAAAAAAGATATAATTATAAATAAAAAAATTAATTGTTATTAAACGCTATACTATATATATATATAAGTAGAGCGAAAAGTAATAAAAATAAATATAGCCTCTATTTTATTTTATAAAAATAAAGTTAAAAAAGTAACTAATAAGTTATAATAGTAGTTATTAGCTATATATTATTTAAATAAAGTATTATAGCTGTAGTGGCTTAAAGTGACTAAAAGGGGTTTTAAAAAAAAGAAGTATATATATACCTTTATACTTAATATATTAAAAAGGTTAGGTAAGACTAAACTAAAAAAATATTATATTATAATATAATAAATAATCTTATAAAAGTAATATCTATAGCACTATTTACGTAACTAAATATATTTTTATATAAAAAATTCTTCTACTATAAATCTTTAAAATGCTTTAAAATACTATAGTAAGTCTTAACCTAGATAAGTAATGAAATAGTAAAAAATAAATAGTAAAAATAATTATTCTAAACTACGTCTTTATAAAGGAAATAGTATTTATAAAAAAAATAGGTAAGTATATACTCTACCTATACAGCGAAAACTATAACTATAATAATAATAATTATTACTAACCTACGTCGTAGACTATATTCCTAATAATAATTTAAACTATTTTAAAAATAGAAGTAGTAGCTTCTAGTTATACTAAATAATTAAAATAATTTTAATTATACTAAGTTTAAAGATAAAGTAGCAGAGTATATAAACGTAACTATTTTAATAATAGTAAATTAGTAATAAAATTTAAATAAGCTAGTAAAAATAGTATTAGTAATAATAACGAAATAGGTCTAGTATTAAAAGTAAAAAGAAAAACTATATAAGACCTCTTATATAAAAAGAGGTAAAGTGTAGTATCGAGACAGTAGTCTAAAAAAAGTATATAAAAACTATATATATATATTTATATACTAGTTAAATAAATAGTATAGCTGTAGTGGCTTAGGGCAATTAAAAGGGGTTTTAAAAAAGGAGAAGTATATATATACCTTTATACTTAATATGTCGAAAAAAAACTATATATAAAATAGTAAATAAAGGTATATACATACTCCTCCTTTTTTGAAACCCCTTTTGGTCACCCTAAGCTACTATAGCCACACTATTTATTTAATTAATATATAAATATAATATAAAAAATCTAGTATTAAAACTATATTTTAAAAAAAAAAGATATATAGGCGGTGCTTTATATATCTCTTCTCTATCTTACAGTTATTAGTATAACTAAATATTTATTAAATAAAGGAAAATACTTACAAAAATATGTTTTTTAAAAGTCTTAATACTACTATATTAATTTTTTTAAAGGTTCTAATACTACTTCTTCTATTTCTCCTCTTATTAATACTAATAATAAAATAATTTTAATTAATTTTAAAGTATTTATAGTTACCTAAGCTCTTCTTACAGTATTTTTTTACCTTATAGGTAATAAAAATATAACTCTAGCAGATACTTACTAGTATAGATATTTTATCTATTTAGTAGCTAGAGAAGTTAATTATAATAACATTATAGCTATCTTAAATAATAGGTACTAGCCTAATAAGTTAATTAAATTATTAATAAAGAAAGCGGTTAAAGTTATAAATATTAGTTTAGTAATAATAGTAGCGGCGGCTTTAATAGGTAGGAATATAATAAAGGTAAAAATTACTATAGTAAAAATAAAAGAGGTAGAAAAATATAATATATAGTTTATAATAAAGTTAATAGGTAAAGTAAGTATTTTATAAATATAGTAGATACTCTTCGGCGTAAGAAATATAGTAGAGGCGGAGGCAAAGGTAAAAGTAGTAGTAAAAGTAATAGTAAAGATAGAGATAATAGTAAAAATATCCTAAAAGTAATTAATATTTAAAAGTTTAGGGGGCCTTATATATAATATATATTTTTTTATATTTTTTCTTTAGTATAAAGGCTAAGTAGATAGACTAGTAAGTAGGTATACTTAATATCGCGTTATATTATTATAGGTAAGAAAGGAGATATAATTATAAATAAATATTAATTATTATTAAACGCTATACTACCTGTGTGTATAGGCAGAGTAAAAAGTAATAGAAATAAATATAATTTCTATTTTATTTTATAAAATAATAAAGTTAAAAAAGTGACCGATAGGTTATAATAGTAGTTATTAGTTAGATATTT
This sequence comes from Pleoardoris graminearum, assembly GCA_030770415.1. Taxonomy (NCBI): domain Eukaryota; kingdom Fungi; phylum Ascomycota; class Dothideomycetes; order Pleosporales; family Didymosphaeriaceae; genus Pleoardoris; species Pleoardoris graminearum. The sequence continues at coordinate 143,481 of JASEKS010000168.1, forward strand.
TATAATATTTTTTTTTATATACTTATTTATTAGTATAAAGGTATACATATACTTCTCCTTTTTTAAACCCCCTTTTGGGTCGCCCCGAGCCACTACAGCCACACTTTTTATTTCATTAATATATAAATATAAAAAAAAATATATACCTATTTATTATCTACTATATATATATATTATTATTAATTACTGTCTTATATATAGCTTTTTTATATTATTACTAATACTCTTCTTACTAGCTCTTTTATATTTTATAGTTATACTACTATTAAAGTAATTATATACTATACTATTTTATTTTTAAACTTAGCGTAATTAGAGTTATTTTAGTTATTTATATATATATTTATATATTAATTAAATAAATAGTATAGCTGTAGTAACTTAGGGTAACTAAAAGGGGTTTTAAAAAAGGAGGAGTATATATATACCTCTATACTTAATGTGTTAAAAAAGATTTTCGTTATTTAGTATAGCTAAGAGCTATTACTTTTATTTTTAGATATAGTTTAGATTAGCGTTTATAATAATAAAATTTTTAGATTTATTACTATTAATAATTATATAGGTTAGTAATAATTACTATTACTATATTAGTACTAGTACTAGTACTAGTACTAGTATAAATATAGTATATACTTATCTATTTTTACTATAAAATAGTAGTTTATAATTATTAGACTTACTATTTATTATATACTATTTAGGTAATTAAATAGACTAAGACTTACTATAGTGCTTTAGAGCTTTTTAAAAATATTTAGTAAAAGGGCTATTTTTAGAGAAATTATTATTAGTAGTATAAAGATAAATTTAGTTATATAAAAGGCGCTATAAGTATTACTTTTATAGGGTTATTTGTTTATATTATAGTATATATAATAATATAGCTATTTTATATAGTAAACTACTAGTTATATTTTCTTTATTATCTTATATATATAGTAGCGGGGGCGCTAGTATATATTAATATTTTATAGTATACTATAGATATACTACCTCTTTTTTATATTTTTTATAAATAAATACTACGTACTAGATTAGAAGGTAATACTTACTTATTTATTACTATTTTAACTTATTATAATTAAGTATAATAAACACGTCCTTAGTATAATGCATTAATATATAATTATATATTATTTATCTCTTTTTATTATATTTAACATATTATAGAGCCGTTTTATAAAAACCTCTATAGTAGCTAGTAGTTAATTTTTTTTAAAACTATAGGTACTACGCTAAAAGCGTAGCTTTAATTAAAAAAAATATTTTAAATAATGTCTAATATTAGTAAATAAATACTCTAAATTCTAAATTTAAATTACAAAGTATTTAGATAAGAGATAATAATTAAAATTTATTAATATATATATTATAGTATTATTAATATATATAGCCGATAACTGCTGTTATAACCTATTAGTTACTTTTTTAACTTTATTTTTATAAAATAAAATAGAGGTTATATTTATTTCTATTACTTTTCGCTCTGCCTATATACAGGTAGTATAGCGTTTAATAATAGTTAATATTTTTTATTTATAATTACAAATTTTTTCTCGTCTATAATAACGTAATACTAAGTACGCCTATTTATATATCTAGTCTACGTATTACTGCACCTATATATATAGGCTCCCTTAAAACTTTTAAATATTATCTACTACACAGAAACACTCTAGACTTTTTATTACTTATTACTTTTATAACGTCTTTACCTTCGCTGCTAGTATACTTAGTAGTATCTTATATAGTTACGCTTTATAACTTAGGTTATATATTTTTATTACAAACGCTATATTAACGCGTTAACTCTTTATTATTTATAACTAGTATAGTACTACTACTTTTACTATTACTATTACATTTATTATTACTATTACTTTTACTATTACTATTATTTTTACTACTATTGCTTTTACCTTTATATAAGCTAGTACTATTAATTTTAGGTCTTTTAACTCTATTACTTTTACTATTATTAGTATTAGTATTATAATTCTATTTATTTTACTATTTATTTTACTATCTACAATTTTCCGGTATTAACTAATATTTAATTTAAAAAATTTAGCAGTAATTATATTACGTATAGAATATTTAGCAGCGTTAAGAATAATTTTTTATTATATATTACTAGATAGGCAGGATACTGCGGGGATAGCTTATATATTTAAAATTATATTAATATTAACGTAGATAAGTACTGTATTAATTAAGATAAGAATAGGAGGAGTAGAAAGAGCTTTAAAAAATATTTTAAAAAAGGATATATTAGTAAGTATTTTTTTTTATTTAAATATTTAGCTGTATTAACTATAAAAGAAGATAGAGGAGAGATATATAGGTAGTACTCTATATATCTCTTTTTTAAAAAAAATATAGTATTAGTACTAGAGTTTTTATACTAAAGTTTTTTAAATTAATATTTTTTTAAGGGGGGTACGCTAAGCGTGCTAGTACACTAGCATAAAACGCTATACCTTTTTTAATCTAGCCTTATTTAACTTTTTCGATATATTAAGTATAAAGATATATATATACTCCTCCTTTTTTAAAATCCCTTTTAGTTATCCTAAGCTACTACAGCCACACTATTTGTTTAATTAGTATATAAATATAAAATATATATTAATATATATATATATATATATTTTAGAGTTATTTAAATATATAGCTGGCACTTATTTATTTAGTTATTATTATCCTTTTTATTAAACTGTCCCTTTATTATTATTATTAGTAAGTTAGTTATATAACTATTTAAAATTTAGCTCTAGTAGTTATTTAATAGTTACTTTTAAGGTTATAAAAATATATTTAACTATAGTTACTAACTAACGCGATATCCTAAGCGCTATTATTTATATTTATTACTTTTTATATTTTATAAGTTTTTATATTTCTAAATATACTAACCCTATATAGCCGTCTGCTTTATTATTTATTATTTTTTACTTTTTACCCTTTATGCTCCGCGTTTAGTATTTAGAATAAAACGCTTAAAATAATTTTATTATTTTTAACTTTAACTGCGCCTTTCCCTTTACCTTTACCTATACAATAATTTTTATACCTTTTTATATTTTAGTAATACTTTTTTTATTAGTTATTATTTATAGTATTTTATTTTTAATTTATCTATATTTATATTTATATATTAATCGAATAAAGAGTGTAGCTGTAGTAGCTTAGGGTGACTAAAAGGGGTTTAAAAAAAGAGGAGTATATATATACCTTTATTTAATTTATCTATTATTTATATATTAATTAATAGTATTATAGAGATACTCTTTAACTAAATTTACCTATACCTATACTTATATATATCTAATTTCTCTATTTTTTAAATTTTATTCTACTATTTTTTAGAGTTATAGTAGTTTAAATACTTTTAAAATTTTTATATAAATAATATCCGCGACGCGGTATACCTTAATAATAGTAATAGTTTAGTAAATAATTAGATTATACTTACTTAGTTACTAAGTACTTAACTACTAAGTAATTTTTTATTAAACGTTAGTTCCGATTCTTTTTATAGTTATTATAATATTAACTTATATATAAGGTAGATCTTTATATAGAATATTTAGAACTATATAAGGTTTAATAAATTTAGTCTACTATATATAATATACTATAGTATATATTAGCTACTAATGTTTAGCTAATATAATAAAAAGGTAATTACGAGAGTAAAAACTGTGATAAAAAAATAATATATATAAATATAAAATACTATACCCTATAGTATACTATTTTTTAATATAGTATTTTTACGAAACTTTATTATCTCTTTTATTAGAACTTTTTTAGTAAAAGCGTATATACTACTACTAGCTATAGATATAGCTAGTAATTTTAGCGTAGCGTCTTTATTATTTTTTTTTTATTATACGCCTCTTTATACCCGTATATAGAGTAAAAGTATATAGATTCTTATACTATTATTTTACTTTTAGGCTAGTCTATATTCTTTTTAACTTACTTTTAATGATTGTTTAAATATAATAATTAAAAAGTTATAAATACGTAAAGTTAAGTAAACAAAAGACCTAAGTTTAAGATTATATAATTAAGGCTATAAATACGCTAAGCCTAATTCGGTTCTATTATACTATATATTTTAACTTTTTCTATTAAAAAACCGTTTTTTAGATTTATAAATATAATACTTATTAAGTTATAAAACTTTTAAAAACTAATCGTTTTTAATTTTATTTTTTATTTTACCCCGCTGTATTACTATACTATATTGTCTTATAATTATAAATAGTATACTAATAATTATCTATATTAGTAATTATAATAAAATAACGCCTTTTATATAAAAAGAGATAAAGTGTAGCGTCGAGACACTAGTCTAAAATAGGTATAGGCTAAAAAGTTATTTTTTTAGATATAGTTAAAAAAATAAGTGTATATAAGAATTTTAAAAAATATTTTATTTTAGGTTAGCGTAGTACTTAAACTTATAGTCTTAGTATATAGCTTAACGCGTGGCTTAGCGTATAGTATAACACCTTTATTTATAAAATAATAAATATATTAAACTAGTTTAAAAATATAAGAATTATATTTTTTTATTTACTCTATAACACTAATTTAACCCCTATAAAATATATCTAGGGTGTTTTTACAGTCTAGGATAAATAAATATATTAAAATTAATTTAGATATAGAATTAAGTTTTAAAAATATAAAAGTAATTAATATAACTATTTTATAAAAGTAATATAAAATATTATAAAAAATTACAAATTAAGTATAAAGGTATACACATACTCCTCCTTTTTTAAAACCCCTTTTAGTCGCCTCGAGCTACTACAGCCACACTATTTGTTCGATTAATATATAAATACAAATATATAAAAAATTATTAATAATTATAATTTATTATACTTTAGATATAATAATATAGTTTTAGAAACTTAAGAGTACTATACTAAATACTAGTAATATATTATTTATAAGTTTATTATTAAAAATTTAAAAAGGTAAGTTTGTTAATAATAATATATAAAATATAGTAAAATATAAAAATAGTGTATAAAATTATATATAATAAGTACTACTATAGTATATATAAAAATTAGCCAATTTTATACCTTAAATAAAAAGTTATAATAGTCTTAAGTAGAGTCCTAACTACGCTGGTAAATTTTACTAGTGTTAGAGTTAGGTTACATTAGCTACCTAGGCGTGTACGTAAGCAAGAACATTAAAGTGATTTTTAAAAAGTATATAATAACTCTTTAATTATAATTAATTATATTTGTAAAGGTATATATATACTCCTCCTTTTTTAAAACCCCTTTTAGTCGCCCTAAGCCACTACAGCCACACTATTTGTTCGATTAGTATACAAATATATATATAATTAATTATATAATAATATAATAATATAATTTATAGCGTATGGGCTAAAGTTAATTTATAAATTATAAAAATAATACTTTTATGTACTAGATTCTATACAATTTAAAATTTAAATTAGCTACCTCTTTATATGTTAAATTGTGTAGAATCTAATAAATAAAAGTATTATTTTCATAATTTATAATTTAACTTGAACTAATTCGCTATAAATTATATTATTATATTATTATATAATTAATTATAATTAAAGAGTTAGTATATACTTTTTAAAAATTACTTTAATGTGCTTGCTTACGTACACTCCTAGGTGGCTAATACAATCCAACCCTAACCCAGATTAAATTTATTAGTCTAGTACTAACAAAGTTATAATTTTACTAATTTTTAATTACCCCTAAAAGGCTCACTAAGTAGCCCCTTATAATATAAATAGAGTACACTAGTCTTTTTCTTTAAAATAATATTTTTATGTATTTTTAGACTTATTAACTAAAAAGTTATATAATTTTAAAATAGCTAACTTTTTAAAGTACTCTTTTTTACTGTTACCCACCTGTATATATATATAGTTACGGGGACGCTAGTATATATTAATATTTTATTATCTACTACTAATAATTACTATAGTAATTTATTAATTACTGTTTTAATATTTTTTTTTATAAAATAAAGGTTATATTTATTTTTATTACTTTTTACTTTATATATATAAATGGTATAATATTTAATAATAATTAATATTTATTTATAATTATATTTTCTTTTTTATTTATAATTATTACTATAATACTAAGTGTACCCTATACGTCTATTTAGTCTATATACTAAATATACTTATATATATAGGCCTCTCTTAAAACTTTTAAATATTTATTACTTTTAGTATTTCTATACTTTTTCTTTTTTAAAACCTCTTTTAGTCGTTTATACAGCCACTATAGCTATATTCTTTTATATAATTAATATATAAATATATAGTATTTTTATCTATTAAAGACTTTATTATTCTTTATTTATTACTTTATAAACTTTACTATTATTTTTACTTTTACTTTTATTGTATTCTTTACGCTAAGAAGTACCTACTATATTTATAAAATATTTATTTTACTTATTTACTCTAGTATAAACTATATAATATAGTTTTTTATTTCTTTTACTAATAGTACTATTAAATTTTTATATATACTTATTAATACTACTACTATTACCGCAATTATAACTAATTTAATATTTATAACTTTAATATCTTTCTTTATTAATAATTTAATTAACTTATTTAAATTATCTATTAATATGTAGTATTTATTGTTAAAAATAATTATAATTTTATTTAATAAATTATAATTAACTTCTTTATCGACTACTAAGTAAATAAAATCAGCTACTTCTAGATAAATAAGATACTGCTACTAGTAAGAATTTACTAAAGTTATATTTTTATTACCTATAAAATAGAAGAATACTATAGAAATAGCTTAGATAACTATACTAGACACTATTTTAGACGCCTTAAAATTAATTAAAATTATTTTATTATTAGTATTAATAAAAGAAGAACTATTATTTAGACTGTTAAAAAAGAATAATATTATTATAAGTATTTTTTTAAATTAAATATTTAGCTATACTATTATTAACTATAAAATAAAGAAGAGATATATAGATAGTAGTTACTACTACTATTTATATATCTCTTCTCTAAAGAATATAATATCTATACTAGACTTTTTAACTTTTCTAACTTAACGATTTTTTAGGGGAGTGCGCTAAGTATACTAGTAGTATACTAGTGTATTACTAATATTATTTAATTTAGGTATATTTAACTTTTTTAATATATTAATTATAATAATATATATATACTTCTTTTTTTTAAAACTCCTTTTAGTTGCCCCGAACTACTATAGCTATACTATTTATTTAATTAATATACAAATATATAAATATATATTAACTTAAATTATATTTATAAAGAATACTAATCGCTTTTACATCTACTAAATAACTAAAATAAATATAATTATAATAGTTTTAGAATTAGAATAAGAGAAATTACTTTATTTTTTTATATTATTTTTTTTATTATTATTAAAAATAAGCCTTTTATATTAAGGCTACCTAACTATTAAAGAAAGTCCTTTATTTCCTAAGCGAACTAACAATCGGCTTTTTAATTCCTAATTAATATATTACTAAATACTTATATTAAATTACTAATCTATTAACCTAATTAGGCCTAGTTCGCTACGCTAGACCTATTTAGGAATAAATAGATAGTTATCTAATCTAATTTTAAATAGTAAAATATCTTACTTATACTTCTAGATATAACGCGTTTTATATAGAGATTTCGGCTTTCTATAGTTTTATATTAATTCTTTAGTAGTACCCTACAGTTCTAAAAACTCTACTATTTACTAAAAAAGTAGACGCATTTAAAGAATACTATAATAAGGAATAAAATTAAACCTCTAATATATAAATAATAACAAAAATTTAAAGAATTTTATAAAGCTAATATATTTCTAAACACTTGCCTATTATACTACTCTACTAGAAATTACTTTAATAATAATATAATAATAAAATATAAATATACTTTTTTTTAAAATAAATTTACGCTTTTAGTGTTATATTTATATTTTTAAAAAAAATAATTAGTATAATATTTTTATAAGTCTTGTAAAACGGCTTTATAATATTTTTAATATAATAATAAGAAATATAGTATATAGTTATATAATATATATTTAAAAATATATATAGGGTAATACGTTATATCTAGTATATATAGTAATAACTATATATTATATATTTATATATTTGTATATTAATTAAATAAAAAGTGTAGCTGTAGTGGCTGTGTAGGCGACTAAAAGAGGTTTTAAAAAAGGAGGAGTATATATATGCCTTTATACTTAATATGTTAAAAAAGCGTAATAACTATAATAACTTAAAATATCTACGTTTCTATCTAGTACAAAGCGTCTATTTATAAAAAAAAAATAATAGTAATAGCTCGCGCTATTACTAATATACTATAAAGTATTAATATTTATATATTAATAGAACAAATAATGTGGCTATAGTAGCTTAGGGTAACCAAAAGGGGTTTTAAAAAAGGAGGAGTATATGCATGCCTTTATTATAAAGTATTAATATACTCTAGCGTCCCTAAACCAGCTATAGTTATAATATAAAAATATAAAGGCATATATATACTCCTCCTTTTTTAAACCCCCTTTTAGGTCGCCCTGAGCTACTACAGTCACACTTTTTATTCGATTAATATATAAATATATAATATAAAAAAATATAAAAAAATAGATTATTTATAAAACTATAGCTTTTGTTAATACACTATAATAATAGTATATATATATATTAATATATTAATTAAATAAGAGAGTGTGGCTATAGTGGCTGTGTAGGTACCTAAAAGAAATTTTAAAAAAGGAGGAGTATATATATACCTTTATAATAGCATATATAGAATATATAGTAAATATAATAAATATATATATTTATATATTAATTAAATAAAAGGGTATAGCTGTAGTGGCTGTGTAGGCGACTAAAAGAGATTTTAAAAAAGGAGGAGTATATGTATACCTTTATTATAATAAATATATAATACTTTTAAATTAGCGGCTCGTATATTTCTATATATTATACTAATATAGAGGCACTAAATATTTTTAATTAGTTTAATAGTATAATTTATATAAAACTAAAATATACTACTTATAACTTTAAACTCCTTATAGGCTAAACAATTTTTATTACTAGCTAATATGCTCTACGCGTTATAATTTAAAAATATAACTACTTATATATTATTTATAAGTAGTCCCTTTACTAGTAGTATATATTATAGTATTACTAATAGTATAGACTTAGCGCTATAAAATATAAGTAAGAACCTAATATATATAAATAAATAAAAAATTAGATTTTAAAAGCTACTAGGTAATTAGGAGAATCTAGCTTAGTAGAAAAATATTAAAAAAATACTAAAATATAAGATAGCGTAGCTACTATAGCTATAGTGTATAGTAATCTTACTAAAATAACTATAAAAGATAGTAATCTTATAAATAAAATAGATATAACTAATATATAATAAAATAATATAGGTAAACAGCGCAATATATAGGTATAAAAAAAAAAGCTTTATAAAATACTTAAAAATATAAGTAGTATAATATAAAAGGTATAAGTATAAAGAAAATATATAGTCTATATTAAAAAAAAAAAATAAAAAAGTCTCTACTTATCGTAAATCTATTAATAAATACTATTATAATTTATCGGACCTGGCTATTACGGTTAAGTCTAGTATATATAAACTAGTAATAAAAGTATTAATAATAATATACTAAAAATAGAGCTTTATAAAAAAAAGTATATATTTAGATATTATTTAAATAAATAGTGTAACTATAGTAGCTCGGGGCAAATAAAAGAGGTTTTAAAAAAGGAGAACTATGTGTATATCTTTATTATAAAAAATAGTAAATAAAATAAAGTATATAGTAATTAAATATAGTAATAATATATATATAAAATAAGTATTATTTAATATTTTTAAATATAGATAAGATAATATTACTAGATATACGAGGTACTTAGTAGTATTAAGGTAAACTTTCTATTATATATTACTAAATGGACGGAGCACTATAAGAATAGCTTATATATTTTAGCTACTACAGCCACACTATTTGTTTAATTAGTATACAAATATAATATAGCTAATATATTTAAAGTTATATTATTAAAATTAATCTAATTAAGTATAATATCTATTAAAATAAAACTAAAAAAATAGAAGTTTTAAAAACTATTTTCGTAAAGATTTTTTAATAAACGTTTAACTATATTAATTATAGGAGAAATAGAGGATAAATATATAAATAGTAATACTATAGCACCTGGCCTATAGAAAAGAAAGGAGTAGAGGTTATAGTAATCCTATACTAGTATACTAAACTTTAGTACACTAAGCTATATACTAAACTCTATACTATAGTCATAAGTTTACTAATAAAATAAAAATATTTTTTATAATATATATATACGCTTATTAATTTAACTATATTTAAAGAAATATTTTTTTTTTAGATTATATATTTTTTTAAATTATGTTTTAAGGTTATACTTTACCTCTTTTTATATAATATAATATAGATAGTAATTATTACTACTACCTATATATATTTTAAAGCAGAATATAGTGTCTATACTAAACTTTTTTAACTTAATATGTTTTTAATATTTTTTATTTAGCTTTTTTAATATATAAAGTATAAAAATATATATATATATATACAAGTATTTTATTTAATTCTTTTAGTCGCTCTAACCTACTACAGCTATCATTTTTATTTAATTTATATTTAAATATATATATATAAATATATATATATATATAAGAGAATATAAAATAGTATATATAATATAATAGAAATAGGTAATTATTATAAAAAATAACTTATTTTCTTATTTTAAAATATCTATTAATATATATTATTATAATTTAGTAAATTTACTCTATTACTATTAAAACGGGATTATATATGTTATTAGTATTAGTATTTTAAATATTTATTATTTAAAACTATATACGAAGTACTAAAGTTATTAAATTTTATTTATAAAACTTAAACTAATTATAATTTAGTACAGTATGAAATTATAAGTAATATATATATATATACTTTTTTAGTTTAAAGAATATTAAACCCTTCTTTATAAATGTAAATTTATATTAATAATAAATTATGTGTATTAATAATATTAAATTATATATATATATATATATATTATTTTAGTTTAAAGAATATAAAACTCGTTTTCATAAATAAAAATTTATAATAATAAAACTATTGCGTTTATTAATAATATTAACTTATATATTAATAAAAGTACGTACATATTAAAACTCTTTAATATTATTAATATTATATATATTTATATACTAATTAAATAAATAGTGTGGCTGTGGTAGCTGTGTAGGCAACTAAAAGGGGTTTTAAAAAAGGAGGAGTATGTGTATACCTTTATACTTAATGTGTCGAAAAATTTATTAATATTATTAATATAATTATTATTATTATTATTATTATTTTTAATATTTTTAATATTTTTAGTTTAGTTTTTAAGAGGTAAGATTCTTAAATATCTTATACTAAAATAGTTATTAATTATATTATACTTAGATTTTATTAACTAAACCTATAAATATTATAATAACTGCTAAGTATAAATTATAATTAATTAAAGTTTTAAATATCTTAATTAGTTAGCCCGAGCCACTATAGTCATACTATTTATTTAATTAATATATAAATATATAAATATAAAGTGTTAGACTTTATTTATATAGGTTTTAAGTAAACTAATATTATTTTATACTTAAAATAATCTAGATATTTATTAAAATATTATATTTCTACATTACTATAATTTATATAAATTATACTATATTAGTATAGTAAATTATTAATTAATTAAACTTAAGATCTTTTATAAATTATTAAATAACAAAACTTAATATCTTTTATAAATTATTATATAGTTTTTATATATATTTATATACTAAATAAATAAATAGTGTAGCTTATAGTTTTTATATATTTATATATTAATCGAATAAACAGTGTGGCTATAGTGGCTCGGGGCGACTAAAAGGGGTTTTAAAAAAGGAGGAGTATATATATACCTTTATTTATACTCTAGTATAAAATATTTAATATTATATATATATTTACAACAACTTTTATAATAATTTATTAATTACTGTTAGGATTTATTTTTATAAAATAGAGGTTAGATTTATTTTTATTACTTTTTACTTTATCTATATAAGTAGTAGAGTATATAATTATACTTATTATTTATTTATAATTATATTTTTTTTTATTTATAATAATTACTATAATACTAAGTACGTCCTATACGCCTATTTAGCCTATATACTAAATATAGTTATATATCTAGTCCCTTTAAAAACTTTTAAATATTAACTACCCTTAGTTTATTTATATTTTTTATTTATTACTTATTACTATACAGGCTTTAAGCTTTAAGTTTTATATATTTATATATAAAGGTATATATATACTCCTCCTTTTTTAAAACCCCTTTTAGTCGCTCTAAACTACTATAGCTATACTCTTTATTTAATTAGTATATAAATATATATATTTATATTTTTATTACTAGTATATCTAATAGTACTTTATCTAGTTACGTTATATACTTTAAGCTATATATTATTATTATAAAAACTATATTAATACGTAATTTTTTTTTATTTAGTATAGTACTATTATCTTTATTTTTATATTTACTTTTATTACTATTACTTTTACCTTTATTGCCGTCGCCTTTATATAGACTAGTATAACTAATCTTAGATATTTAAATTCTATTAATTTAACTATTAATAAAGTTACTATACTATTAATTATATTATTTATTTTATTATATTAATTATCTAACAGTATATATAATTAATTAAAGTAGTAAAATAGATTAGGGTTAAGTTAGGGTTAGATTGCCTAACTTAACTTTAGGTTACTAAATATCTTACCTACTATATAAGCTATAATAATAAAAATTATATATTTTAATATCTATATATATATTTATATACTAATTAAATAAATAGTGTAGCTATAGTAGCTTAGGGCGACTAAAAGGAGTTTTAAAAAAAAAGGAGTATGTGTATACCTTTATACTTATAGTTTTTATATACTCTAGTATATATATTTATATATTTATATATTAATTAAATAAATAGTGTAGCTATAGTAGCTCGGGGCTACTAAAAGGGGGTTTAAAAAAGGAGGAGTATATATATATCTTTATTTATACTCTAGTATAAAATATTTAATATTATATATATATTTGCAATAACTTTTATAATAATTTATTAATTACTATTAGGATTTACTTTTATAAAATAGAGGTTAGATTTATTTTTATTATTTTTTACTTTATCTATATAAGTAGTAGAGTATATAATTATAGTTATTATTTATTTATAATTATATTTTTTTTTATCTATAATAATTACTATAATACTAAGTACGTCCTATACGCCTATTTAGCCTATATACTAAATATAGTTATATATCTAGACCCCTTAAAAACTTTTAAATATTAACTACCCTTAGTTTATTTATATTTTTTATTTATTACTTATTACTATACAGGCTTTAAGCTTTAAGTTTTATATATTTATATATAAAGGTATATATATACTCCTTCTTTTTTAAAACCCCTTTTAGTCGCTCTAAGCTACTACAGCTATACTATTTATTTAATTAGTATATAAATATATATATTTATATTTTTATTACTAGTATGTCTAATAGTACTTTATCTAGTTACGTTATATACTTTAAGCTATATATTATTATTATAAAAACTATATTAATACGTAATTTTTTTTATATTTAGTATAGTACTACTATCGTTACTTTTATATTTACTTTTATTACTATTACTTTTACTTTTATTGCCGTCGCCTTTATATAGACTAGTATAACTAATTTTAGATATTTAAATTCTATTAATTTAACTATTAATAAAGTTACTATACTATTAATTATATTATTTATCTTATTATATTAATTATCTAACAGTATATATAATTAATTAAAGTAGTAAAATAGATTAGGGTTAAGTTAGGGTTAGGTTACCTAACCTAACTTTAGGTTACTAAATATCTTACCTACTGTATAAGCTATAATAATAAAAATTATATATTTTAATATCTATATATATATTTATATACTAATTAAATAAATAGTGTAGCTATAGTAGCTTAGGGCGACTAAAAGGAGTTTTAAAAAAGGAGGAGTATGTATATGCCTTTATACTTAATATATCGAAAAATTCAGGTAAGGCTAGGTCGAAAAATTTAATATCTATATTTTATTACTTTTATATAGGGCTGCGTTGTATTCTATGTTATTATATATTACGTAAGTTATTTTAGTTTAAATACAAGTTTTTATACTTTTAAAAAATATATTAATTTTTAAACTTAAATAACTTACTAAATATAAAAGCTATAAATATAAAATATTATTATACTATTAATAAAATAGTATATATATAAATAGAACTACTTAAAGCTTTATAGGTTATATATTACGTAATTTATTTAGTAACCCAGAGTTGGGTTAGGCGACCCAACCCAAACCTAATCCTAACCCATTTAACTAGTGTATAATTAATATATAGTACTTTTAGAGAACTAGGCGATTATATTATATATAGTAGTATATATAATAATATTAAAAAGGACTTCTTATTAAAAATTCTATAAGTAGAAGACTATAGGGAAAACTTATATATGTAAAATTATAAAGTTAAAATTAATTTAAATAAGTATAGTATCGGCTAAAATTAGAGTAACTATAAAAAACCGTTAAAAAATAATACTTTAGTAACTGTTATAAATATTTAATTATATTAACTATAAAAATAAAAAAGAGATATATTAATAATAGTAATTACTATACGCTACCTATTTTTTTTTAAATAAATATAGTATCTATACTAGACTTTTTTAATTTAATATTTTTTTAGGGGGCGTACTAAGCGTACTAGTATATATACTAGCGTAATACTATATTCTTTTTAGAAGAGTTTTAACCTACTTTTTTTATTATATTAAATATAAAAGTATATATATACTCTCCGTTTTTTATACTATTTTTTAGTCGCCTTTATAGCTACTATAGCTATATATTTTAGTTAATTATCTTTTTCGACACATTAAGTATAAAGGTATATATATACTCCCCTTTTTTAAAACCCCTCTTAGTCGCCCTAAGCTACTATAGCTACACTATTTGTTTGATTAGTATATAAATATATATATATTAATTATATAAAGAATATGGCTATATATAATTATTAAAAGTAAGTTAAAAAGGATTTAGGCCAGTCTAAGAGTAAAGTAATAGTATAAGGCTATATATGCTTTTACTATATATATAGGTATAAAGAGGCGTATAAAAATAATAATAAAAGCGCTATATTAAAACTAATAAACTACTAGCTATATTATAACTAATAGTACTACGTATACTTAGGCTTAACCGTACTAGTTAGGTCTAATAGATTATAACAACACTTATTAATTGGTTTATAATAAAAAAAAAACTTTTATTTCTTTCTAGCATAAACTATCTATTTCCTTTATACTTAAACTATTATATATTATTTTATTTATACTTATAAGTATTTTATAACGCTTCTCTTCTTACTTCTTTATATATTATTACTATATTTATTATATTTACCTATCGTGTTTACTATCTTATATATAGCTTTTTTTATATTATTACTAATATTATAGTTACTAGATTTTTTATATTCTATAGTTATCGTAGTAGAGTTATTATTATTATATATTATAATATCTTATTCTTAAACTTTATATAGTTAAAGTTATTTTAGTCGTCTAGTACGGCTAAAAGCTTTTACTTTTATCTAAAAATATATTTTAGGTTAGTATTAGTAATATAGCATTTGTCTATTACGTAGGTAAGTAATAATTACTATTATTATACTTATATAGGTGTAGCGTACGCTTACCTATGTTAATTATAAAGTTATAGTCTAAAACTATTATTTTTACTATTTATTCTATACTATTTAGTTATTTAAATAGCCTAAGGCTTACTGCGGTATCCTAAAGCTTTTTAAAAATTATTAATAAAATAGTCTTCTTCTTTAGTATATAGATATACTTAATAAAGTATTAAATATTACGCTTATTACTTTTATAAAGTTTTTTAATTATATTATAATATAATGTGTAACGTATAGTATATATAGTAATATTTATAAAAAAATCTAATATAGCTACTCGGCGTAGTAGACTACTAGTTATACTTTTTCTATTATTTTATATATATATATAGATATAGTATCAGGAACGCCGGTATATATTAATACCCTATAGTATACTAGTAATAGCGCGAGCTATTACTGCTATCTTTTTTTTTATAAATAGACGTTTAGTACTAAGTTAAAAAATAATACGTAATTACTTATTACTATTTTAACTTATTATAACTAAGTATAATAATTATATTTTTAGTATAATATATTAATATATAACCGCGCGGTATAATTTTTATTAGTATATTTAAATTATTATAAAGCCGTTTTATAGGAACCCCTATAATAGGTAGTAGTTATTTCTTTTAAAAATATAGGTACTACGCTAAAAGTGTATCTTTATTAAAAAAAAAAAAAGTACGTACACTTATACTAAAAAAACTTTTAATAAAAGAGGAAATAAAGTTTAATAAAAATACTCTATTAGGAATGTACTATAATATAGATTATAGTTATTTTATATATAATACCTTCTTTATAATAGTTTTTATTATTATAAATTATTATTTTATTATTGTAGTAGCTACAAATTAGTAACTAATATATACTATAATATATTATATATAATAAACTAAGTCTATTAAAGTTTATATAATTCTAAATATACTATATTAGAATCTGCCTTATATATAAGTTAATATTATAATAACTATAAAAGAAACCCTAACTAATATTTAGTAAAAAATTATTTAGTAGTTAAGTATTTAGTAGCTAAAAAGTAATTAAGTTATTTAGTAAACTATTATTATTATTAAAGTATACTATAGTAGAAATATTATTTATTTAAGAGTTCTAAAAGCGTTTAAACTACTAGTACTCTAAAAAATATTAAAACTAAATCTAGAAGCTAAGGAAAGTAAATATATAAAAGTAAATTTAGTTAAATAGGGCTTCTATAATACTACTAATTAGTATTAAAATAATAAGTAAATAAAAAATAATAAAGTCTAAATACTATATATAAGACCTAATAAAAAGAGTATTACTAGAATCTAAAAAGTTATAAAAGTTATTATATAGGTAAAGATAATAAGGTTATCTTAAGCGCTAAGCGTAGAGCGTAAAAGGTAAAAAGTAATAAAAGGGGTAGCTATATGGAGTTAGTATATTTAGAGTTATAAAAGCTTATAAAAAATAGAGAGTAATAAATAATAAGTGAATAGCACTTAGAGTATTATAATTTAATTAATAAATAGTATAGTTAGTTATATTTTTATAATTTTAAAAGTAACTATTATATTTATATATTAATTAAATAAAAAGTGTAGCTATAGTGACTCAGGACAACTAAAAGGGGTTTTAAAAAAGAAGGAGTATATATATATCTTTATTTAAAGTAACTATTAAATAGCTACTAAAGCTAAGGTTTTAATAATTATATAACTAACTTACTAATAAAAAAGAGACAGTTTAATAAAAAGGATAAAAATAACTAAATAAATAAGTACCGGCCTAAGAGTATGACTGTAGTATTTATATAAGTAACTAAAAGATATTTTAAAAATGGAATAGTATATATATTTTTACACTTACTATATTAAAAATATTAGAATTTAATATTTTAATAAAATAATTATATTTTTTAAAACTATTGTCTTAATACTATACTTTATAAAAGATATTTTAAAAATAGAATAGTATATATATTTTTATACTTACAATATTAAAAATATTAGAATTTAATATTTTAATAAAATAATTATATTTTTTTAAACTAGTGTCTTAACACTATACTTTACCGTTTTATATAATAAAATATTATTAAGTATAAAGGCATGCACATATTCCTTCTTTTTTAAAACCCCTTTTAGTCGCCCTAAGCCACCACAGCCACACTATTTGTTCGATTAATATATAAATATAAATATACTCCTCTTTTTCTAAAACCCCTTTTAGTAGCCCCGAGCCACTATAGCTATACTTTTTATTTAATTAGTATATAAATATGTAACTTTTTAATTGTAAACTCTTTATTAGAGAAAAGTTTATAGAATTATAATAATAATATTTTAGTATTATTAATTTATATATTTATATATTTATATTTATATATTAATCGAATAAATAGTGTGGCTGTGGTGGCTCGGGGTAACTAAATAGGATTTTAAAAATGAGAAGTATATATATATCTTTATACTTAATATATTAAAAAAGTTAGGTAAGACTAGATTAAATAATATAAATTTATATTTTTAATTTTTATTAGTGCTGGTACTAAACTTATTTATAGTTTTTTCTTTTTAAAAGTAAAAGTTTTAATTATTAATCCTAGTGTGCTAGTATATTAATATTACTTTTTATAAAATATTATATAAACTTTATTAGATATTTTTAATTTTTTATTACTATAATAGAAAAGATTATTAGAAATACTAGACCTATTACTATTATTATTATTAAGTAAGTCTAATAATATAAAGTGTTTTAATTATTTTTATAATACTATATATTAATTTTTTTTTTTACTTTTAATTTGTATTAATAGATTTATCGACCGTTATAGTAGTATAGAAACTATAATTAATATATTTAAATATTTTAATTTATTTTAAAGTTTATACACTCTTAATATTATAATAATAAAATATTACTTATATTTATTAATTTATAGAAGAATATTAGTTAATATTTTATTAGAGTAACATAATATTATTATTTAATCTTAAGTTTATTTTATAGAATATATATTTTATGATTATAATATTTTACTTTTACAAAAACTATTATTACGAAATTTATAACTAAAGTTATATAGTAATTATATTAATAATATATTATATTTATAAGTGTTTATTTCTAACTATTAAATAAATTTTATTACTTACTTAATTATATCTTAGTTACTACGTAAGATATTTTAATAATAAAAATATATTATAATAATAATACACTAGTTATTTAAATATCTCTTTTTTATATATATATTAAAATTACTACTAGTAATTATCTAATTAAAAGTAATATACTATATATATTATATAATCCAATACCTCGCTTTTAAAAATGCTATATTAAGTCTAATTAAAAAAGATGCCATATGTACTAAAATAAATATATAATAACTACTTAATAGGCGGGGTAGTAGAGTAGGCATATGCCTAGAAATACTAAAATTCTTTAAATTTTTAAGGTGTTTTACGTATTAGGGGTTTAATTTCTCTTTTTATTATAGCGTTCTTTAAACCCGCCTACTTTATATAGTAAAATATAAAATTTTTAAAAGTATAAAATATTACTAAAGAATTAATATAAAACTATAGAAAGCCGACATTTTTACTTAAAAATATATTATTTTTATAGGTATATCTTACTATCTAAAGTTAGATAAAATAAAAATCTACTCCTAAATATAACTAGCGTAGCGAACTAGCCCTAGTTATATAATAGATTAGTAATTTAGGAATTAATAAGTTAGTTGTTAGTTTTACTTAAGAGATAAAGTACTTTTCTTAATTAGTTAGGTAGCCTTAATATAAAAGACTTATTTTAAAAAAAAAAAAAAAAACTACTTAATAGTATTATATAGATTTATAGATTAGTATAATTTATTATATTATATATTAACTTATACGTATGTATTAATTACTATAAATCAATACTAAATAAATATTTATAAAAAAAGAGATTTTAATATCTTATAACTAAAGTATTATTAAGTTCTCGTTATTGCGTTCTGCCGCGGCTTTATAAAGCTCGCGAAGTACGTTAATTAATAACTAAATTATATATTATAAATTCTTAAATATAAGTTATTAATAATAGTCCTTCTTTTTTAAATTTCTTTTAGTCGTCCTGAGCTACTATAGCCACACTTTTTATTTAATTAATATATAAATATATATAATAATAGTATACTACTATTTTATAACCCTAGTACACGCTTTTAGTATATTAATAAAATAAAATTTTCGTAAAATATATATACTAGATTTACTTTAGTCTATATTATAGAATATAATATATACTTTAATTTTTTAATGTATTACAGTAAGTATAAAGGTATATATATACTTTTTCTTTTTTAAAACCCCTTTTAGTTGCCCTAAGCCACTATAGCCACACTATTTATGTAAATAATATATAAAAAAATATAAAGAATAAAAAAAGCCTCTTTTTTATTATAAATCTATTAATAAGTGCTATTATAACCTATTACACCCGATCGTTATAGTTAAGTCTAAAACCTTAAGAGTTTTATTAAGACTAGTAAAGAGTTTTAATAGTTTTATAAATTTTATAAATTTTATTATAAATACCAATTTAAACTATAGTAAGAGGGTGTATAACTTAATAAATACTATATCTAGTTACTTATAATAGTAATATTATACATTACAGGTTTAAATTTTATTTTTATTTAATTTAATCTACTATTAAATTAACTTAGTTATTGGCGAAAGGGTGTATAGCTTAGTAGATAATACATTTAGCTATTTATAATAGTAATATTATAGGCTACGAGTTTAAATCTCGTACTTATCTACTTTAATCTACTATTTAATTAATTAATTTAATAGATTTTAGACTTAACTATATTAGACTTAGTTATATTACTTAATTAGAGTAGCTAATTTTCTAAATAAATTTAGTTTAATTACTTAATTAGGTTAGCGTAGTGACCTAACCTAATTAGTATTAGGCTATACCTAAATAGGGAAGACGCTAGTCTTAAATAGATAATTAATTAAATTCTAGTATAGGTTAGTTAACTAGCCTATATATATTAGTTAGTTACTTAAAGAACCGGTTATTAGGTTATTTAGAAAATAAAATACTTTTCTTATATAGTTAGGTATCCTTAATATAAAAGGCTTATTTTTTAAAAAAAAAAAGAACTTCGTTATTACACTTTACACTTAATCTTATTAGATTTAGTTATATTATTTAATTAGAGTAGTTAATTTCTTAAATAGGCTTAGTTTAATTACTTAACTAGATTAGTATTACCTAATCTTATTAGTATTAAACTAATTTTATATAAAAAATAAACTATTTCTAAATAAATAATTATTTAAATTCTAGTATAGAATATTTAACTAAATTATATTTATATTTTTAATAAATTAAGTATAAAGGTATATATATACTCCTCCTTTTTTAAAACCCCTTTTAGTCGCGTATACAGCCACTATAGTTACACTTTTTTATTTAATTAATATATAAATTAATATATATAGATTATATTTACTTGTTAGAAATTAGAGAACCGGTCATTAGTTTACTTAAATAATAAAGAACTTATTTTAATAATTAGATAACCTTAATATAGAAGACTAACTTTTTTTATAAATAATTTAAATAATATTTATAAGTAGAAGTAGTAGTTTCTAGTCTAATTAAAGAATAAAATAATTTTAACTATACTAGTTTTAGAACTAAAAGAGTAACTATTACTTTAATAATAGTATAACTATAAAATAAAATATAATTAACAAAAAGTATATATAATAATATACTAGAATTGTTTTAAAAACTATATATAAAATATTATATATAATAGGTAAATATAATAATAAAAATAAACATAGTAATAATATATAAAGAGAGAGAAGAGAAGTATTAAAAAATACTTATAAATATAAGCAAGAAAAACTTATAATAAGATATACTAGTTTAGGTATAAAAAAATAGGTAATTAGTATTAAAAAATAACATAGTCTCTATTAATTATAACCTTATTAATAAGTAATATTATAATCTATTAAACTTAATTATTATTATTAAGTTTATAGACTTAACTATATATTTAAAAAAAATAATATTGAATAACAAAGCTAAAAGTCTACCGTCTAGGGGTAGTATTAAATAAAAAAATAATACTAGTATTACTAGAGCTATATTGCTATGTTAAGTAATTAATAAATAAAAATAAGTTATTTACGATTAATAATAATACTTATACTACTACTTATAGTGGGGTGATATAAAAAAAGCGTATTAAAAAAAACTAGATTTTAAAAGTTTAATAACTCTATTAATATTATACATATAAATTTAAAAAGAAAACTTATTTATAGATAAGGTTATAAAATATAATATAGCAAAGCCTAATTAGGCTTAGCGTGCTTATAGCCTTAGTTATATAGTCTTAAACCTAAAACTTTTTTTTATATAACTTTACGTCTTTAAAACTTTTTAAGTATTATATAAAATTAGCTATAATATATATATATATATTAGTAACTACTATATAATATTTATAAAAAAATTTTAAGTATTATTTCTTATCTAAATATTTAGTATTTTAAATTTAGAAATTAAAGTCTTAGTTTAAATATTTAAGACATTATTTATAAAATAATATATTTAACTTATATTTAAAAATTTAGAAACCTAAATAAAATTAGAACTATATTATAAGTTTAAAAATAAAATAATTATTTAATTTACTATTATATTAAATTAGTAATAGTCTAGAAACTTTATTAATTTTTATTAATTTAAAGTCTTATAACTTCTTATATAGTAAAGATTATAAAATAAATTTTACCTTAAATTTTAGACTATATAAAATACTAACTATATAATATTTTATTATTATCTAATATAGTTAGTTAAATTTTAAGTATATATTATAGTAAGAGAGTATATAACTTAGTAGATAATATACCTAGCTACCTATAATAGTAATATTATAGGTTATAAGTTTAAATCTCGTTCTCGTCTACTCTAATTTACTTATTTAATTAGTTACTAGGTTTTACACTTATCCTAATTAGGCTAGTATATTACTTAAAGAGTTTAGTCTAATTTCTATATTAGGTTAGCGTGGCGATCTAACCTAATTAAGAAAACACTATACCTAATTAGGTAATAGGCTAACCTAAATAAAATATTTAACTAGCCTATATTTACTAGTTAGTTTACTAAAGAGCCGGTTATTATTTCGCTTAAAGGATATAACACTTTTCTTAAATAGTTAGTTAGCCTTAATATAAAAGGTGTATTTTAAAAAAAAAGTATATATTATTTAATAATAAAAATATATTAAAAACTATAAATTACGACTAAAATATAAAACATTATATATAAAATTATATAAAATATTAAGTATCTAAAATATATTATACTATTTTTTTATTTTTATAAAATATAAGATAATTCTAATAATATATTATTAATTTATACTATAAACATTTACATAAATAATATATATAAAATAGTAATATATATATATTATATAGCTATTTGTATACGCTAGTTAAAAGGTTATAAAGACGTAAAGTTAAGTTAAAAAAAAGTATTCGGTTTAAGACTCTATAACTAAAGCTATAAATACGCTAAGCCTAATTAGGCTCTATTATATTATATTTTATAGCCTTATCTATAAATAAGTTTTCTTTTAAATGTTTATATTTAATATTAATAGAGTTATTAAACTTTTAAAAACTAGTTCTTTTTAATTACTCTTTTTTTATGTCACCCCCCCGTAGAAGCCACTAGAGACAAAAGACGATTTAGTTCTTTAATAAATAATTAAATATATTAAAGACTATAATATATAATATAAAGAACGTATATAACCCTAATTATAGTAATATAAAATAAACGTTATAAATATATAGAGAAGTGACATAGCTTCATACTATAGAGAATATTTAAAAGTAAAGAAAAGAATATTTCTAAATAGAAAATAATAAATAATAAGTATAAAAAAAAATATATATATATATTTATATATTAATTAAATAAAAAGTGTGGCTGTAGTAACTTAGGGCGACTAAAAGGGGTTCGAAAAAGGAGGAGTATATATATACCTTTATACTTAATGTGTCGAAAAAGCCAGATAAAAAAAATATATAACTACTTTTATATATAACTAAATAAAATATATATTTATATTAATTATTTTATTATAATTTTGTAATCTTTAGATTTCTATAAAAATAAAATTATAATATAAAGGTATATATATACTCCCTTTTTTATAAAATCCCTTTTAGTCGTCCTAAGGCACTATAGTCACACTATTTATTTAATTAATATATAAATATATATATTTATATATTAATCGAATAAAAAGTGTAGCTGTAGTAGCTCAGGACAATCTAAAAAGAGGTTTAAAAAAGAAGAAATATATATATACCTTTATACTTAATATGTTAAAAAAGTTAGGTAAGGCTAGATTAAAAAAGGTATAGCGCCGCGCTAGTATACTACTAGTATATTTAGTACGCCCCCCTAAAAAACGTTAAGTTAAAAAAGTTAAAAAGTTTAGTACTAATACTATATTTTTCGAAGAGATATATAAAGTACCGCCTATATATATTTTTTTTATCTTCTTTTATAGTTAACACAGCTAAATTATCTAAAATATTTTTTAAGCGTAAAAGTACGTTACGGCGTATATACTAAACTTACTACTAATAGTGTTTAGCTCCTATATAGTATAATTCTCCTTTTATTAATACTAATAATAATAAAATACGCCTAGTAATTAATTTTAAAGTATTTAAAATAGTACTTAGTACTATTAGCTAAACTTTTTTTATTATATTATTTTATTTTATAGGTAATAAAGATATAACTCTAGTAAATACTTACTAGTATAAGTACTTTATTTATCCAAAAGTAGCTAATAGAGAAGAGGTAGATTCTAAGATTATAATTATATTTAACTATAAGTATTGCTCTACAGACAAGATAGTAGTCTTATTAATTAAGAAAATAGTTAAAGTAATAAACGTTAGATTAGTAGTATTAGTAGTAGTAACTTTAATAGGTAAGAATATAGTAAAAGTAAACAAGGTAAAAAAATATAACGTATAGTTTATAGCAGAGTTAATAAGTAAAATAAGTATCTTATAAATATAACAGATACTTCTTAGTATAAGAAATATTATAAAAGTAAAGGTAAAAGCAGTAAAAGTAAAGGTAAAAATAGTAATAATAGTAGAGGTAATAAATAGTAAAACCTTTAGTAGGTAGAAATACTAGAGTAATTAATATTTAAAAGTTTTAAGGGGGGCCTACTTATATAGGTGTATTTATATTTAGTATATAGACTAGATAGGCGTATAGGGCGTACTTAGTGTTATAGTAATTATTATAGGTAAAAAAGAAGATATAATTATAAATAAAAAATATTAACTATTATTAAATATTATACTACTTATATGTGTGTAGGCGAAGCGAAAAGTAATAGAAATAAATATAACCTCTATTTTATATAAAAATAAAATTAAAAAAGTAACCGACAGGTCACAATAGCAGTTGTTGGCTATTAATATATATATAAATATTTATAAAAATTAATTATAAATATTTTATAATATATACTTTACTTTTAATTATACATTAACAGTTATTATAATAATAATATATTTATTTATAAATTACTTAATAAGTAAGGTATAAATAAAAATAAAATATTTATATTTAAACTTTATTTTCATATATATACTTATATATTAATTAAATAAATAGTGTAGCTGTAGTGGCTCGGGACGACGAAAAGGGGTTTTAAAAAAGGAGAAGTATATATATACCTTTATACTTAATATATTAAAAAAGTTTTATTTTAATATATTTATATATTTATATATTTATTAAATAAATAGTATAACTATCGCGGACTAAAGCGTAACAGTTAAATTTAATAGGTTATAATAGCACTTATTAATATATTTATAAAAAAAAAAAACTTTTTTTATTCTTATTTTTTTTAATATATAATATCTACCTATTTTCTTTATACTTAAACTATTATCTATTATTTTATTTATACTTATAGGGACTTTATAACACTTATATTTTTCTTTTTATACTTATTTATTGTCCGCTATATTTATTTATTATTATTAATTACTATTTTATATATAGCTTTTATATTATTACTAATATCTTCCTTACTAGCTTTTTTATATTTTATAGTTATACTACTATTAAAGTAACTATTACTATTTTAGCTTTAAAGCTAGCGTAGTTAAAATTATTTTAGTTATTTAGTAAAGCTAAGGGCTATTATTTTTATTTATAAATATAGTTTTGGTTAGTATTTATAATAAAATCCTTAGGCTTTTTAAAAATTTTAGGGTTTTTTACTATTATAACTATATAGGTTAGTAATAATTATTATTATTATAGCCGTAGCCGTAGTCGTAGCTCTAGCCGTATAAATATAGTATACGCTTACCTATTTCTACTATAAAGTTATAGTCTATAATCATTAGTTTTATATATATATATTTATATATTAATCGAATAAATAGTGTAGCTATAGTGGCTCGGGGCGACTAAAAGGAGTTTTAAAAAAGGAGAAGTATATATATACCTTTATACTTAATATATTAAAAAATATTAGTTTTATATATTAGTATACTAATTAAATAAATAGTGTAGCTATAGTAGCTTAGGGCAACTAAAAGGGGTACTAATATAGGAGGAGTATATATATACCTTTATACTTAATATGTTAAAAAAGTGTAATTATTAAACTTACTATTTATATTATACTATTTAATTACCTACTTAGGTTGGGACTTACTATAGTATCCTAGAGCAGTTTTATAATTTTTAGTAGAAGGATTTTTAGTATAATAATATATTAAGTTATATAAAAAGTACTATAAATATTACTATTATAAAGTTATTTAACTATAGTATAGTTGTAGATATTTAGTAAAAAATTTAATATAACTATCTAGCGTAGTAGACTACTTATTATACTTTTTTATTATTTTATATATATAGTAGCGGGGGCGCCAGCGTATATTAATACTTTATAATATACTAGTAACGGCGTAAGCTATTACTACTATTTTTTTTTTATAAATAGACGCTATATATTAAATTAAAAAATAATACTTACTTACGTATTCTTATTTTAACTTATTATAATAATAAATTATTTTTAACGTAATATATTAATATATAACTATATACTATATTTCCTATTATTATACTTAGGTTATTATAAAGCTATTTTACAGAAATCCCTATAGTAGCTAGTAGTTATTTTTTTAAAAAATATAACTACTCCGCTAAAAGTATAGCTTTATATATATATAAAAAAGTATAGCTGTAGTAGCTCTAAACAACGAATAGGGATTTAAAAATAGAAGGAATATATATATACTTTTATTTTAATATATTTTTTTTAGTTATAATTACTATTCTACTAAATAAAAAAATATTAGTCTTTATAGTCTTAGCTTATTTAATAAATATTTTATAATTAACTATTTAGGTCGCCCTAAGCTACCACAGCGACACTTTTTATTTAATTAATATATAAATATATAATTAATTATACTTTTTTAATATATTAAGTATAAAGGTATATATATAGTCCTGCTTTTTTAAAACTTCTTTTAGTTACCCCGAGCTACTATAACTACACTTTTTATTTAATTAATCTATAAATATATATATAATTTACTATATAACTATACTATAATTATTATTTAGTTATACGTTAATTAGTAATAGTTCTTACAGGGGGGTAAATAAAAAAAAGATTAATTAAAAAAAATATCTTTTTTAATAATTAATATAAAATTAATAAATAGTTATAAAATTAGGTAAATAATACCATTCTAAAGAGAGAGTTATAGAAACGCTTATAAAAATTTTAGTTATATTTTATTTATTACTTATTATATAAAGAGAGATAAAATATAGCGTCGAAACACTAGTCTAAAAAAGGTATAAGCTAAAGAAAATTATTCTTCTAAATACAGTTAAAAAATAAGCATATATAAAAATTATAAAAAATATTTTTATTTTAGGTTAATAGTTAACTTAAACTTATAATTTTAGCGTATAACTTAATATATAGCTTAATATATAGTTTAGCGTATAGTTTAGCGTATAGCTTAGTATACTAAAGTTTAGTATACTAGTAGTATTAGACTATCGTTGCCTCTACTTCTTTTTTTTCTTTAGGCTAAATAGTATTATAGTACTAGTAATACTATAATACGCCTACTCTGTCGTATTATTATTATTAAAATTATAAAATAAAATCTAGTATATTAACGTAGATACTAGCCTAGCGTTTATTTTTAGTAGTTTATAAAATATAGTTAGCTAATATTTATAAATATACTATAGGGGGGTGATAAAAAAAAGGGTTAAATAAAAAAGATACCCTTTTTAAAATAATATAACTATTTAGTTATAAGGCCTAAAAATACAAAAAAATAGCAGTTTAAAAAAAAAGACTAGTAGATTCTATTTACCCTATTAGGGGCTGCTTACTAAGGGGTTCAGGGGTTAAAAAAATTAGTAAATATAGACAATTTTTAGGACTCTACTTAAGACTATTAGAACTGTTTATTTAAGCTGTAAAATTTGCTTATTTTTATATATATAATAATAGATACTAAGTTTTATTAGTATATAAAGTATTTTTATATATTTATATATTAATTATATAATTATATATAAAAGTTACTTTTTCACATTTTTAATAATAAACTAGTAAATAATAAATTACTAGTACTTAGTATAGTAGCCATTAGTTTCTATAACTACCTTATAACGGTTAGGGAGTAATAAAATATAATTATTAATAGCTTTTTAAGGTATTTTATTCTACTCTTCTATAATAGCTCTGTTAAAGGTCTCTATACTATTTAAACTATTTTCTATACCTAAATTAGCCTCTTTATTTTTAATTAGCCCTAATTTTAATAAATCTCATGTATTTTCTATAGAGGCTAAATTAGGACTATAGGCTAGGTAAGAAAATAGTTTAATTTTGTTATATTTAAACTAAGTTAAAACGTCTCTAGTTTTATAAATAGGGACGTTATCTTGTTAAAATTACTAGCCTAAATTAATATTAATATAAAGATTATAATTATAATATAATATAATAATATATATATATATATATTATTATATTATTAAAAAAAAGGGGTAAAAAAGTATTATAAAACTTACCTATTTTTATATAGGATTTAACCTCAGGTATAAAGACTTTGTTTATATAGTCTTTACTAGTGTAAAAAGTAAAAGAATTAGGTGTTTTAATAAATACTAAATTACTTTTACCTCCTACCTAAATTGCACCCTATATATATAGGGTAAGGTCGTAGCCTACAAAATAATTAATATAATTAATATTAAAAAACTAAAACTATAGTCTAAAAATATATAAAAAGTTATATATTTTAATAATCTAAAAAGTTAAAATAACTTACTTCGTAATTAGCTAACAGCCAGTTCTATTCTAACTCTATTATTATCCCTTTTTTTATAAAACTCCTTTTTAGCCCTACCCCTTTATATTGCTAATTTATCAGAAAATATTATTTTTTCTAGTTTTATATTTTTAATATTTTTTAATTATTCTTTAGCGTATTTTAATTTTTTTTAGCGTTTTCTTTGTTAATTATTAGTTTTTTTTTACTTATATTAATAGAGTAGCCCTCCTCTTTTAAAACCCTTTATAAGGATCTTTTTAAGATATTTAGACTATTATCTATTAATAGTCTTTTATTTTCTTTTTTAGGGCTTCTAGTTAAGTCTCTATTAATAACTCTTTTTTTTCTTTAAGTTACCTTAGAATCTCTGCCTTTTTTAATCTTTTTATATTATAATTATCTCTCTCCTTCTTTTTAATACGTTGTATAGTATAATATATACTAGTAGGAGATTTATTTAAAGTAGTAGCAATTAAAGCAGAAGAATTATTTGCTTTTAAAAGTAAATTAATATTATATTTAAGTTTTAAGAATTTTGGCTCCATTTTAAAGAAATAGGAGTTTAAGTTTATAAAAGTTAAAAGATATTATAATATACTATAATATTAATAATATATTACGAGATTAGTAATTATATAAGCCTCAGCAATATTTTTATAATTAATATAATTATATAATTAGATTACTAATATACTTTAAAAATCTAGTCACGTGACCTCTACGAGGCCTAAAAGAGTATAATAAAAATTTTAGTTAAATATATTCACTAACTAAAAAGTTATAGAAACCTAAAAAAAGGGCTAAAAAAATTACTAGGTTTAGGTAATTTTAGTTATTTACCTATACTTAGTAAGCAGTATCTAAAATAGTAATTAAAATCTCCAGAATTTTCTCTTTAAAACGGTACTATTTACGTATTTTTAGCTTTATTATTTAATTTTATATAATTTTTTAAAAAAGTTAACTTTTTGAATTAACACTTTTTTGTGTCACCCCCCTGTAATAGTAACTTTACGTATTTTAATTATTTTTAAAAAAAAAAACTATAACTGTTACTAAGTCTTATATACCTATTTATAAAAATATATCTAATAATAACCTATACGTATAAGTAGTAGAGGTAGTTATAAAGTACTTATTAAATATATTAATATACGCTAATAAAGTTATATATATATATATATTTATATATTAATCGAATAAATAGTGTGGCTGTGGTGGCTTAGGGCGACCAAAAGGGGTTTTAAAAAAGGAGGAGTATGTGCATGCCTTCATACTCAGTGTCGAAAAATACTAATAAAGTTATTAATACTATAAAAGCGCTTAATATATTAAAAAAGAGATACTATAATACTATATACCGTCTACTTAGCATTAAAGATAATAGAGATAAGAAAAATAAGTATATAATAATCATAGTAGGGGAAGGTATTAAACTATACCTACTAATATAGCACGTTTAAATAAGTATTATAAATAAATTTACTAATCTAACTATACTATAAAATATTAAGCTGTAATTGCTTATATTAAAATTAAATAAAAAAAAAGTAATAAAAAAAGGAAAATAAGAGATTAATTTTATATAAAAAATAATAGATAGGGTATAGTTATAAATAGAATTTAATATAGTAGTAACTACTAAATTATACTAAGTAATCTACTACCGCTGCCGCTAGTAGTAGTAATAGTAGTAGGTAGTAAAATATAAAATAAGTATAGCGGCTACTGCGCGTTAAGAGAAGAAAAAAATAAGTAAGTATATTAGGTTATGTAAGCATATATATATAGGCCTAAGTATTAGTAGGCGTTTGTATATTAATAAGGGCGGAGGATTTAGAGAACTATAACTATAAACTAATAGATAGTAGCTCTTTAATACTATTTATATTATCTAGAAAAAGATTAACTTAATAGTTAGATATAAGGTAATAACTATTATTTATAGTAGGTAAAGCCGTAAAAATACTACCTATTACTTATAATAAATTAAAATTACCTAAATATTATAATATTATTAATTCTCTATTTATATTCCTATTACTTTTTAGATAGTAAATATATTTAACTAAAATTTTAACTATACTATTTTAGACCTAGTCTAGGTCTCGTAATTAATTTTTTAATATATATTAGTAATCTAATAAAAAATTATATTAATAATAAAAATTTATTTTATACTTATACAATTACTACTTACGTTATATATTATTAATATTATTATATATAATAGCCACACGCCGTAGCTATAAATTTAAATTCTATACTAACTAAAATAAATATATTTTTTATAATATTTATATACGCTTATTTTTTTAACTATATCTAAAAAAATTACCTTTTTAGCCTATATCTTTTTTAGACTAGTGGCTCTAACTGTATACTTTACCTCTCTTTATATAATATATTAATATTTTTGTATATAGAGTAGTTAATCTAAATAAATTTACTAGTAATACGGAATGTATAGATTATATAACTATAGTTATATAATTATATAATCTGCACTAGCGCGCAGAAACCTCTATCTAGCTATTATATAGATAGTAAAGAGAAGAGAGATATTAATAATTAAGATATAACTATTGTTATTTATTATTTTATACTATTATTTATTTTTTATAATATTATAGACGACTATTACTCTATATAAATAGAGTATAGTTATTTTAATACTAATTAGTAGTTAGTTAATAAATTTATTTAACTACTCTATTACTAATAGTAAATTAGATTTCTTTATTTACCGTACGAGTAGATTAATTAAATTATTTAACTACTCTATTACTAGTAGTTAATTAGATTTCTTTATCTACTATAAATTAGTAAGGGCGTACGGAGAGGTTAAAGTATTATTAAATTTATACTACGTAAAAATACTTTTATATATTATACGACTCTTCTCCGTATCTATAGATAGAAGAGATCGCCCTGAGTTACTACAGCTACACTATTTGTTCGATTAATATATAAAAAAATATAGATAGAAGAGAGTATATTAAATTATATATTTTATTAAATCCTTATCTATATAAAAGATAAAAATAATCTTTTTTAATGCTAAACCGCTCTATATAAATACGCTAATATAGTAAGCTAAAATTATATAATTAATTATATATTATATAAACTAGATAATATAATAGTACTAAAAGAAGTTTTTTTTATAAAGAAAGGTAAGGAGCGTATAATAAAGATAGATCTAGATTTATTATAAAAAAATATATTTAAGAATATAATATCTTTATACGAGTATTTAAAGACTAAACTAAGTTATAATACTAAATAGAGGATCTAAATATTTAAAATAATTTATTTATTAAACAACTTAATACGTACGATAATAGATAGTAAAAAAAAATAATTATATAAATTATTTTTTAGTATATTTTTTTTTTTATATATTATATTTTTTTACTTTATCGCACGAATATTAAGAGAAAAATTTTTAAAATATTATACCTAAAGAAAATAAAAGAAAAATAAAAGAAAACCCCTTTTTTCTTTTAGATATCCCTAGTCCTCCTTTATATTAATAAAGGAAAAATAAAAAAAAAGATAAAAAAAACTTAAGTATAATACTTATATTAGATTTTATATAACTACTATATATAGAAACTGTACGTATTATTTTAGTATTTTATTAATATATAATACTTTATAAAGGGTAAAAGCCTAGTATTATTATTATATCTTTATATATATAACTACAGCTCTAAAACTTTACGTAATTATATTAAAAGCGTATAAAAGTAGTCTTTATAGTAAATAATTTTTATAATAAAAAAGGTTAAATTAGTGTTACTAGGTAGGATAATATTTATATTATATAGGGGCAGCTAGTATACTATATATTTATTATCCTATAAGATATTACTGTATAGAAAGAATTATATAGGGATATATATATACGTTAATATATAGAGCAAAAAAAAAACTTTATTAGTAGCTATTTTAGTAAAAATAATAATCTAAATATAACTACTAGATATAAAAATCTATATAAGGGCGAAGCTAGGTATAACTATAACTTATTATAGTTATTATAGTTACTACTATTATTTATATAAAATAAAAGCTATTTTAGAAGTTTTATTAGAGGTTAACTCTATATAAAAGAAAATAGCTAGAAAGTTAAAAAAAAAATTAATATCTAAAACTACGTACGGAGATAATAATAGGTAAAATTAAAAAAAAAAAAAAAGAGATATTATAAAGAGAAAAAGCTTTTTTTTATATACTATTATCCTGTATAGTTTTAGACCAGCTCTTTTTAACTATTATAAAATAACTCTTTACTTCTATTTACTATAATTTTACTTTTTACTTTTACGTAATGTATAAAGTTATTAATTTTTTATTTTAGTTTACTATAATTTTAATTAATAAGTAGTAGTATACTATACTATTTTACTTTTTATTATTATATAACGCGTAAACAATAGACTATAATTTAGTTATATAAAAATATATTAAGATAGAAGGATACTCGTATAAAAAAGAGAATAAAGATATAAAAAAATAGAGTATTTATATAGTATTACTATAAAAAAAAAAGTTGCTAGTATATATAAAGTAGTTAACCTAAATAGATTCGCTAGTAATACAAAATGTATAGATTATATAGCTATAGTTATATAATTATATAATCTATACTAGCGCATAAAAACCCCTATCTAGTTATTATATAAATAGTAGAAAGAAGAGAGATATTAATAATTAAGGTATAACTATTATTATTTATTATTTTATACTATTTTTTATTTTTTATAATATTACAGACGACTATTACTTCGTATAAGTAGAGTATAGTTATCCTAATAATTTTTTTAATTTTATAAATCTAGACTTCTATTTTCTTAAAATAGGGCTAAATTTTATACAACTTAAATCTAAAGCTTAACTTTTTTTTAAAAGTAAATAATTTTTCTTTTTTAATTGCTACTACTTTAAAAAGGCCTAAATATAGTATATATAACGATATTTAAAGAATTAAAAACTGGGTAAATAATAATTATAATATAAAAAAAATTAAAAAGGGCAGAGTATGTAAAATAACTTAAAGAAATAAAAGAGTTATTAATAAAGACTTAATTAAAAAAAAATTATTATTAATAAAAAATAATATTAATATTTTAAAAAGATATTTATAAAAAATTTTAATAAAAGAGGTCTAATCTATAAATATAAGTAAAAAATATTCTATAATAAATAAATAAAACGCGATAAAATTATTAAAATACGGTAAAGAAAATATAAAATATATTAAAAATATAAATTTTAAAAAAATTATATTTTCTATATATATTTATATATTTATTAAATAAAAGAGTGTGCCTATAGTGGCTGTGTAGGCAACTAAAAGGGGTTTTAAAAAAGAAGGAGTATATATATACTTTTATACTTAATATGTCGAGAAAGTTATGTTTTCTAATAAGTTAGTAATATAAAGAGGATAAAAAAATAAATAATATTATAGACAAAGGGGTAATAATATAGTTAAAAAAATTAAGTGTTAACTAATTATAACGTAAGTTATCTTAACTTTTTAAAATATTAAGTTATATAACTTTTTATATATTTTTAAGCTATAGCTTTAGTTTTTTAATATTAATTATATTAATTATTTTATAGGTTAAAATCTTACTCTATAAATTTAGGGTATAATTTAGATAAGAGGTAAAAGTAATTTAGTATTTATTAAAATACTTATAGGGGGGGGAATATTAGAAAAAATAAATTAAAAAAGTTACTTTTTTTAAAGTAATATAACTGTTTAGTTATAAGGCCTAAAAATACGTAAAAGATATACTTTTAAAAAAAAAGACTTACGTATTCTATTTACCTACTTAGGGGCTACTTACTAAGAAGTTTAGACGTAAAAAAAAATTAGTAAATATAAAAAACTTTTAGAACCTTACTTTAGACTATAATTACTTTTTATTTATAGTATAAAATTTACTTATTTTTATATATATAATAATAGTACTTATGGCGAAGTAGTATAGTAAAAGTATATACCTAAAAATACTAAAATTTTTTATATTTTTAAGGTTTTCTATATATTAGAGATTTAATTCTTCTTCTTATTATAGCGTTTTTTAAACGCGCCTACTTTATAAAGTAATTTATAAAAATTTAGAAGTATAGAGTACTACTAAAAAATTAATATAAAATTATAAAAAGCTAAAATCTTTATACAAAATACGTAATATATAAATATATAAGTAAAGTATTAGGCTAAAATTACTATATAAAGTTAGATTATAAAGGCATGTATATACTCCTCCTTTTTTAAAACCCCTTTTAGTCGCCCTAAGTTACTACAGCCACACTATTTGTTCGATTAATATATAAATATAAAGTTAGATAAGATAAAAATCTACTTCTAAAATAGGCGTAGCGTAGTAAACTAGTCCTAATTAGGTAATAGACTAGTAGTATAGTATAACTATTTAGTATAATAACCTAGTTAGGAGATTAAAGAGCCGGTTCTAGTTTATTTAAAAAATTAAGTACGTTTTTTAAATAGTTAGGTAGCCTTTTTTTTGTATTTTTTTTTAATATAATAAAGTTACTATTACTAACTACCTAATTAGAAAAGAGAGTGCTAAATATACTATATAAACTAATAATCGGCTCTTAAAAAATACTACGCTAAGCCTAATTAGGAAAAATAGTGCTAAAATAGACACGTAATAACTATTTAATAGTATTTAATAAATTTATAGTTTAGTGTAATTTATTACTTTATATAGTAACCTTTTTCGACACATTGAGTATAAAGGCACGCACATACTCCTCCTTTTTTAAAACCCCTTTTAGTCGCCCCGAGCCACCACAGCCACACTATTTATTCGATTAATATACAAATATATATATATATAAATATATAGTAACTTATACTTATATATTTACTCTTATAACTAATACTAAATAGGCGTTTATAAAGAAAGAGAAAAAAAATATTATATTTATAGTACGTAGTGTAATATATAAGGTAGTAGGCTTTATTAACTATAGTACTAGACTTTTATATATATAATAAACTATAAAATAAATAACGTACTAGTAATATATATATAGGCTTTTATATTATAAACTCTAGCAGCGCGTACTATAAAAGATATATATTAAATAAATATATAAAAGAAATAATAAAATAGTCAAAATTTAAATATATAATTTCTTAAAACTAATATAAAGTAATAGTAGTATTTACGTAACTTTTAGTATAATATTATATAATAGTACGCCTAATATAATTTAATACTAGTATACGATTATAGCAGCTATTACTAAAAAACTAAAAATTTAACTAAGGTATAGATAACGGGATAAAACGTCTTATAAATTAAATAAAAAGCTAGTATTACTAGTGCTCTTAGATACCTACTAGATATTTAAGGCGTAAGATAGTATATAACGGTTCTAGGGAGTCTACTATAAAAACTAATAATTTATATAGCTTTTATAAACGAATAAGGACTTTATATAAAAATAGTAAAGTAACTTAAAGACTTTATATAAAAGTAGGCTAAATAATTTTAAATATATTATAGAACTACGGGTATATAATATTATAAAAGCGTAGTAGGTAGGTAAGATCTAAATATTAAGGGATTTTTTAAATTAGGCTATAAGGACTATAAGGAATATAAAGAGATAATAGCTAAGAGGTCTTAAGTAATAATAATAAATAGCTTAGTATATAATTAAATAAAATAGAATATTCTATATTAATTATTTTATTATAACTTTAAAACTTTAAGGTCTCTGTCGAGACCGTAGGTAGCCTTAATATAAGACTTATTTTAAAAAAAAAACAAAAAATTGTACTTATAATATATAAATATTTAAAATATATTTATATATTTATATATTATTTATATAATTATATATAAAAGTTATGTTTTTAAATTTCTAATAATAAACTAGTAATAATAAATTACTAGTACTTAGTATAGTAGCCTTTAGTTTCTATAACTACCTTAAAATAGTTAGAAAGAGATAAAATATAGTTATTAATAATAAAGGCATATACATACTCCTCCTTTTTCGAACCCCCTTTTGGGTCGCCCCGAGCCACTACAGCCACACTTTTTATTCGATTAATATACAAATATATAGTTATTAATAACTTATAGTATATTACTTTACTCTTTTATAATAATTCTTTTAAAGGTTTCTATACTTTATAAACTAAGTTTTATATCTAAATTAGCATTTTTATTATTATTTAGCCCTTATTTTAAATACTCCTATATATTTTTTATAGGGACTAAATTAGGGCTATAGGCTATATAAGGAAATAGTATAATTTTATTATTTTTAAACTAGTTTAAAACGACTATTATTTTATAAATAGGGACGTTATTGTATTATAATTACTAACCTTAATTAATATTTATGTAAAGTTTATAATTATAATATAATATAATAATATATATATTATTATACTATTATATTAATAAAAAAAGGGGTAAAAAAGGTTATATAACTTACCACTTTTTATTAAGGATTTAACTTTAGGTATAAGGACTTTATTTATATTATCCTTACTAGTAAAAAAAGTAAAAAAATTATATATTTTAATAAATACTAAATAACTTTTACCTCTTATCTAAATTAAACTCTAAACTTATAGTTTAAGGTCTTATTCTATAAAATAATTAATATAATTAATATTAAAAAACTAAAACTATAACTTTAAAATATATAAAAAGTTATATATTTTAATATTTTAAAAAGTTAAAATAACTTACTTTATAATTAGCTAGTAGCTAGTTCTTTTCTAACTCTATTATTACACCTCTTTTCATAATATTATTTATTTTATTATCCCTATTATATTACTAACTTATTACAAAATATTATTTTTCTTAAATTTATATTTTTAATATTTTTTTTTATTTTCTTTAGCGTATTTTAATCTTTTTTCGCGATTTCTTTATTAATTAAAAATTTTTTTTTACTTATATTAATTATATATTCCTACTCTTTTAAAACTCTTTATAATTATCTTAGTATAATCTCTATATTATTTTCTAATAGTATACTTTTATTTTCTTTTTTAGGACTTTTAGTTAAGTTTCTTTTTTTTTAAAAAAAAAAAAATAAGCCTTTTATATTAAGGCTACCTAACTATTTAAGGAAAGTGCTTTATTTTCTAAGCGAACTAATAACTAGCTCTTTAATTTCTAAATTAATATATTACTAAATAGTTATTAAATTACTAAGATAAATCTAATTAGGCCTAGTTCGCCACGCTAGTTCTATTTAGGTATAGATTTTTATTTTCTAACTTTAGATAGTAAGATATATCTAAAAATATAATATATTCTAAATAGGGATTTCGGCTTTCTTATAGTTTTATATTAATTTTTTAGTAGTACTCTATACTTCTAAAAACTTTACTTTTTACTAGTAAAATAGGCGCGTTTAAAGAATACTATAATAAAGAAAAGAATCAAACCCCTAATATATAAGAAGACTTTAAAAATTTAAGAAATTTTAGTATTTTTAGGTATATACCTACTATGCTACACCGCTAGTTAAGTCTTTATTAATAACTCTTTTATCTCTTTTAGTTAACTGTTTTATACCCCCTATATAAACTTTTTTTATATTATATTACTTTTTCGACACATTAAGTATAAAGGTATACACATACTCCTCCTTTTTAAAAACCCCTTTTAGTTGCCTACACAGCCACCACAGCTACACTTTTTATTTAATTAATATATAAATATAATATATATTATATTAATTCTTTTCTTTATTTTTAATATATTTTATAGTATTATATATACTATTAGGAGTTCTTTTTATCGTAGAAATAATTATTAAAATAGCAATATTTACTTTTAAAAAAAATTAACATTAGATTTAAGTTTAGTTAAATTTAGTACTATTTTAAAAAAAAATAGATATTTAAATCTATAAAATTAAAAATATATTATAATATACTATATTATTAATAATATATTACGTAATTACTAATTATATAAGCAAGAGTTAAATTTTTACTAATTATATAAATTTATTATTATATAATAAATTCTTATTTATAATTAGGTAACGTAATGTACGCTAGTCCTAAAATAGTATAGTTAAAATTTTACTTAAATATATTTACTAACTAAAAAGTTAGAGAAACCTAAAAAAGAAATAATAAAAATTACTATACTTAGGTATTTTTAAGTTTTTATATATATTAACTAAGTAGTACCTAATATTCTTATTAAAGTTTCCTTAACTTTTTTTAAAACGGTACAATTAGCGTATATTTAGACTTAGGAAATAATTTTATATTAATTTTTAAAAATAAGAACTTTTTTAATTTATCTTTTCTTATATCCCTTCCCTGTAATTCTTGTACTTCTTTTACTAGTAAAGACTATATTAATAAAATCTTTATTTAGGCTTAACCGTAACAGCCGAGTGTAATAAATTATAATAATACTTATTAATAGATTTATAATAAGTAAAAACTTTTTTATTTCTTTTTAATATAGACTATATATTTTCTTTATACTTTTAACTTTTATATTATTCTATTATGGCCGACAACTGCTATTATAATCTATTAGTTACTTTTTTAACTTTATTTTTACATAATAAAATAGAAGTTATATTTATTTTTATTATTTTTTAC
This sequence comes from Pleoardoris graminearum, assembly GCA_030770415.1. Taxonomy (NCBI): domain Eukaryota; kingdom Fungi; phylum Ascomycota; class Dothideomycetes; order Pleosporales; family Didymosphaeriaceae; genus Pleoardoris; species Pleoardoris graminearum. Next base: position 183,603 of record JASEKS010000168.1, read on the forward strand.
TACGCCCGTACACATATAGGTAATATAGTATTTAATAATAGTTAATATTTTTATTTATAATTATAAATCCTTTTTTATTTAAAGATAACTGTAATACTAAGTACGCCTATATATATACTTAGTTTATATATTACCGCACTAAAAAAGAAATTATATATAGGCCCCCCCTAAACCTTTAAATATTAACTATTATATAGAAACACCCCGGACTTTTTATTACTTATTATCTTTATAACGTTTTTACTTTTACTACTAGTACGCCTAATAGTACTTTATATAGCTACGTCTTATAATCTAAATTATATATTTTTATTATAAATACTATATTAACGCGCTAACCCTTTATTATCTATAACTAGTATAGTACTACTATTTTTACTATTACTATTACCTTTATTATTATTATTACTTTTACTATTACTATTATTTTTACCGCCGTTGCCTTCGTCTTTATATAGACTAGCGCTACTAATTTTAGATTTTCTAACTCTATTACTTTTACTATTATTAGCGTTAGTATTATAATTTTATTTATTTTATTATTTATTTTACCGTCTACGATTTTCTAGTATTAACTAATACTTAATTTAAAAAACTTAACGGTAATTACGTCGCGTATAAGATACTTAGTAGTATTAAAAATAATTTTTTATTATATATTACTAGGCAGATAGGATACTACGGGGATAGTTTATATATTTAAAATTATATTAAAATTAATATAAATAAGTACTGTATTAGTTGAGATAAGAATAAAAGAAGTAAAAAAAGCTTTAAAAAATATTTTAAAAAAAAATATATTATTTAGCTATATTAATTGTAAAAGAAGATAGAGGAAAAATATATAGGCGGTACTCTATATATCTTTTCTCTAAAAAAAAATATAGTATTAGTACTAGAGTTTTTATACTAAAGTTTTTTAACTTAATATTTTTTTAGAGGGGGGTATACTAAGCGTACTAGTACGCTAGCGTAAGGCGCTATACCTTTTTTAACCTAGTCTTACCTAACTTTTTTAATATATTAAGTATAAAGATATATATATACTTTTTCTTTTTTAAAACCCCTTTTAGTTGCCCTAAGCTACTACAGCTATACTATTTATTTAATTAGTATATAAATATATCTATTTATATTTTTAGGCAATTTATAAAGGTTCTCTTTCTTTTCTTTTTATACTAATATATCGCGCTATTTATCTATATTAGTTACGTTTATTTTATTTATAAAACTATTATCTCCTATAACTGCCCTAGTAAGATTACTATATACTATAGCTATAGTAGCTATACTACCTTATATTTTAATATATTTTTTATATTTTTATACTAATCTAGATTTCCCTAATTACTTAGTAGTTTTTAAAATCTAGCTTTTTACTTACCTATACGTACTAAGTTTTTATTTATATTTTATAGTACTAAGTCTACGCTATTAATAATACTATAACGTATACTACTAGTAAAAAGGCTACTTATAGATAATATATAAGTAATTATATATTTAAATTATAATGCTTAAAGCGTATTAGTTAGTAATAAAAATAGTTTAGCCTATAAAAAGTTTAAAATTTTTAGTAGTATATTTTAGTTTTATATAAATTATATTATTAAATTAATTAAAGACGTTCGGTGCCTTTATATTAATATAGTATATAAAAATATACAGCCCGCTAGCCTATAATTACTTTATATTTATTATATTTATTATATATATTATATATACTATACGTTCTCTTATTATAGAGGATTAAAAGGAGCTATAGTCTTATAAATAGTTTATTTTTTTATATTTTTTTATATTATTACTAAACTAGTTTAGAGACGCTAGTATATATTAATATTTTATAGTATACAAGTAATAGCGTAAGCTATTACTATTATATTTTTTTATATAAATAAATACTTTATACTAGATAGGGATATAGGTATTTTAAATTATTATAGTTATTACTATATATACTAAGCGTAATACGTTAACCTATATATATTTTTAGTATACGCATTATATAACTACGTATTACGTCTTTTATTATTATATTAAAAATATAGTAAAGCCGTTTTATAGAACCTATAAAAATATTATACTAATTATTTTTTTTAAAAATATAGGTACTATGCTAAAAGCGTAGATTTATTCTAAAAAAAAAAAATTATCTATATATCTAAAGTTAAACTAACTATAAAAAGAGGTAAGTTATATAGAGTTTTTTTACTCCTTTTTTTATTAATATAATAAAATACTAACATATATATATATTATTATATTATGTAATAATTATAATCTTTATATTAATATTAATCTAGTTAGTAACTTAAATAAGATAACGCGCCTATTTATAAAATAATAGATATTTTAAACTAGGTTAAAAATAATAAAATTATACTTTATTCTTACCTAGCCTCTAGTCCTAAATTAGCCCCTATAAACAATATATAAGGTTATTTAAAATCTAGGCTAAGTACAAATAAAAAGGCTAATTTAGGTATAGGATTAAGTTTAAAAAGTATAGAGTCTTTTAAAAAAGCTATTATAAAAAAATAAAATAATACACTATAAAATATTATTAATAACTATATTTTATTTTTCCCTAACTATTATAAGTCTATTATAGAAACTAGAGGCTACTATACTAAGTACTAGTAATTTATTATTACTAGTTTATTATTAATAATTTAAAAAAGTAACTATTATTAATAATTATATAATAAATATATAAATATATAAAAATATAGAAATAATATTTATATATATATATATTTTAAAAATAAGCCTTTTATATTAAGGGCTACCTAAATATTTAAGGAAAGTGTTTTATCTCCTAAGTAAAGTAATAACCAGATCTTTAATTCCTAAATTAATATATTACTAAATAAAGTTATATTAAATTACTAGTCTATTACCTAATTAGGCCTAGTTTGTCACGCTAAGCCTATTTAGGAATAGATTTTTATTTTATCTAATCTTAGATAGTAAGATATACCTAAGAATATAACGTATTTTAAATAGAGATTTTAGGTTTTTATAGTTTTATATTAATTTCTTAATAGTACCTTATACTTCTAAAAATTTTATATTTTACTATATAAAATAGGCGCGTTTAAAGAACGCTGCAACGAAGAAAGAAATTAAACACCTAATATATAAAAGAGATCTTAAAAAGTAAAAAATTTTAGTATTTCTAGGTATATACTTGCTATGCCACTCCGCTAATTTATATATAAATATAATACAGTATTTATTATTATATATATAAAAATGGGCTAATTTTATAGCTTAAATAAAAAGTTTTACTAACTTAAAGTAGTCCCCTTAAAATTTTCTATACTTACTAATTATTTACTACCTCTAAACCCCTTAGTAAGCAGCCCCTAATAGGGTAAATAGAATTTACTAATTTTTTTTTAAAATAGTATTTTTATCGTATTTTTTTTAGCTTACTAATTAGTAAGTTATATAACTTTAAAAAGGTATTTTTTTTTTAATTTCTTTTAACCGCCTGTATAATAAAGTTTATATATTTTTTATATATATTAATTATATAAATAGTATAGCTACAAAGGCTTAAAATATCTAAGAAAAATTTAAAAATTAAGTATAGTATATATATATCTATATAATTTTGTAATTATTAATATTTAATAGAACTAAATAAATAATACTAAAGCTACACTTATAGTAATTACTTTTTAATAATTTTTTACTAATATTTATTACTAATACACCATTATAGATTTTTAATAAGGAGATTATTTATAAACTACCTACTAAAATTATAAAAAATATTTAAAAGTTTAGTAATTATACTATTATAAAACTTAGTAATATTATATTTATAAATAAATTTTTTAATAGTATTTAATAGGTGGGGTAGCATAGTAAGCAAGTGCCTAGAAATATATAAATTTATTAAATTTTAACGTTATTTATATATTAGAGGTTTAATCCCTCTTTTTATTATAAGTATTTTTTAAATACGCCTACTTTACTAGTAAAAAGTAGAGTTTTTAGAAGTATAGGGTACTACTAAAGAATTAATATAAAATTATAAAAAGCTATAATCCCTACGCGGAATATATTATATTCTTAAATATATTTTACTATCTAAAGTTAGATAAAATAAAAATCTATTCCTAAATAGGTCTAGCGTGGCGAACTAGGCCTAATTAAATTTAGCTTAGTAATTTAATATAACTTTATTTAGTAATATATTAATTTAAGAATTAAAGAGCTAGTTATTAGTTTACTTAGAAGATATAGCACTTTTCTTAAATAGTTAGGAAGCCTTAATATAAAAGCCTTCTTATTTTTTTTAAAAATAAAGAAAAAGTATTTAATAATTACAATAGTAATAGTAATATATTTAAATAATTATAAAATATAGTATTTATTAGTTAATATTAAATTAATATTTAGATATTATATTTTTTAGTAGTTATACTATTATTAGCTTATTAGAAAATAGTATTAGTACTAGTTTACTTTAGTATAATTTTTATATAAAGTTTAACTATTTAATTTATATTTATTAATAAAGGTATACATATACTCCTCCTTTTTAAAATTTTTTTTAGTTGCCCCGAGCTACCACAGCCACACAATTTATTTAATTAATATATAAATATATTATGTATATTAATCGACACATTAAGTATTAAGATATATATATACTCCTCTATTTTTAAAATCCCTTTTAATTACTCTAAGCTACTACAGCCACACTATTTATTCGATTAGTATATTAATATATATAAAAAATTAGTCTATTAATACTAATAATTAATCGAGTATAAATAAGAATTTTAAATATTTAGTATTTAGATAATATATTATAAAATATTATTTTATAAATATTTATTTATAAATATAAAAATCTATATAAATTATATAAGTAAAGTTTATAAATAAATATAAAATATAAAATATTAAATATTAGTATTTAATAAAATAATATATATAAAGCTAATTATATACATATATTTATATATTAATTAAATAAAAAGTATACCTATAGTGGCTCGGCGCGACTAATAGGGGTATTAAAAAAAGAGAAGTATATATATATCTTTCAGGGGGGTGACATTTAAAAAAGAGTACTTTAAAAATTACTTTTTTTAAAATAATATAACTTTTTAGTTATAAGGTCTAAAAATACGAAAAAAATACTATTTTAAAGAGAAAGATAAGTAGATTCTTCTTACTTTATTAGGGGCTGCTTAGTAAGCCCCTAAGGGGTAAAAAATTTTTAGTAAATATAAAGAATTTTTAGAACCCTACTTTAGGCTATTATAACTTTTTATTTAAGGTGTAAAATTTACTTATTTTTATATATATAATAATAAATACTGAGTTTTATTAGTATATATAATATTTTTATATATTTATATATTATTTATATAATTATTTTTTTTTTTTTTTTTTTTTAGAATAAATCTACGCTTTTAGCGTAGTACTTATATTTTAAAAGAAATAATTAGTATAATACTTTTATAGGTCCTATAAAACGGCTTTACTATATCCTTAGTACGATAATAGGAGATATAGTACGCAGTTATATAACGCGTACACTAAGAACGTGTTTATTATACTTAGTTATAATAAATTAAAATAGCATCGCCCGCGATAAGTTAATATATAACCTCTTTTAATCTAGTACTAGACGTCTATTTATAAAGGAAAGAAAGAAAGAGGTAATATATCTATAGTATACTATAAAGTATTAATATATACTAGCGTCTCTAAACTAGCTATAGTAATAATATAAAAAAATATAAAATAGACTGCCTACGAGGCTACAGCTCCTTATAATACCCTATAATAATAGGACGTATAGCACATATAGCATATACAGTATATATAGTATATATAATATATATAATATATATAGTATATACAGTATATATAGTATATATAATATATATAATATATATAGCATATATAGTAAATATAGTAAATATAAAGTAACTCTAGACTAGTAGGCTATATATTTTTATATACTATACTAACACAGAGGCACTAAATATTTTTAATTAGCTTAATAGTATAACCCGTACAAAGCTAAGGCGCACTACCTATAATTTTAAACTTCTTATAGGCTAAACTATTTTTATTACTAGCTAACACGCTCTAAGCGTTATAATCTAAAAATATAACTACTTGTACGTTATCTGTAAGTAGCCCTTTTACTAGCAGTACATCGCAGTATTACTAATAATATAAATTTAGTATTATAAAATATAAGTAAAAACCTAGTGCACGTAGGTAAGTAAAAAACTAAATTTTAAGAGCTATTAGGCGATTAGGGGAATCCGGATTAGTAAAAAAATATAAAAAAAATATTAAAATATAAGGTAGCGCAGCTACCGTAGCTATAAAATATAGTAATCTTATTAGGGCAGCTATAAAAGATAGTAGCCTTATATAGTAGCCTTACAGATAAAATAGACGTAACTAATATATAATAAAATAATATAGATAAACGGCGCAATATATAGATATAAAAAGAGAAAAAAAAAGAGTATTATAAAATACTTATAAGTGTAGGTAAGATAAACTTACGATAATATATAACAGTTTAAGTATAAAAAAAATAAATAGATAGTACTAAAAAGAAATAAAAAAGTCTCTTTCTTATTATAAAAAACCTATTAATAAATACTATTATAACCTATCGGACCCGGCCGTTACGGTCGAGCCCGTTATATAATTATATATAAAAGTTACTTTTTTACATTTTTAATTATAAACTAGTAAATAATAAATTACTAATATTTAGTATAGTAGCCTTTAGTTTCTATAACTATCTTATAATAGTTAGGGAGTAATAAAATATAATTATTAATAACTTTTTAAGGTATTTTATTTTATTTTTTAGTAGTAGCTCTTTTAAAGGCCTCTATATTTTATAAACTAGATTCTACCTCTAAATTAGCCTTTTTATTATTAATTAGTCCTAATTTTAATATACCCTATATATTTTCTATAGGGACTAATTTAGGATTATAGGTTAGGTAAAAAAATAAAGTAATTTTATTATTTTTAAACTAGTTTAAAACTTCTATTATTTTATAAATAGGGACGTTGTCTTAGTAAAATATTTAGCCTAAATTAATATTAATATACAAATTCTAATTATAATATAATATATATATATTATATTAATAAACAAAGGGGTAAAAAAACTTTATAAAACTTACTCCTTTTTATAACTAGTTTAACATTAGGTATAAGGACTTTATTAATATAGTCCTTACTAGTATAAGAAGTAAAAGAATTAGATATTTTAATAATTACTAAATTACTTCTACTTCCTACCTAAATTATACTCTAAATATATAGAGTAAGATCGTGACCTATAAAATAATTAATATAATTAGTATTAAAAAACTAAAACTATAGACTAAATATATATAAAAAGTTATATATTTTAATATTTTAAAAAGTTAAAATAACTTACTTTATAATTAGCTAATAGCTAGTTCTCTTCTAACTCTATTATTACCCCTGTTTTTATAGTACTCCTTTCTAGCTCTACCCCTTTATATTACTAACTTATTAGAAAATATAATCTTTTTTAAAAATATATTTTTTATATTTTTTAGATTATTTTTAATATATTTTATTCTTTTTTTAGCATTTTCTTTATTAATTATTAGTTTGTTTTTACTTATATTAATTATATATTCCTCCTTTTTTAAAACTCTTTATAATGATCTTTTTAAGATCTCTAAATTATTTTTTAGTAGTATACTTTTATTATTTTTTTTAGGACTTCTAGTTAAGTCTCTATTAATAACTCTTTTATCCCTTTTAGTTAACTTTTTTATACCCCCTTTATAAACTCTTTTTATATTATAAATAGTCTTTTTAGGCTATTTTAAAGTAGAAATAATTATAGAAATACAAGTATTTACTTTTAAAAGTAAATTAATTTTATATTCGAGTTTTAAAAAATTTAGTGCTATTTTAAAAGAGAATAGAAGTTTAAGTTTATAAAAGTTAAAAAATATTATTTTATACTATATATATTTATATACTAAATAAATAAATAGTATAGCTGTAGTAGCTTAGGGTAACTAAAAGGGGTTTTAAAAAAGAAGGAGTATATATATACCTTTATACTTAGTATTAAAAAAGTTAGGTAAGGCTAAATTAAAATAAGAATAGCACTACGCTAGCTACTAACGTACTAGCGCGCTTAGCGCGCCCCCCCTAGAAAAATATTAAATTAAAAAAGTAAAAAAGTTTAGTAAAGACACTGTGTTCTATAGAGGAGATATATATAGGTGGCAATTATATACTATAATATTAGTAATATATTACGTAACTAGTAATTATATAAGCCTTAGCAATATTTTTATAATTAATATAATTTTATTATTAAATTACTGATATATTTTAAAAATCTAGTTACGTGATCTATACTAGGCCTAAAAGAGTATAGTTAAAATTTTAGTTAAATATATTTACTAACTAAAAAGTTATAGGAACCTAAAAAAGGGGTTAAAAAATTCGTTATATTTAGGTAATTTTAATTTATTATAGGTATTAAATAGGACGTAACTAAAATTCTAATATAAATCTCTATTAGTTTCTCTTTAAATCGGTATAATTTACGTATTATTAGGCTTAGTAATTAATTTTATATTAATTTTTAAAAATAGTAACTTTATAGAGTACTCTTTTTTAAATGTTACCCCCCTGTTATACTTAATATATTAAAAAAGTTAGGTAGAGTTAAATTAAAAAAGGTATAGCGCTATACTAATTACTAACGTACTAGCGTACTTAGCGCGCCCCTCTTTAAAAAAACGTTAAATTAAAAAAGTATAAAAGTTTAGTAAAGATACTATATTTATTTATAGAGAAAAGATACGTAGAGTATAGTAACTACTACTATTTATATATCTTTTTTCTATTCTTATAGTTAATATAGTTAAAAGTTTATTAAATAAAAAAATACTTACTAAGATATTTTTCTTTAAAATATTATTTTTTAAATTTCTAGTTCCTGTATAGTATTGTCCTCCTCTTATTAACACTAATAATAATAAAATACGTATCCTAATTAATTTTAAGGTATTTAGTACAATTAACTAAGCTCTTTTTATAGTATTTTACTACTTTATAAATAATAAAAATATATTCCTAATAAATACTTACTAGTATAAGTATCTTATTTATCTAAAAGTAGCTAACTTTATCTATTTAGTAGCTAAAGAAGTCGATTATAATTTATTAAATATAGTTAGAGCTATTTTTAATAATAGGCACTAGCCTAAGTTAAATAAGTTAATTAGATTATTAATAAAGGCAATAGTTAAAATTATAAACATTAAGTTAATAGTATTAGTGGTAGCTTTAATAGACGTATATAAAAATATAAAAGTAAAAAAAGTAAAAAAATATAACATACAGTTTATAGTAAAGTTAGTAAGTAAAATAAGTATTTTATAAATATAGTAGGTACTCCTTAACGTAAAAAATATAGTAAAAGTAAAAATAAAAATAGTAGTCATAGTAGAAGTAATAATAAAAGTAATAGTAATAGTAAAAATATTTTAAGCTTAAAGCTTATAGCCTATAGGGCAACAGGCGATTGGTAAAAAATAGTAAAACCTTTAGTAGGTAGAGATACTAGAGGTAATTAATATTTAAATGTTTTAGGGGGGCCTATATATAATATATATTTTTTCTTTAGTACGTAGGCTAGATAAATAGGCTAATAGGTAAGCGTATTTAGTATTATAGTTAACTATTTTTATAAATAAAATAAGATATATAATTATAAATAAAAATATTAATTATTATTAAATACTATACCACCTGTGTATATAGGTAAAGTAAAAAGTAATAAGAATAAACATAACCTCTATTTTATATAAAAATAAAATTAAAAAAGTAATTAATAGGTTATAATACTAGTTGTCGGCGCTAATTATATACTAATTTTTTTTTAAAAAAAAGTCTTTTATAGTAAGGATATCTAACTGTTTAAGAAGAGTTTTTTAATCTTAAGTATTAGTCGCCCCGAGCTACTACAGCCACGCTATTTATTCGATTAATATATAAATATATTTAATCTTAAGTAATTTAATAACTAACTCTTTAAGTAACTAACTAAATAAAGATAGGCTAGTTATATAACTTATACTAGAATTTAATTAATTATTTATTTAGCTATATTTATATACTAATTAAATAAATAGTATAGCTGTAGTAGCTCGGGGCAACTAAAAGGGATTTTTTAAAAAAAGGAGTATATATATCTTTATATCTATTTAGAAATAGTAGATTTTCTACTTAAAAATAATTTAGTTTTTAATTAAGTTAAGTTATTATACTAACCTAATATTTATATATTAATCGAATAAATAGTGTGGCTGTAGTGGCTCGAAGCGACTAAAAGGAGTTTTAAAAAAGGAGGAGTATATATATACCTTTATAAATACTAACCTAAACAAGTATTTAAACTAAACTAAGCCTATTTAAAAAATAAACTAAGGTTAATTAAGTAATATAACTAAACCTAATAAGGTTAAGTATAAAATCTAATAAATAAAAAAATAATTAAATTATTATATATATAATTATATATTATTTAAACAAAGTAGTGTGGCTGTAGTAGCTTAGGGTAACTAAAAGGGGTTTTAAAAAAGAAGAAGTATATATATACCTTTATACTTAATGTATAGAAAAAGTTAAGTAATTAATTATTTTAAATAGTAAATTATAGTAGAAGAAAACGAGATTTAGACTTAAAACTTATAATATTACTATTATAGATAGTAAAGTATATTATTTACTAAGCTATATACCCTTTCTCTTATTAAGTACTCTAAAATAAAATAAAAGTATATACTAAAATACTAGCGTTACTAGCGTAAATATACCTATTTTAGTATTTTTATTTAAGTAAAAACGCCTATATATTTATAATAATAAGTTAAAGCTAGACGAAAAGAGTATAGTGTTATACTAACACGCTTAGTATTTCATTAATTAATTTCCTAATAAAGAGGTAGTTTAATAAGAAGCATAATAAAAACGAAATAAATAAGTGGCGGCTATAGGTATTATTACCCTAGTTAGATTTGTGGCGCGACAGGGTCCGAAGCATAATGTTATACCCGTGCTCAACGAGCACGAGGTCTGATGCATAGTTGTATTATTATTCGCGATTTCTACCAATCCATCCCTTTACTCGGGCGCGGCTGCCCTGTGTCATCGTATTTAGGCATTTCACGATTCCGCTCCGTCTCCCCTCCCCTCCCCTCCTCCTCCTCCTCTCCCACCTCCTCTGCGTCCACCCCTTCTACATAATGATCATCATCATCCTCGAAAGGTTCGTTACCTTCCTGAAGAACCTCGACAACTCTGAGTAAACCATCCCTTAGGTCATTCATCTGGGACTTCTGCCTGACACGTGTGTAAAATACCGGGCAGTCTCGACTGTCGCATCGGATCTTGTCTCCCCACGCGAGGTTTGAACAGTTCCTGCATATCATGTCGGCCTGCTGGACTCGTTTTTCGTTCTTCCAAATTATGCGTTTCAAGACGAGCAGCGCTCTTGCGGGTTTTTTGAGGCAGTGCTTGCAGATTATTACCCTTAAAGACACGTCAACTCCATCGGAATTAGACAAAAGTGGCGGCAACTTGGACCGACAGACTAGGCACGTCGAGCTCTTCATGTACCCTTCGAGCGTTCTCTCATGGTGTGGATTTCCCTCACTACCTATTGCGCTGTCGATTAGCTGCTGCGGGTTCAGGGGGACCGTGATATTTCGGATACGTTGTACTTTCGGCATCTCGTCGTACCACTGCCGTATGTTTGCACCCACAAGGTTGAAGATGCGCTCCAAAGGTGGGATTAAATTCTTCGTGATGTAGTATTCCGCGTCGAGCTCAATATGGTCGTTCTGCAGTAATGTTTCAGGACTGATACAGCGATCAATCAGGCGCGCACTGGGCGCGCCTGCAATGACAACATAGGGAACCCGCTCTCCATACTGGGGCTCCGCACGTGGATCAGCGAGCATACGCTTAGTGGCGATGAGAGCTCCAGGCGGTGGTGGTCCCCGGTTTGAGTAGCTGCCTAGTTTGACTTCCTTTGCGAATAGGAAATCTTGAATGCTGACGCGTCCTTCCATGATCTTAGCACATTGGCTTAGAAAGTAGTCCTTCACTTGCGAGAGGTCACTAGTCTTGAACAAAATTTTGAGCGCCTTCTCCTCAATCTTCTGCTCCGCTGGGGTGCCATCTCGCCGAACTGTTTCAATGCCCTTGGCGTCAAATTCTGGTTCCTTTTGATGGCGAGACTCGTACTTGAAGCCGACGTAACGCTTCTTTGCTAGAAGCACGCAAGGATGGTATACCTTTTCGAACTTGAGCTTGACAGGGCGTGGGTTCGCTTGCGTGACCGCCTCGGCGATCTCTTCTCCGATCGAGAACGCTTGCTCCCGTGTGCGGCCCTTGAGGTAGATGAATAGCGAATCTGTGTCACCATAGACGACTTCAGCACCCCATTTCTCGACGGAATGGACGAATGCAATGGTCTTCTCTAACGTTTCTCGACCAGTCTGGACGATACTGTCCGCGATTTCGGAACAGGGCATGCGGCCAGAGAACGAAGCTGAGGTATATCCATATGTCACATTAGCCAAAAGCTTCAAAGCCAACTGTCTGTTGTTCAACAACTGCTGTAAGGTCCTGTCGTCCTTGTCTTGTTTCATTCCACTCTTTACCATGACGCGTGTCTCCAAGATCTCTCCGAGCATCTTAGCAAGTAATGACTTGCGCATCGCAGGTTTGACGTACATGATACCATTGGGTGCGATGTTGATGTGATCCTCGGCAATATTTAGCAAACCGGATTCCCGGGTGAAGTCCATAAAACCTAGCTTGTTCCTGCCTCTCCAAGGGGCAATGCGACCCAGGCACGTAGAGTAGCAATAGTTGTAAGCTATCATAATGCTAGGGTAGAGAGATTGAAAGTCGAGGACCAGAAGCGGGCTTGGATAGAAGGCGCTTTGGGGTTCCATCACCAGAGGCAGGCATTCGAGTGCATTTTGTTGACCAACTTGCTTTCGACTAGGAGAAATGAGAATAAAGTTCTCCGGCTTTGCGATACGAAACATGGTAGATTCGACTTTGAACTGAGAACCTCTTGAGATAACGGAAAAGAAGTCGACACCGAGAAGACGTGCTTGTTCGCTAGTTCTAGGAACGATCTCATTTGCTTCGAGTATGTCGAGGTTTAACTGCACGCGAGTGATGAAATAGTCCAAGACCTTCGCTAGATCTCGAGGTTTCGAGCCCGTGTACCATACTGTGATGTCCGCATGTTGATAATGTGGAATCCGCCTGTGCAAGAGATGATATACGACGTTCTCCATAGTGTACTGGAGAAGGTTCAGTTCTCCTCGCATGGCGCGCCAGATGTTGATCATATGACGACCAGTGATCCGAATAGTCGAAGTGTGGGTGAACCCCCATCGATCAGTCTCTTTGCCGAACCTGCCGTGCGATTGTGACTTTGTACGACTGACCTCATCGCAGAGATCGTACTCAAATTTCAAGCTAGCGCGTTCAATCAAGTAACCCCAAGAGCTATTGTGCACCTCATAGCCGGTCAATATATCTGGGTCGAAATACCGTACAATATCGACAACCCTATTAATCAAGTCAAGCTCATCTTCTTCAGCCTCGACTGTGACCGGGGTCTGCTTTCTCATCTGCTTGACGATTCCATTTTCATCAGAAAGACAAAGAATGCCAATGCGGCTGTGGTCATCGCTCGAGCCCTCCTCCCCTTGTACACACCAGAATATCGACTGAATTTCGTCTTTGGCAGGATCTGGTGAAAGGTTCTCCCTTGAGTTGACATGGACTTCCAAGCTCATAATACTCATATACTGGGTCTCGTGCTTGACGCCCGTGGATGATTTCTTTTGGGAGTACTTGAAGCCGTGTCTGTTTCTCTGTGTTGGTCCGTCCACCTGCGAAAGATGTCGGGAGGATAAATTGCGCAGTCGTGATGGAGCGGGAACCTTCTTTGCTTGTTTGACAATGCCACTTGAGGTTTCCTTTCCAAGCCATTCCTCCACCTGCCTATACGATGGCGGTGCAAAACCAAGTTCCCAATGCCGTAGGCTGCATTGGAGTGGACGCAATTGGCTGCCGACTTGCTCTCTTTCCATAGTTGGCACGGTACTATCCTCATAATTGGAAGGTGATTTGCTGGTAGAGTCGAACGCGGGCAAATATGGAATAGTAATACTTTGCAGAGTGTACTCTCGACCCGCATACTCCCGCGACCGTTCAGGAACATCTGCCTCGTCGCTATAGTGGGCATCCTGATACAGCACAGGGAGCAGTCCCTGAGATAATGAATCCTTGACCTCAACAGCAGAAGGAGGCAGGGACCCATAGTGTAAGATGTGGGTTCGAACCCGGGTAACTTTTGCTAACTGGTTTACTGTAGAGATCGTTGTTGCATGGTTCCCAAGGTTCCTTTTATCATGCTCAACCGACAGCACGGGCTGATGACTCCATAGTCGTGGGTTAACTATGATTGAATCGGATCTTGTACTTTTGCTCTGCGTATTTAATGTCTGAGAAGTGTGCTGCGGAGCCAGATCCCCAATTTGGCTCGAGCGGGGGCTAATAGCCGGTGCGTTAGAGATTTTGACTACGGGAGATGCTATGTTTGGTCCACCTAGCTCATGAGCCTTGAAGTTTCCCTGCGATAATCGACGAGGACAAGATGATATTCTTTTGTTCTCCAATATGTGCTCACCGGTTTGTGCGGAACGGTCCGAATTCCGAGAATTAACTGTGCGGTCAGGTAAGAGACTGTGCTTTTTATCTCGCTCTTCGGTTTCTACAGAACGAGAGCGTTTTCGCGAGCGGTTGATGTTGCCAAAACCTTGCGCATGATATTCGTTATCAGTATCATCTCCTTCGCTGGAAGCGCTGCCTATCAATCTATTCGCCTCTTCGCACTGTTGCTGTATTTGTGCTTCAGAAACACTAAGGGGATCCAATGGTGGTGGTTCATCCAAGTCGATTAGATCTTCGGCGCCCATTTCATCGCTAGCGTCCGCATGGTCCAGATCGTCGTCGCGGAGTGTAGTGTCTACATAGGCATCTGGAGGATCCGTCCCATGCTCCGCTCGGAGTTGAAACTGATCTTCATCTTCGAACATATCCTGATTTTCAATACGCTCTGGGTAAAGATCCTCCACGCTTTCAATGGCTGTCTGTATATATTCCTCACTTTCAGCAGGTTTAATCAAGGTTGCTCGATCAGTTACCGAAGTATGCTGACGTTCCTCCTGGACAAGTTGCTCGAGGCGCTTCCGATACTCTTCTTCGTGGATCCAACCGCCCCTAGCAGCATTCCTCACATCTGCAGACATAGAAACGAGTACTTCAGGTGGGAAGGGGCTGCTGGAAGGGTCGCTAAGACCCAAACGCCGTTTCCGACGCAACGTTTCATCTCTCCACAAACTAGCCATTGAAGGGACATATTTCTCGTCTGTCTTCAAAGCCACTGACTGCTCGAAGGGCTGGTGGTGGATTGGACGGACGTGAAGCTCATGTCTATTCAAAATGTCTTGTACGCAGATGTCGACCTCAAGCGAACAATGACTTTGCCGAGGGAATTGGTCCTGGTCGGCTATAAGATGACCCGGAATGGATGCATCGTGCCACTTGTGAGTGGTGACGTTGATGCCATCGCTGTCAGGGACCGGAGCTCGAAATTGCACCGTGGCACAATCGATATAGGCGCACCCGTACAGATTGTAGTCGCACATCCATTGCAGGAGATATTGAAGATGGCTCTCGTAGGGCTGAAAGACACGGTTCATAACAGCTCCTTGGTACAACAGATCGGCGAATCGTGCCATGTGCCCAGGATTCAGCAGATAAACTTTCAAGAAGAAGCTATATCCGACATGGTATCCGTAGAACGGTACGCCTTTGACCAGGCTGATGTGTCCAACATAGACAGCTTTTCCGTCGTAGACATTGCGGCGATAGGTAGCGGCAAGCGCATGATCGATCGAGGCGCGCAAGCTTCGGATGTATGCATTGACGGCGTCCTTCTCCAGGCTGCCGTGATACTCCAGATAGAGATATGGCAGTGCGCCATGGATGTGGGCGCATACTTTCTGGCCTGTCTCGGTGGCGCCGAAGACGCGGATGACGGGGACGGGCGGCGCTTGCTGGCGCTGCGAGGGGCCGGGTGGACGTCTGAGGACCGGATCCAGCTCAGTGGGCAGGGCCTGGTAGTGGTCGATGCAGTTCAAACGGAAGCGGAACGGATCCATGGGGCGCCGTGAGCCTCAGCGCGCCGAGGGATAGCAGATGCGCATGGAGCTCTATGGCCGCGAGTCCGGCTGCCAGCGGCGAACGAGACGGGGGCGGTAACAGTGAAAACCCAGGCACGTGCATGACGCGTTCCACGTGCACGCGGAGTCACCTGGGCACGAGCCGCCCGGGCCAGGACAGGGCCCGAAGTTCCGCTCGAGCTTGGCGACATGTCGCCCACCGCGCCATCAACCTCCGCAGACGTATCCACGCCCGCCATGCCGCCCGCGCAGCCGCGCAAGCCCGACGTCTCGGCCGCGGCCAAAGAGCGCAACGAGTACATCCCGTCCTTCATCTCGAAGAAGCCCTTCTATGCCGTCGACGAGGCCGGCGGCGACAGCGACTATCTCGAGCACCAGCGCCTGCAGAAGCAGGAGCAGAATTCGAAATGGTACGACCGAGGCAAGAAGGTCGCGCCTGCCGCCACCAAGTATCGCAAGGGTGCATGCGAGAACTGCGGAGCCATGACGCACAAGAAGAAGGACTGCTTGAGCCGCCCGCGCAAGGCAGGTGCAAAGTTCACGGGCAAGAACATCGAGGCCGATGAGGCTGTCCAGCATGTGCAGCTTGGGTGGGATGCGAAGCGCGACCGCTGGAATGGCTACGACGCCGCCGATTACACGCAGGTCATCGACGAGTTCAACGAGCTTGAAGAGATGCGCAAGAGGGCGAAAGACGCCGCCAAGGGCGACGACAAGTCGGGGGATGACGAGGAAGACGATGGAGACCGGTACGACGCTGAAACCGACATGGGGAGGAAACAAGCCACTTCGACCCGGAATCTGCGTCTACGAGAAGACACGGCCAAGTACCTCCTGAACTTGGATTTAGATTCGGCCAAATACGACCCCAAGACACGGTCCATGGTAGACACGGGCGCAACGGCGGACAATGCTGCGCAGCTGGTGGCAGAGGAGGGTTTCATGAGGGCGTCTGGCGATGCGGTCGAGTTTGAAAAGGCACAGCGGTATGCGTGGGAGACGCAGGAGCGGGGCGGTCGAGACAAGATCCATCTACAAGCAAACCCTACATCTGGCGAGTTTATGCGGAAAAAGGAATTGAAGGAGGCTGAGGAAGCCAAGGCCGCAAAGAAGAAGGCTCTCCTGGACAAGTATGGAGGTCAGGAGAAGTTTTACGACTCGCTCAGAAAAACCGGGGTCACTGAGAATGATAGATATGTCGAGTACGATGAACAGGGCCTCATTAAGGGCGCACCCAAGGTCAAAGCCAAATCAAAATATCCGGAAGATGTATACATCAACAATCACACATCCGTGTGGGGCAGCTGGTGGGCGAACTTTAAGTGGGGATACGCGTGCTGTCATTCGACCGTCAAGAACTCGTATTGCACAGGCTTAGCGGGCAGGGACGCATTCGAGGCAGCTGAGCGCATGCGTACGGGTGCAGGTGTTCCGGACATACAGGAGGTTCCCACGGCGGCGGTACAGATGGAGGAGGAGGCTCTAGAACGGCACGTGCCCAACGCCATCTGTAGAGAGGCGTGGACGAAGCGTGACAACAGGCGGAAAAGAACGCTCGAGGAGATGGCGGACAGTGTGACAGAGGTCGAGATGGAGGAGTATCGGCGAAAGAAGCAATTGGCAGCCGATCCCATGGCGAGCTATCTAGGCAACCACGAAGTCGTATAGTCGTGGCCTTGTTTCTTACACATCGAAGGCAGCCGCATTTTCAGGGAGCATTGCGTGGCGTTCCAGAACTGCAACTTTTGGATCAGTCCAATTGGAGATACAGTCCATGTAGCAAGTAGAAGTTTGAACGAATGCATACATGTAATATGACACAAGTCTGATGATCGGCTGCGTTGTCCAGTGTGATCGGTCTGCGGATGTGGTCGCTTCCAGGCAAGTGCCAAGGCCAGCCCTGGAGCTTCGCCTCTCCCTCATCGATTACATGTCTAGGGCATCACCGTCACGCCCCGTTCCCTCCCTTCACGCACACCGTCCGCCCACCTGAACACCGACCACCCCGTACCTTTCCGCTCTGCGTGCGTCGCGGACGCCCCTGCGCGCGCACGAGCTGCCAGCACCGCGCCCATAGCATAGCAGCACCATGTCGCTCTACGGGTCCTCGCGTAACGTGGACATGGGAAAGTAAGCAGCAGCCTTGCCGGCACGATTTCGCCCGCTGAAGACAATCACAGGCAGGAGGCGGACCTTGCCATCAACATCCGCAAGGCGACGAGCATCGAGGAGACCGCTCCCAAACGTACGAGTTCCTCGCCCCCGGTATCCCTCTCCAACAAAGCTCACCTTGGCTCAGGCAAGCATGTTCGCAGCTGTATCGTCTACACATGGGACCACAAGAGCTCGGCCTCCTTTTGGCAGGGTATGAAAGTGTGCGTACGCCCGAAGCTAGCCCCGTTACACGGACTCACTGCGCGTGCCTGGAGATGCTGACAGGCCACAGACAACCTATCATGGCCGACGAAGTCCAGACATTCAAAGCACTCATCACCGTCCACAAGGTTCTGCAAGAAGGTCACCCCGTAGTGCTCAAGGAGGCACAGGCCAACATCCAATGGCTTGACAGCCTGCAGCGAGGCACCGGCGGCGGCGAGGGGTTGAAAGGCTATGGCCGCCTCATCACCGAATACGTCTACTACCTCCAGGCTAAGCTCGCTTTCCACCGACAGCACCCCGAGTTCAATGGTGAGCTACTTGCGCCCGAGGCACCGCTGGGGATAACATTGGGGCAGGCACGTTCGAATATGAGGAATACATCAGTCTCAAGTCGATCAATGACCCAAATGAGGGCTACGAGACCATCTCGGATTTGATGACCCTGCAAGATCAGATAGATCAGTTCCAGAAACTCATCTTCTCGCATTTTCGAAGCGCCAACAACAACGAATGTCGTATATCCGCCCTTGTGCCGCTTGTGCAGGAGAGTTATGGCATTTACAAGTTCATTACCAGCATGCTCCGGGCCATGCACACGAGTGAGTATGCCGTGCCTGGATTGTATTTGCGCGACCTAACTTCTGTAGCCCTGGGGGACGACGAAGCATTGTCACCTCTGCGTGGCAGGTACGACGCACAACATTATCGTCTCGTAAAGTTCTATTACGAGTGCTCTAATCTAAGGTACCTTACGAGCCTGATTACCGTACCGAAGTTGCCGCAAGACCCCCCAAATCTGCTTTCCGATGACGAGCAAGCGCCTGCATTACCCGCGCGGCCCAAGGCTGCCGAGGATCCAGCCCCTCCACCACCACGCGCAAGGTCTGTGGATCCCGAGCCTATAAATGAGTTTTGGAAGAATGATCAAAAGAGGCAGCAGGAGGAATACGAAGCTGAGCAGCGACGGCTACAGGAGCAATGGGAAGCAGCTCAGCGGCAGCAACAAGAAGCTCAGTTACGTGCGCAGCGGGACTTTGAGGAGCAGCAGCGACTGCAGGCCGAGCAGGCTCGCTTAGCGCAAGAGCAGCTGTTGCGCGAGCAATATCAGCAACAGACTCAAGGTCGTCTCGCCGATCTAGAACGGGAGAATCTCAACGCGCGCGCACAATACGAACGCGATCAGCTTATGCTGCAGCAATACGACCAGAGGATGAAGGCTCTGGAGGGTGAAATACAGCAGATGAATCAGAACTTCCAGCAGCAGATGGGTTCACGTGACGACCAGATCCGAGCGCTCCAAGAACAGCTAAACACGTGGAGATCGAAATACGAATCGCTGGCCAAGTTGTATTCGCAGCTACGACACGAACACCTCCAACTCCTCCAAAAGTTCAAGTCCGTTCAACTCAAGGCGAATTCTGCACAAGAGGCTATCGATGCACGAGACAAGCTTCAACGCGAACTGAAAACCAAGAACCTTGAACTAGCTGACATGATCCGTGAGCGTGATCGAGCGCTACTAGAGAAAGATCGCAGCAGTGGTGGCCATAAAGATGAGGTCGAGAAGCTGAAACGCGAGCTCCGCTTTGCTCTGGAAAAGGCTGAGAATGCAGAGCGAGGAAAAGGCTCCGAGCTGTCGGCAATGCTGTCGAGACACAACCGGGAGATAGCAGACCTTGAGGAAGCGTTGCGTAACAAGACACGCGCCTTAGACGACATCCAGATGAAATATCGCGAAGGCGACTCAGACCTTGAACGCCAACTACGTGAGAAGGAAGAAGAACTAGAGATCTTCCGAGCGGGCATGGACCAGACTCTGCTGGAACTCAACGATCTCAAATTGAACCAAAATGCAAATGACAACGTCCTGGACGGCCACCTCGATACGCTCATCCAAGACAGCCTCCAGAAGATCAACGACATCATTGATTCCGTACTTCAGAGCGGAGTGCAACGAGTCGACAACGCTTTGTATGAGCTAGATTCATCAATGCACGCCGGAAACCAGAACGCTTCTGGTGCTTTCGTACTCTCACAAATCGAAAAGGCTTCTACATGTGCTATGGACTTTGCTACAGCTTTCAACGGGTTCATTGCAGATGGACCGAACGCTAGCCATGCTGAGGTAATCAAGACGGTCAACGCATTTGCTGGTGCGATTGGAGATGTCTTGACCGACACCAAAGGTCTAACCAGGTTCGCTTCAGACGAAAACAAGGCGGATGCTCTTGTTAACGCTGCGCGGCAATCTGCTACAGCTACAGTGAAGTTCTTCCGCAGCGTTCAATCCGTACGTCTGTATGACCTTGACACAGACGGAAAGTTCAATGTAGTTGTGAATAACAACGCCGAAGTCCTCCGCAATCTTCAAAGCCTGTCAAAGTTGGCGGACGCGTTTGCACCAAAGAGCAAGATCACAAACGCTTCCGGAGATCTCGGGGAACTGGTCGAAAACGAGCTGAGCAAGGCTGCCAACGCTATCGACGCTGCGGTGGAACGACTTACAAAACTGAAGAACAAGCCACGAGATCAATTCTCGACCTATGAGCTCAAAATCCACGACTCGATTCTGGAAGCTGCCATCGCTGTGACAAATGCCATTGCTCAGCTCATAAAAGCGGCGACGGAATCTCAAAAGGAGATCGTTCGGGAGGGTAAAGGTAGTATGACTCGCACTCAATTCTATAAGAAGCATAACCGCTGGACGGAAGGACTTATCAGCGCCGCCAAGGCTGTAGCTTCGTCTACGAACACGCTCATTGAGACCGCTGATGGAGTCATCTCTGGACGAAATTCGCCCGAACAGCTCATCGTTGCGTCCAACGATGTTGCTGCTTCAACCGCGCAGCTTGTTGCCGCAAGTCGCGTAAAGGCTAGCTTCATGAGCAAGACGCAGGACCGGCTGGAAAATGCATCAAAGGCGGTCACAAGTGCTTGCCGTGCGTTAGTGAGGCAGGTCCAGGACATCATTGCACAGAAGAACAAGGATGAAGGCGAGTCAGTGGATTATACCAAGCTCAGTGACCATGAATTCAAAGTACGACAAATGGAGCAGCAGGTATGTTCTACTCAAATACTTACTCGGGCAAGTCATATGCTCATCATGGTGTGCAGGTCGAGATATTACAGCTCGAAAATGCTCTCGCACAAGCTAGGACAAGGTTGGGCGAGATGCGGAAGCTGTCGTACCTCGAAGAATAGGGTATGTGTGGTGTTGGCCCGTGTCAAGTTATGTCACCGATCGTTCGCCTGCAGGGTATTGAGGCTTTTTGATACGCCGTCGGAAACAACTTTTCGGTGATGTAAATATGTCCTTTTTGCAGATCGCACCTCGAACCTGCACATACCAAAGATCTTCAAGTGTTATAGCTTGCAAAGATCTTGATAGTTTCCTACTTCGTACTGTATTCCCATACCCTTGCCGTCCGGCAAAGCCATATGTGTCCAAGCAAGCCACCACGTACAAGGGTCATGTCTACATTTTCAATGTTAAAATAACCGCATTCCCTTGTTCGCGTGAAATAGAACGTGGTAGTAAATATAGCGTCCTTGCCTGCGCCTCTCTCCACCTCCGACACGGTTGCCTTTGGGATGATAAATTCTTTATCCTAATTCTACTGTCCAGAGTACGCTAAGCGATCTTGCTATAGAGGTCCTAGATCTTTAGTCCAGTCATCAATCAAAATACTGTCATCGCTAAGGCTCACCTAACCATGAGGTCTATATATAAAGATCTCGGTCAACTGGAACATATCTATAGCACTACGTTGAAACTTTACGTACTTTATACTGCCCTAAAATAAGCACTACAGTACATAAACCCTTGAGTTGATATTGTGCTTTGCAGCCTGGCTACGTATGATTTTCGCCGTTCCGTGTAATCGGAGTCTGAGCGCATGCTGAAGAAACAGTTAGCTTTGCGGTGGAAGATCTGAACACCAATATTGTCTATCGTGGAATATTGAGATTGGTTATAGGGCTAGAAGCGAAGCTCAAGGTAAGATTTTCAACGAACCCGTCATGATGGACGTCGGAACCATTTCAAGAAAGTACATGGCAGCGTTGCAGCGGAGGTATTATTGTATTGCCGTCAAAGAGGAATGGGATCCATGCATCAGTGACCCGGTCGCTACCGTTATGGAATGCATACGCCGAGGAGAATCGCGTAATTACAGGTCCGTCGGTTATGCTACCTTTTTTTTCGGCTGCAGCATCGTTGGTGAAGGCGAATGCAGTCTACCCTTCGGTGTGTTACTTTGTCAATATAATACACACCGTCGGCCCAACTATTGTGACGTAATATCTGGCAACTCTTCCAGTAAGAAAAACGAAGTACCGCCAACGCGTCGCCGTCTCCGTCGCAACAGCACTGGTATCCCATTTACCGACGAGGAGTGGCACGTCGATAAAGTTGCTACATACGACAGCTAAGTCGGCTTTAAGAGCGGTCTAAATCCCCAGAAATTAATTAGTAAGATATCTTCTATAGCCAGGGATAAGAAGCATCCGTATAAGAAAGCGTGAGAAAGGGAAACGGGCGAGGTCCGCAAGTTCCTAAAGCGTACTTCAGTTGGGACTATCTGCAGTGTAAATAATTAAACAATTTTACTACCAGACAAATCCTTCTTAATAAGTATATTCTGCTATTAGATTTATAAATATTAAAATAAAATTCTAGTGGAGGAAAATAAGAATATTACGACGTATATAGATAAGTATTTAATAAAATTACCTTATTAGGTTTATATTCCTAAATTAAGATCTAGATATAATTTTATTATTTTTCGGAAATAAAAATATTATTTTATTATTAATTAAAGAGATTTTTATATTTATTTTATATATATATAGAACAATGACATAGTAGCTCGACGTCTAAGCCCGTGCCATGACTTTCCTCAAGCCAACAATACATGGAATGGTGTCTTGGCACCAGAGCGCGGGAGTGCTGGCTTCTTATTTGCTAATATTATCCCGAGAACATGTATCGTACCCATACGTACCATACCTTACGAATCGCGCTTATTGAAAAGTTTTGGGCGAGGCCTAGCCGAGGCTCGCGAAGTAAACCATGTGGATGCGACAATAGAGAGAAGGAGATGGGTAAACCATACGCAGATACCCATGACAAGAAAGAGGCAAACAGGCGTCACTAAAGTATACACAAATGTGACACCACAGTGGGAGTACTTGGTGCGGAATAACTTGTAAAACAGTCAGGAAAATTCAAACAAAGAATCCATGAAGACGAATTTTATTCCCAAAGACTCCACACGCTGTGACACTCCCAGGCGCCGTGAGCTCCAAATTACGCCTGATACCTTTCAAGGGTATGATAGAGTCACAAAAGTAGTACTACAAGGAGAGAAGGAGACGGTTGTGACTGCAGCCACAAGGTAGGCGCAGCCACTGAAAGGTTGGAGCCGTGAGCTGGAGTCCTGTCCGATTCGCTGAGGTTTCTCTAATGCCAAAGAGCATGCATCTGACGCATGCCGCTACTCTGGACGGGGTCTCTTGGCTCCATGCGGGTTCCAGTTACCGTCACCGCCACCTTGGTTCTGTGGGAAGAAGCCCGGATTGAAGTGAGTTTGATTGCCACCGAAGCCGCCAGGACCTGCGCCTGATCATGAAAGTTAGCACTGGACAGTACACTGGAGTTACGCATAGCGAAATATCATGGATGTATGACGTACCCATGCCTCCGCCCATCATGCCCATGTTACCACCCAACATACCCATTCCGCCGCCCATGCCCATCATGTTGGGCATGCTCATACCGCCCATGTTGTTCATGCCCATGCCGCCGCGGCCGCGATTATTCATGCCACCGCGCATGCCACCCATCATACCGCCCCGATTGAAGTTGCCACCGCCGAAATTATTCATTCCACCCATTGGGCCAGCCCCAAAGTTGTTCATGGGTCCGCCGGGACCACCGTAGCCACCCATGTTTCCCGCCGGGCCTGAGAAGTTGCGGTTGTTCTGAAAGCCCATGTTGCCACCTCCTCGGGCATTGAAATTCCCTCTCTGGCTGTTGAAGCGATTGAAGTTGCCTCCCTGCCCAGCTTGACCCCCAAAGTTGGCCGAGGATGACCGATCACCACGGTTCTTATCGCGCTGGGGTATATCTTTCGGTAGAGTCTTGAACGGGTTGACGTGGGGCGGATTGAATATCGCGGTCGGCTTCTTCGTATGCGTCTGGTCCTTATAAAGGGCTTCTATCTGATGCTTGAGGGCGGTAGCAGCTTGTGGGCTCTGCAATTGCACGTAGGCTTGGCTTCGGTGGCAATCAGCACGAGGTCGACCAGCATGGCAGCATCTTACGTACCCTTTGCTTTTGCCGTTGACTTTGTGCTCATTGAAGGTAACCTCGTTGAGCTCATCTTCACAGCGACCTTGATTGGCCCAGCCGCGGATGTCCTCCTCGCTTATCCACCAGTTAAGGTCATTGATCATCAAAGCAGCAGTCGCGCCTGGGTCCATGGGCCGGTCGTCGTCTTCGCCTTGTTTACGCTTCACGCCCTGCTGCTGGGGAGCCTGCTTCAGAAAAGTCTGGTTGTTCGCCGAGGCGCCCGTACTCGAGATGTGCTGTGTGCCGTTTTCATGGTGCGAGGCTCCGTTTGTTCCCGCGCCCGGGTGATCGCGTTTGTGTGCCGCGTCTGCGTCCCCGAGCTTTGCACCGGTCGTCTCGGTGGCCGGGGCGGCGTGCGCGCTGGGCTCTGCGGTGCTGGTTTGCTGATAATTCTGACCGGCGTCGTCGCCGTAGATGTCGATATCGAAGTTGTCCTCATCGGCCATTTTGCTACAAGCGCACGGGTAGCTGCAAGCTAGAAGCGGTCAAGGCTAGGTTAGGTGTGCCTAGAAACAGCGCAGGAGCGAAGAAAGCAGGGCAATGATTTAGCTTTGTATACTGATCCGGCTAGCAAACAGCTGAGGTACATGCAGGTCTGCGTGCGAAGGGTTTATCAGTGAACTATTTGACATGACGGCGAAAGGCTACACAGAGAACATGCGGTACGAGGCGCGCAGGACAGAGGAGATACGTACAGGGCTGCTCGGCAGGCTGATACAGAGTCCGGAAAAGGATGCCCAACGCAAGACACAACAGTGCGACCGCCTCTATGGCAGGTACAGACGAGTGGAGGTACAGGAGGTATGTGAGATGTAAAATCTGGATGTCTAGCTCCGCAGCGTATGCACTACAACCCCCCCGTACAACGTGCCAATCAGTTATCGCGCGGTGAAGTCTGACGCCAGAGCAGGGCGATGGCCTGCCTGCGGTGCGAGGTGAAGGGGGAAGCGGAGCGGCGCGCTTCGAAGCAGGGCGTCCAATACGCCTTCAGCCCTGTGCTTGCTCGCGGGGGACCGGACGATTCGATCCGATGCGGGCTGCGAGGGCGGAGTCGAGGGGGCGTAGCAACCGATGGAGGACTGTGTGCTGCGAACCGCGGCGCTGAGGCGAAGGAACGGGTCGGCGTTCGCGTGGGAAGCGTGGACGGGGTCAGCTTGGCGCCGCGGCCTCGCGTTGCCCTCGCCATCTGGCCTCTTGCAACCCCACAAACCTCCCGCCGGCGACCCGCCCTCTGCACACCCGCTTCACACGCTGCAATGGATCAGGTCAAGGAACTTGCCGAGTACGGCGCCCGCCCGCCCCCTTGCAATACCCACTAACCGTCCCAGCGTGCCCCAGGAGTTCGTCAAGGACGGCCTGCAGTTCGTGAACCGCTGCACCAAGCCAGACAAGGTCCGCTGCTCGCCCTGCTCCTCTCTTCTCCGCTGACCGTGACCAGCGCGAATTCATCAAGATCTCGCAGGCTGTCGGCGTGGGCTTCCTCATCATGGGAGTCATTGGCTACGTGGTCAAGCTGGTCCACAGTACGCAACCTCCGCAAACCATGTGCGCGTCTTCTGACCGGCTTCGCAGTACCCGTGAACAATATACTCGTCGGCGGTTCATAATCACGCCATCGATACGGTAGCACACTAGGCAAGCAGGCAGGCAGGACGGCAGGAGGCGCCATATCATGCAATGCGGGCGCATGGGAGGCGCATGGCGGTCAGCTTCACGCATTTGAACATGTCTCGATGGCTGTACAATATCCAGTTCTGTGGGTCGCGTATTTGGGGCTTCAATATATCCATTGTGTCCATCCAGACCCGGAGCTGCCTCTCTCATGACAGACCCATGGCAGAGACCCGCTCTTAGCAGGCGCCTACTCGTCGTACCAGTGATTCCGTGGCCCTGTTGCGATGCTTCTGTACAGACGCTCATCATGTTGCAGCCGTGCATTCACGCGTCTACCTAGCTCTGGCTCACCCTCGTCCTTGTGCAATCCGTCGTTCCACGTATGCACTGTACAAGTGCCTTGCGATGTTCCATATCCGTTCCAGGAGGTCGCTGCACCAGATTATTAGCCCAAGCTTTCTACTCACTTCGCCAACACTGACCTGCAATCACCGGAGCATTTGGATGCCAGCTCGCATCACGCACGCATGTGCTCCAGCTGCCTCCCATCCGTCGAGGGAAGTCGTAAGTTTCTGCCATGGCATCTGGTTCACGAGGCCTTGAATCCTTGGTCGTTTCAAGTACGTTAATCTTGCTGGCTAGCGTTGCGTCCAGGTTCCAGACATAGACCGAACCATCGTAACTTCCAGAATATACATATCGCGAGTCTGTACTGCCCGAAGGCGAGAAGTGGCATCGGATGAGCGTCTTCAGTACTTTGTGACCCCGGAAGGTTACCAGCGAACAGTCATGCGGATGTGGCCGATAGTCACGGACGTCGTAGCCGTTGCTTCGGTATTCGAACCGCGTCGTATATGCGTTGATGTCAACGCGGTCAGCCTTCTCTTTACTCATCATCTTGCGTAAATCCCACAGCTTCGCCGTTTGGTCTTTGCCGTTACTCAAAACATAGCGTCCATCGCCTTTGCTATCCACATAGGTCAAACCCTCAGTATGGCCTAGGAAGACACCTGCTTCCCTCCCGTCGCCCATACTTCTCCTGTCCCACACCTTGATCGTTGTATCGTCGGAGCCCGAGTACAGAATATGTGGGGACTGTGAGTCGCCGAAGCAAACGGCATTCACGTCGTCTTCGTGTCCAGGTATTCTTAATATGGACTGGCGTCTCTCAACATCATATACGTAGACCGAGTTATCGCCGGTTCCAGCGACGATTTCGCGACCATCACCGGAAAATCGAATCGACCAAATTCCAAAGTACGTATGGAAACCATGGGGATGGAGGGTACCAGTATTTGAGAAATCGAGCAGATGCGGTTCCGTCTCATTGTTGGGGTCGGTAGGTGCAAGGCAGACTATACTTCGAATCGAGCTATAAGCTAGAAAGCGATTGTCGGGGCTCAGGGAAGCATCAGTAATCGTCCATTGGCCGTAAGGATACACCACGGATTTGTAATATTTCCATTCGTATGGATTCGATGTATCGTACATTCGCACGCGAAAGTCCTGAGCGCAGGAAAAGAAGAAGTTGCCGTCGTCCGAGAACTGCCCTGAGTAGCATCGCGCATTGTAGTGGATGATGGTATCGGCCACGCCCTCCGGAATCATGCCTTGCCTCATCAGCCTGTTGGCATTCCTTCGTCTCCCTTCACTCCCCACGCCCAGCTCTCTTTGCATAAGGTTGTAAGCTAGTCTCTTCTTCCTTTTTATACTGTCACTCGCTCGATCATTGGTGCCAAACGTGCCAGTATTCATCAGCTCTTTCCCCGTGTCGCTTGGAACCTTTTCAAAGGTGGCTCTGCCTCTATTCCTCCTTCTTCGTGGCCCCACGGGATCATAGCCAGTTGCTTGTTCTACGTAATCGCTATCGTCATCATCGTTGTCGTCTTCCTCATCGTCCACAAACAGTCGGCTTCGATGTCGCGCGCCCACGGTCGTGAAGCCTCCGGTGGCAAAAAGTTGTCGAAGACCCGAGTGCCCCAGTAGCTGGAGTATCTGTTCGCGAGATACTGCATTGGTCAGCATGCTGATTTGTTCGCCTGATGGATTGCTGTACTGTATATAGATCGCCGAGCACTGGCGTCCTCTTCTCTGCCTTCTTCGTATTCATCTTGTTCTTCATCAGATTCCTGCTGTCCCTCAGCCTCTTCGTCCTCCTCCTCTGTGATTTCTACCTCTATTTCAAACCCGCGTAGATTCTCTGCGGCATCTGTCAAGACAACATTAGCCATGCATCTCTGCGTAAATTCGGCCTTGAATAAGTTTGTACCGTGAAACTGAACATCCGCATCGCCATCCTCTTCCCCTTCACTATCTCCGGCGGCGGGGAAGTAATCCATGTCGTCATGATCATCTTCGGTGTCTTGCCAGAAAGGGTCGGTCGGGTCGTAGACAATGGTACGCGGGTCATCCTCTTCGCTCGGGACGTCATGAGGGGGACGCGAGGGGCTCATATTGGATGAAGGCCAGGTATAGATGTGGTGAGGTTCTATTGAGCAGCAATGAAGTCAAGTGGCCACCGATAAGTCCGGCGCTAACCGGTTGCATCACGCTACTGCTATCACAGCACGAGCTTCACGATAGCCGGGTTATTGCTCCTTAAGGAGGAACGACGGAAGGAGCTTATATATTAAGTTTAATAAAGAACAACTAAACTTTAAACCCCCCCTTTTTAAACAAAAAAACCTTATAATAAGGCTACCTAATTATTAAAAGAAAGTACTTTAATACTTAAACTAGATTAAAATTAACTCTTTAAATAATTATCTTAGTAAATATAAAGTAGTAAAATAATTTAATAATAAAATTAATTTACTTTTAATTAAGAATAATATATTACACTAACTTAATTTTTTTATACATAAAATTATACTTTTAGTATTATACTTATATTTTTTTAAAAAAATTAATTATTATAGAGATTTCTATAAAACGGCTTTATAATAATTTAAATATAATAATAAATTATATAATATAAAATTATATATATAATATATATACTACAAATATTATATTTAATTATAATAAATTAATATATAATCTTTTCTAGTCTAGTACTAAATAAATAATTTATTTATAAAAAAAAATAAAATAAAAATAGTTAACTATTTATAAATATATATTTATATATTAATTAAATAAAGGCGGGGTAGCACAGTGGGCATATATCTAAAAATACTAAAATTTTTTAAATTTTTAAGATCTTTTACACATTAGGGATTTAATTTCTCTTTTTATTATAGTATTTTTTAAACGCGCTTACTTTATATAGTAAAATATAAAATTTTTAAAAGTATAGAGTACTGCTAAAAAAAAGTAATATAAAGCTATAAAAAACTAAAACCCCTATATAGTATATATAATATTTAAAGGTATTTTAGGCTTAATTACTATCTAAAGTTAGATAAGATAAAAATCTATTTCTAAAATAGGCTTAGCGTAGTAAACTAAATCTAATTAGATATTAGATTAGTAATTTAATATAACTATTTAGTAGTATAACCTAAAAATATATTAGTTAGGAGTTAAAAAGCCAGTTCTAGTTCGTTTAAAAGATAAAATACTCATCTTAAATAGTTAGGTAGCCTTAATATAAAAGGCTTATTTAAAAAAAAAAAAAAAAAAAAAAAAAAAAAAAAAAAAAAAAAAAAAAAATTAAAAAAAAAAAAAAAATAAAAAAAAAAATATAAAATTAAAATATTAAAAAAAAAAAAAAAAAAAAAAAAAAAAAAAATAAAAAAATATAAAATTTAAAAAAAAAAAAAAAATAAAAAAAAATATATTTAAAAAATTTTTTTTTTATTATATTTTATTTAAAAATATAATTTTTTTAAAAAAAA
>JASEKS010000169.1:0-107500 GCA_030770415.1 Pleoardoris graminearum
TATTAGTTTAAATAAGAAAAAAATAGGAAAAAAAGAGAGATGTTTAAAAAGACTTTAAAAAGGGGTATATAAATAGCTATTTCCTAATTAGGCAGGTACGCTAAAATATTAGCGTCTATTTTAAAAAAAAAAAAAAAAAAAAAAAAAGTTTTATATAATTATAAAATTCTTAAAGTTACTTATATTAAGGGTATTTAAAGTGTTAAAATTCTTTTAGGCTTAGAGTTAGTTTTTAGGTAGAAGTAATAATAATATCGGAATATAAAATTATTACTTATATAAATAGGTAATAGGGGGTTAGTATTAATATTATATAATATTAAATTAATAAAAGTCTAAGTAATCTAAATAATAGGTTAAGAATAGGTTAAATATAAAGTTTAACTCTTTAGTCTTTACGCTCCTATATAGTATAGTAATAGACCTAATAGACCTCTATTAAGTCTATTAATAAATTTATTAAGAGTCTATTAATAAACTTACTAAGAGTTTATTAATAGATATAATAGACTTCTATTATATCTATTAGTTACGTAACCTTTTTTATTTATAGTTTTTATTAGTTTTTTAAGGGTCCTCGTGCACCGTAGCCTAATACCTAAATACTAATTATAACATAAAATTTATTATTAAATACGAGAATTATAATAACTTTAACCAATAATCTTATTTTAATATTATAGGCTGTTAAGAATATTTTATAGAATACTATTAGTAATATCTATATACGCTCTAATAATTAAGTATATCCTTTTTAGAGACTTATAATATATAAATAGCTATTATTTAATTTATAATAAATAAATAACTAACTAAGACAAATAATAAATAAATAGTTAATAGATAACTAATAGATAACTAGTAGATAATAAAATATAGTTAGTAAATAAGTAGTATAATAAAATTATAAAGATAATATAACTTAGTATAAAGGGCTCTTTTAGAGATATAGGCAGTAGATAAAAAAAGCTATATTTACCTATTATACTTATAACTCTAATAGTTAGATTATAATAAAAATAGCTTTATAGCTTACTATTTATATAATTATATATTTTACTACTTTAATAGGAATATTTTATTTTTATAAACGTCTAACTCCGCCCTATTATATAAAAGTTAAAAATATATAAAACTAATTATAAAGCTTTAAAAATAAAGCTTTTTAGAGAGAGAGAGAGTATTATAGGTATAAAGACGCTTTTTACTTAAATATAAATACTAAAATAAATACGCCTACGCTAGCGAAGCTAGCGTTTTTATATATACTCTTATTTTATTTTAAAATATTTAGCGAGTTCTCTATATATAGATTCTTATTAAAATATTAATATTTAATATCCACTTTTAAGCCTCCGTAATAATAATATAAAAAATAAAAATAGTATAAAACTCGTACTTTTTTTTAATTTATAATAAATAAGAAATAAAAAAATATATTTTATTTCCTACTGCTAGAGCTTAGTATTATACTTTTAAAATAGTAGTAGATAAACAATTAAGAGGGTAACATACGATTGTGGAGTTTAACTAAGCTATAGAGCTTATACGGAATATTAAACAGACTTAAACCAAACTTCCCAGAGTATATAACGAATAGTTTTAGCAATTAACCAAAGCCCTGGCATTCTTCACCACCAGTGAACCATAGAATGAGAACGTTACGTCCGTTGATGGGGATTTCCAGTAGCAGAAGACCATCCTAGTAGTAAGCATTCCGCTTGTTTAAAAGGAGTTCCCGACAAGCAGCATTGAGCTCGCTCCCACGTAATCGCGAAGCGAGTGAGCTACTTCGCATCTCCTGACCCAGTGTCAGTCTTAATGATCGTCTCAGTCTCCAAGTGGCCCTTTTTCTTGTCCCACGCAAGTCCGCTCGCGATGTCTTGGAACCACAGTGGATAAGATCGAATACCAGTCCACATCTCGGCTTGTGCTGGCACCACCACGCGTCCGCTCCGTGCCTTTAGCACCTGCTCAACGACTCGGTCGGATACTTCGACCGGCGCGCGTGGTACGATGCCCTGCTTGGCCAGCCATCCTTCTGCGCCGCGTATGATGCCCGTGGCGTACCATCCGGGATGTACGGACGTGATACAGATGCCGTCACCGCCCGGATAGCGCCGTAGGCACTCGGCGCGAATACCTGAAGACTCAGCGACGGAAAGAAAGGATATGCATGACAGACTGACCGTCGCTGAGGTAGAGTGCTGCGACTTTGGTGCACGCGTAGTCGATAAAGTTATCACCGGAGATGAAAGACATCATTGAAGCGATGGTGACGATGTGGCCTTTGTGCATGCGGAGCATACCCGGGAGAAACTCGCGGATGAGCGCGAAGTGTGCGATGATGTTGACCTTGAAGATTTTCTCGGTTTCCTCGTTCGTCGTCTGCATCGCTTTCAGCCGCGGTATAGATTTGCAGATGGGGAAAAGATCGTACATTGAGCACAGGTTTCCCGTTCGCAATCCCAGCGTTGTTGATCAACACGCTGGGGTCGCCGTGGACTCTTCTCACTTCAGCGCAAACCTCCTGCAACTGCTCGGCGTCGGAAATGTCCAAGTGGTAGAAGTACACTCCTGGCACTAGCTTGTGTTAGCTCTCATGATGCATTGCAACTTCGTTTTGGAAGCATGATTTCTTCCCCAAGGGAATATGGAATGGTGCAACAAACGGAGTCCAAGCTATCCACCTGGTGCTGCACGCGGCCTGAACTCACGCTTTTCCAGCTCGGGCGGCAAAGCATTGACATCGAACGCAACGACCTTTGCGACCTTCGAAAACGCCCTCACCATCTCATATCCGAATCCTGAGCTTCCCCCGGTGATGACAACCAACTCCTTTCTCTCGAGACCGAACGCGAAAGGCGCTCCTTGCCGTCTGATAGCCCAGCCATTTAGGGCGAGCCGGTTCAGTGCATTATTGATGCGGGATGCGACTCCCAGCATGAAATATACCTTGAGTATGGCGATGAGTGTTGTAATTCGCGATGCGCCGTTTTTCGCCAAGAGATTGTTGCGGAATGGCCGCAGGAGGCGTTCGCGGACATGCGTTGGGCCGCGTGTGAGGATATACAATAGGCTCCCGGTGACGATGGGCTCGTTCATAATGGCTCCGAGCATGCGCAATACCCGGCTATGTAGCGCTTCATCAAAGCGGATCAAAGGCATCGTTGTTGCGGCGATCCTTCAAGATCGTCCAGGGTTTGGTACGCGAGCGATATGTGGTAACGTTCAATTACGTTGTGTTGCCTTGAATTAGGCAATACAAAGGCCAATGATGCCGAAAATTCGAAGGACTGTTGAAGGGAGGTAGGAAGCAAGATGGACATGGACCGTTGATGATCAAGATCGTTCGGCTTATGCCTGCGCCGCCTTGGGGTTGACGCAGGGTAAACGACCCCGCATTTTTCACCCTCGAATGAGCAGGAGCAATGAGGTTGAACTGGCATACACTTGTGTACGACGTAAAGCCGAATTGGCCGACCATCTTGGCAGCGTTAGCATACTTGCGCCTTTGTCAATATTGTGGAAGCGTCTGCCGATGGAAATATCGAGCTCAAATAGGACAAGACACCCACAAAGCACATGCGGAAGGTAAAGGACGATTCGTGATACCGTGACATGCGCATAC
This sequence comes from Pleoardoris graminearum, assembly GCA_030770415.1. Classification (NCBI taxonomy): domain Eukaryota; kingdom Fungi; phylum Ascomycota; class Dothideomycetes; order Pleosporales; family Didymosphaeriaceae; genus Pleoardoris; species Pleoardoris graminearum. Next base: position 3,632 of record JASEKS010000169.1, read on the forward strand.
AATGATATTTCGAATGCCTTGGATATAGAGGCACTATCTCTTGGACTGCTACGAAACCATACCTGGCCGTCATTGCCGTCCCAGCATCTCTTCAACAGTCGCTTCGATCGGCTTCGGCGCCCTGCCAGCTTCCTTTAGCATTGTTTCCAGCGTACTATCTTTGATAGCGCACTCTCCCTCTTTCAAAGCGTCATACGTAGTGCTCCACCATTCCACCAAAGCCCTCTCCATCCCTTGCGAGCTGTAATGCTCCACATACTCTTCCTTCGACACGACCTTCACGTTGACATCTTGACATTGCCGTTTGCTGACCATCCTTGCCAAGACTTTGAGAGTGCAAGCTTTATTCTGCGAAAGATATAGCGTCTTTCCTCTCCAGGCGTCGCTGGGCGCTGCCACGATCTTTCCGGTCGCGAATGCCATGTCGGTTATCGCCGTCCAAGAAATTGGCCCATCGCCAGCGACAACGACCTGATATCTCTTGTCGTCGCGCAGCTTGAAGTAGTAGCCGAAATAAAGTGGCCAACTCTCATTGTACAGCCCTTCGCGGAGGATGGTGAAATCGACTTTGCCCTGGTCCGCTAGATCGTTCAAGTACTTCTCCGTACGAATGTGCGCGCGCATAACACCCGCCTTTGATGGATTCCCAAAGGCCAAGGATGTGTAGTAGATGTGCTTGACACCGGCCTTGACCGCAGCATCGATCGCCGCACGATGATGCGCTTCTCTGCCTTTCCAGAGCGGTGCGTCGTTATAGTCCATCTCCACTCTGGGAGTGGAGACCAGGAACAGTTTCAAGCATCCTGCGTAGGCGCGTTCGAGGGATTCGGGCTCGTCGAAATTATTGTAGCGTACAGTCATCTTCTGGTCGCGGAGCGCATCGAAACGCTTATCGTTCGGGTCGGAGGACGTCTAATCTATAGTGTTATTTCCTGCTAATCAAAAGGACATTGGATCGACTTACGCATACTACCAGCTCGGCCGGATCGATGAGCTTGTTTTCAAGAATGGCATTCAGAACGGCAGAGCCGAGCTTGCCCGTTGCGCTGGTGAGTGCTACTGACATTGTTGTTGTCTGCGGTCGATGGATGGAGACGAGGGGATACACGCCCAAGCACCGGTCAGAGATGTCCTATAGTCGTTGCGCAAGTCCATATAGCATCTTCCAGATCCACAGAGGATCGCCGTCGTTTTCAAGATTGTGGACCCTGGTACATATGAGGTCATGCGAAATTCCCGTTGGATTACAAAGGAGCGTTGAAGATTGGATGATTCAGAGCTTAACATTGCGAGGCACTCCTAATGAAAATCGCGATCATTAGTAAGGTCAACGTTCTAAGAAGTTCGACGATGGGTCGGAGTTCGGGCCTCGAAATTGACGAAACCCACGGGTCGAGTGCGGGAGCTCGGGCCATGCTTCCTTATCGCGCAATTCGATATTCCGTCTCGCCTCTTTCGAGCCTCACACCACGCTCTGCTTATGCACATATAGGTCGGGCGCTCTTTTATGAGCGTGAGCATGTTTATTCTCTCGTAACTTCTGCATGATGGATCGTTTTCCGATACTCAGTCGTCTATCGGATCTTGCTGACGCCCAAAACATCCAACGACTGCTGCGCTTACACCGCGCGGCCGTTCTTTCTACAGTTGGCGTCGCAGTACTCCTTCCCATTGCAATTAGGGACTATCGCGCCTATCTGTCGTACGGCCCTGGTGGTCTTCCTTATAATGTGTTTGGCTGGTTATTAACCAACACCCTACGCGTCTTCTCCCGCGAACAGCTCTCGCCAAAGCCCTACGACGACGAGAATCTTCCCTTCGCCAATGAGCCCGGCTATCTCCCCGCCGACTTCCCACCTAGACGAAGCTCCTCGCCACCGAAGCTTGGAACGCATCCTGTTCCGCAGCGTCAGCTCGAGCAGCTCCCAAGCGCCGAGGTTCGACAGAAGCTCATAGACCGCTTCGCACAGTTGGGCAAGGAGGCGGAGCGGAAGGGCCTGGTGGAAGTCAAACAGAGTTTGTATGAGCGCCAGCACAAAGCACTCTTCGTGTCGAGTGCGCGACCTCAGCACGCTGTGGCCCAGCAGACAAACGGCGAGATTTCGCATATACATGCGGGACTGGACGGGAGCATTCACGTCACGCTGCATCCGGCCGACTGCAAGAAAGTCTTCGAGCGAGGATGGGGCCAGCGCCATGCTTTCTCTGGGAGGGACTTGCATCCCGTCCTCCCCGTCAACATACCAGTGAGCTATCTGTTGATATATGCCCCGCGGGACGACGCGGAAGTCGACACAGCTATGGCTATTGTCAAAGCGGGGGTGCAGTTCATGACTAGTACCCGCGAGTCTTTGGGATAGACCTGTCCCAGACTTGCAAATGCTCTCTGTCTGTACTTCTGCTTGCTTCGCCCACAAGGGGCTGCTTCAGACTTGGCCTGTGGGGCGGCTAGCGGTTTTGCGGGGTAGCGTGGTAGCGTGGTTTGGCTCCACCACGACCCTCGTGGCTCCGTCACGGGTTGTTCTGGGCATGTTCGGACTTAGCATTCATAGTCTTCTTATTGATGCGCCTACGAAAGATGGAATGTCAAATACTTTCAAAAAAATGCCGTTGCGATCGCTGCATACTCATGGTGACCGATGACTTGTAGGTAAGATTTCTGGATGAATTGCGCCCTGTTCTTACACTCCTTGTACAGACCAGGGGTTCGCCAACACTAACGTGTGGATTCCGAACAATCGGCATGCTCTTGTGGGGCGAGGGAATTGCACCCACGCACCCCCGCAAGGGGTCCTGCAGGCCATGAGACGGCCTGTGTACATCTGATCGATTCCCCAAAGCACTGGAAATGCATCCAAAACGGACTACTCCGGCACCACCTATTGCCCTTTTATGTATCGTGCCGTTTTGCCGACGCTGATCCGGTTGCTTTTGCCTGTCGCGCTTGCATGAAGCCACCTTCGATTACTCTTACAGTCCGAACCACCACGGAATCCATCGCTATCGATTGTCTTACCGACGACGACCACGGCGAATATGGGCTTCCTCGGCGTACTGGAGGACAAGCACCTCCAGCATGTCCCAGCTACAGTTGTCCTTGCAGAGGAGGAGAGCCATAGTCCAGAGGCTACCGCAGGCTTGAAGCACGGAACGGGCAAAGACGCGGATATAATTTTGATACCACAACCGTACGCTGCTACTCGTATGCTCCTACCAGTGTCGGACCTGACATTGTTGCAGTTCGTCCGACCCGAATGACCCACTGAACTGGTCTTCGACAAAGAAGATATCCATCATGGTCATCGTGTCATATGGCTCGGTGCTTTACGCCGCCGTACTCGCTCCTCTTCTCTCGCCAGCCCTGGTCACGATTGCAATGGACTTCAACGTGAAGGTCGCCGATATCACAGTTATCTCGGGATATATGCTATTAGTAACAGCAGCTTGTGGACCCTTTGTCTCCGCGTTTTCCCGCAAATGGGGAAAGCGACCCCTCCTTATTGTCTCTAGCGTGTTTGGTCTGATCGGGACGATCATTGGAAGCACTACTGACAGTTATGATGGACTTTTAGCAGCGCGCATTGTCCAAGGCTTTTCGATGTAAGCTTAGCAATGCTCTACGCTGTTCCCATTGTTCCAAGTGCTAATTATGTGGCAGTTCTGCTTTCGAATCTCTCGTCGTGTCAATCATTGGCGATCTCTTCTTCGTACACCAGCGCGGGGTCTGGGTTACTCTAATACAGTTTATTTTGGGCGCTGCTTCAAACTTTTCCGCCATCATCGTCGGTCCCATCACAACCAATCTTGGATGGCGCTATCTGTTCCATATATTGATCGCCTTCACCGCCCTTGAATGTGTACTACTCGTACTCTTCGTACCGGAGACTGCCTACATCCGGGATCGTCGCTACGAAATCGATGAATTAGCCGATGACAACCTCTCCGAACTTGCGGCAGTCGAGCGTCGGCATGCTGGTAGTTCGAAAGAAAAGGACGCTGACAACGACATCGTGCGTGTCGAGACCACCACCTCTACGCCGCCCGCGCTTCGCCCCAAGAAGACGTTTGTTCAAGAGCTCTCCATTTTCAACGGAACCTTTTCAGACGACAGCCTCTTCCAGCTCATCCTTGCCCCCTTTGCCGTATGCACCAATCTCGCTATTCTTTGGATCGTGGTTGTCACCGGTGGTCTAACAGCATTCTTCGTCGCACAATCCTATGACATGGCCCAGATATTCATGGTACCGCCATACTCTCTCTCTGCCGCAGGTGTTGGTTATCTCTCGCTCGGTCCCTTCATCGGCGGTCTGCTTGGCGCGATTTTCCTAGGTGTAACGCTCGATCCGCTCATCAAGTGGTGCGCAAAGCAGAACAACGGCATCTACGAGCCGGAGTACCGCCTCCTCGGCATGATCCCCGGACTCGTCACAGGCATAGGCCTCATGGTCTTCGGCTACATGGCCGAAAAGCATTTCTCCTACTACGCCACCGCCACATTTCACGGCATGGACCTCTTCGGCATCTGTTGCGCTGCCATTTCCACGTCCGCGTACGCCATTGATGCGTATCGCGACATGTCGTCCGAGATCTTCATCGCGGGCATGGTGTTCAAAAACTTTCTGTTCTATGGCTTCAGCTATTTCGTCAACAATTGGACGGCGGCCGCCGGTCCGGCCACGGTCTTCTATGTTTTTGGAGGAGTGAGCTTCGTTATGGTGGGGACAGCGCCCATTTTCTTCTTCTGGGGGAAGAGGTATAGGAGTTTCTGGCATCGACACAACCTCTTGGAGAAGTGGGGTATCAGGACGCACGCGGAGATGTGAGAATGGAATCGTTGTTGCTCTTTTCTTTCTTTTTTTCCGGGAGACGCTCTTCTGCGGTCTTCTCAGGTTGATGGGTGTTCCTGTGGGCGTTGCTTACAGACCAAACGAAACAACATCGATACGCTTTTGCCGTCCATGGCTATCAATCGCCTGTACTTCGGTTATACGCGGCTCACGAGTGACTGCAAGCAACATGAAACTTGATTGATCCCTATCGCTTTGTATGAAGAAAGTGTAGCCCTTAGAAAATAAAGTCATTACCAGCTTAGTTGCGACGTGTGTACGTATCGATTGCGACCAATAGGACCGATCTTCAGGGCTTGCCACCCGAATTATCTGGTCTTCGCTCGCTGCATGCCTTTCGGTACACGGAAATATTCTCGGTGTACCGACATGAGCGGCGTTAACAGCCCCGAACCGCACACTAAATCCGGCTAACACACCGAGCGCGTTGCATTATTTGCTCTGTTCACTCCACTTTCGCTGTGAACATTGTAAAGACTTTATTCGAACTTCGCACGGTGCAGTAGAATTGAAAGCCAGATTCGGCCGAGAACAGAAGATTTGGAATGTATGGCACACCACCTACGTCGATCCCTCAAAGAACACTAACAGTGCTTCCTTGATTCCTGAGCATCTAGTATTCATACCTCCATTTATTGCCGTCCACCCGCCAGTGGACTTGATTTGAGACCCCCGTATCCACCGGAAGGAACGACAATACAGAAGTCACCGCCTCGCGCAAGCTCATCAACATCAGTGTGACCACCCCAACATGGCTACCAACGACCAAGGCAAACCTTACCGTAAGTGCTGATGTTTAAAAACTCCTCCTTTCAAAACACGTTATACAAGTAAGTCATCACATTGACCACCCACAGAACAAGGCTGGCACCCATCCGTCACAGCCAACCACGCAACCCGTACCGCCGAAGTCGAAGCCGCCTTCCTCCTCCCACACCTGCAACCGCACTTCCACATTCTCGACCTCGGCTGCGGCCCCGGCACCATTACGACCGGCCTTGCAAAATACGTGCCCCAAGGCTCCGTCACTGGCATCGATCTCACGCCCGAAGTCATCGCGCAAGCCAAGCACCTCGCTGAGCAGGCCGGAGGCTTGCCTTCCAACGTCATGTTCGCAAGGGGCAACGTACTAGATGGCCTGCCGTTCGAGGACGAGACGTTCGATGTGGTCTTCATGTCGCAGGTGCTGATCCACGTGCCGGAGCCGGTCAAGGCGATGAAAGAGCTGAGGAGGGTAGTGAAGGTGGGGGGATGCGTTGCCGATCGCGAGGGCGACTTCCCGTTCCGGTGGCATCCCGTACTACCCGGCCTATGCTTATTAAATAAACGCATGTACGAGATGGTGGTCCTGCGGCAGCCTTCGGACACCGCCCAGCCTGATCATCCGCCCTACGGACCGGAACATCGCGGGGGATCATTGATCCATGTCTGGGCGCGAGAGGCGGGGTTTGAGCCAAACAAGATCGAGAAGAGCGCGAGGGTGACGATGTATAGTACGCCGGAGGAGAGGGAGCGGTATGCGGGACACCAGATTGGGAGGATCGAGCAGGGTGGGCATTGCGGCAAGTTTGAGGCGCTTGGGGCGAGCAAGGAGGAGGTGGATAGTATGGTGAAGGATCTGAAGAGGTGGAGGGATGATCCGGACGCGTTGCATTATGTCGTGCAGGTTGAGGTGGTCGCTTGGAAGTAGGCCGCCTTACACACGTATATTGAAGCCTAGAGGAGATTGGAAGTAGGCTGCTAGGGCTGGGTAGTCCTCAGCAAGCGGCAATTTGGTCAATGTACCTAGGTACTTTGTATCCTAGGGTAACTCAAGCTCTAGGGATTTGCTAGATTCGAATATTTGTCAGGGTGGCCTGCGTTGGAACGAGGCTTGGAAGGGTACGATCGAACTGGTCCAGCTCCTCAACGAGCGACTAACAGCTGCCTAGCCTAGGGTAATTCAAGGGATGATGCGTCGTTCAAGTAAGATTTGTTAACGTGGCCTCATAGTTATCGTGATAGAAACGATAACCATGCGATATCGCGTTTGCCTTTTATGGGATATCTTCGTGCACGATATGGCAACTTGCATATTTATCGGAAAGGGAGTTCCGAGGTGTCGTGCAGCGGTGGAGACCTGACGACGATCAATCAGCGACTCATCTCGAAGCGAAGCGAAGCTAACGACGACCTTATTGTCAGCTTCGACGTCGTTTATACACCCTCAGTCGTGCTGGCCATGATTGAAAGCAGTCAGTGACCTATAGCCGCCATCCTGTCTCTATAGCGTGTCCCCCATAGTTGCAACCCTCCCAGGTGCAACAACAGCGCATGCAGTCGCACGAGGCCGGCCATGCAGTCCGCCTCTCCTCCCCCGCAGACGCCCACGGTGCAGCGGACCAACGCATACGACGACGACGACTCAGACAGCGACAACTCGCAAGCCACCCTCCAGCGCCGCTCTCCCTTGCCCCCGCCCCCCGCCAAGTCGCCCCAGGCCAGCGACGCGACGCCAAACTACTCGCGCCCGTCACTCCAGCGCGACCGCGATGACCAGCCCCGCACCGGGCCACAGCTAGGCCATCGTCCGCGACAGCGCTCCCAGGGCTACTTCGAGCCGAGCCTGCCCTCGAACCAGGCCAGCATGTCCAACCTCGATGCCTCGCGCATCGCCGCCCAGACAGCCATGCATCCCCAGCACATGCGCAAGCGCTCCACGACCATCCCGGAGCCCGGCGGGAGTGCGCCGTCAGCGCGGGGACCCTCGAGTCCGCCGCCCATGCCGGGTCCACATACAATGACGTTCAAGACGAACGGCATGACATACCAGAACGGACTGGTGGGCGGAAGCAGAATGGCAGCAACGTCGGCAGCCAACGCCGCCTATCCGCGGAGCCCTCTGCATTCTCCCAACATGCAGCAACCTCCGGACCATGGGTCGCCAAAGCCCCCTGCGGTCGACCTGGCCCAGCCACCAAAGACGAAGGAGAAGAGTAAGATGAAGCTGTTCTCGAAGCCCAAGAATATCAAGACCGAAAAAACCGACAAAAGCGCGGAAACCAAGCATCAAGCACTGCCGTCTCCAGGCAAGATCGGGATTGGCATTCACAGTTCACAAGCGCTCAATCGTATGATGATGAACCAATCTCAAACAAATCTGGCGGAGCCCAGCATCAGCAGCGGCGCCTCCATGTACTCTTCGGGTGCTAATAGCTCAACCTCGACGCTGGTCCCTCGGAATGACTCGTATCTGCCCACCGTGCACGAGAAGGACAAGGACAAGGACAAGGACAAGGATAAGCACAAGCATCACTTCTTGTCGCGGCCGAAAAAGAAAGAGAAAGATGATCATGGTCTTCCCTTGTCTTCGGCAAGCAGCACGTCTCGACTGGTTGATCCAAATGCAACTCAACCGCTATACTCATTCGCGGCTCCTGCATCGCCTGGGCATTCGAGTACCTTCGCTAACTCCGTGACCGGGCTGGATCTGAGGCATGGAGGGCGCCACCTGAGGCGAGCGAAGAAAGAAGAGAAGGCTTACTTGGATGCACAACTAGAACCAGCCTTTCGAGATCGCAAACAGTCTTTCAGCACTGATCGGTCGGAATGGCCGATTGTGAACACCGTGGGTGGGCCGCCCGCCCCCTACGGACCATCACCTGGAACAACCCTCTCTCAATCTAGCGAAGCCATGCAAAGCCTCGGAAACTCATTCAATTTGCCCGGAATCACACCCGATGATGCATGGCCGTTGTTGAAAGCAACAGTGTTGCTGATATTTGCTGGCGAAGATCCGCGGCCACCCGTCGAAGATTTCAATGCGCTTGTCACTGTCCACATCAAACGGTGTATACAGAAACGGTCACCTATCATACTGATTGAAGACCTCAATGAACTCCTCATGACAGGGTTCGGCTCGCTAGATCAGACGCTAAGACACGTTCCGGACGATCGTCTGATACCGCATCTGGTCGAGATGTGGATCGTAGTATTCACCACCATTCTTCCCTTCATACAAGCTGTCTTCCTGCCACTGGACCTGGAGTTCCGTGGCTCGGGTATCATGTCTTCGACGGCGGCCGCCGACTTCTGGGGTGTAAAACTCCCCGATGAAATGAACACCAAGTCTCCCGAGAACAAGAACATACCTATACTGGGCGAGTTGGACGTGCGTCGCATGACGCTCCTCATGTTCCGTGACACCGTCATCCTGCCACGCTACGACACCCTCATGGCAATCTTCTCTCGCCTTTCCCTGGAGAACCTCAACGCAGGCCTCGAGTCACCATCCCCTATTCCAGATGCTCGCCCTGGAACCGCAAGCTCGGAAACTGCACCAACAGGGAGCCTACAGTCCGCGTCGCATAGCTCTGGCGGCTACCTTGAATCGACAAACAGCATGACCTCCTCTACGTTCGCCTCCACCCGCTCCCGAGCGACGTCCAACACCTCCGCTGGCTCTTTCTCCGCGCACTCGGTACACTCCAATCCCTCCACCTTCCTCCAGCCTGGACAGCACGTTCCACCCACGCTTCGTGCGCAGCCTATGGATTCTGCGAAAGTCACGGAGACGGTGGGCAGGATGCTGCAGTGTGTGAGCGTGCTGGTTAGTCTGCAGTCTGGGGACGATGCACAAGACAAGATGAGCAAGTTGACGAGGGAGTTGAAGTACAACTGGCTGGGTAGAGGGCGTACAGGAAGACAAAGACACGGATTTGTAGGCGCACGACGGGGTGGGGCAGGGTTGAATCTCGCGGCGGGAAGCGTGAGCGTGCCAGGCGTCGGGGCTTAAAGACGATTACGAACGGTACTTGGAGTTCAAAAAGATGAGTATCACAGTGTTCCAGGACGACTTTGGCCAGGGAGTGGGTTTGGCGCATAATGGCTGCATACGACATGGTATTCGGACTAAGCGAACTGCGGTGAGGGCAGTGGTTTCGTGCTTATCGTACGCACGAAACCCTTGCCGAAAAGATGACATTAACGTCGTCACGGCAATCAATGACCCTTCTTCTTAGTGCCGAACAAATTCCTCCAGTAGATATGAAAATGCGTGTGGCGGTAGAATCGACCTTGCTCATTCCTACAGTATCCTGCGATACAACAGAGGATGGATGCGGTACATGATCGTCCTTCTCCAATTCCAACTCCGTGCTTTGGCACAAAAGAAAAATGGTCGCAGTGATAGTGTGATGTTCGTTACGGTTGTAGACGAGGGTATTTGCCATGGTATGATCTGGTATGGTCAATACAGGCTTGAAGCTGTGGGTATGTGCAAGAGAGCCTGCAGCCACCACATCCGTCATGTCGAAACTGAATACACGGCATTTGCGCTGGATTGGCGTACTTTAGTTAGGCCTAGGCCGGACGATGTATATTTGCCAGACTGCGCCAACGATAGCGATGAGAATCATGGTGAGCAGCTGGAGGAGAGCGAGGACGTCCTGACGGGACCAGTCGCTTGGAGGAGCGGTAGAGAGGAAGGTGGTCATGGTGTTGGAATCTTGAGGAGTTGGGAGCAAGTGGATTTGAAAAGATTGATTAAACTTTGGATATGAGTGAGTAAGAGGAGAGGAGTATACATATGTAACGTAGAATAAATACGCGTCTGAAGTTGTAAGTGTAGCCAGCCGTGGCGCCTCGGACCCATGCCTTAATGAAATAAGGTAAGTGTAAGTGTAGCTAGCCGTGGCGCCGCCTCGGACCCATGCCTCAATGAGGTAAAGTGTAGCGTCGAGATACTAGTCCAAAAAAGGTATAGGACGCGTTAATAGCAAATCGCGCCACGGAGCTATCACATGGGCGCTAGTCCCTAAGCGAAACTTCAAGAGTCAAGGCGCATACTCCATGTTTCGAAGCAGACTACCGTGGGCCTATTCGTTTCCCTTTCGTGACGTTGAACTAATATTCTGAATATGGGTAGGAAAGCTGTTGCGGACACATAAAAAGATACTGGAATCGCGTCCGTGCTACTCCCTGGAAAGCACTCGCGCTATAAACACGGACCCCCTTAGACGCGTCGTACATCGCTTCTCAATTGCACACGCACTCGAAAGCCCCTACTGTGGTTGAAAGCTGCCACAGATGAGCTTCTTAAAAGATCTAGGACTGGAAGTGCGCTGCAAGGCTGACAATGTCTCCGATCTTCGGATAAAAGAAAACGTCACATAGAACATCATTGTCAATAGAACCCTATGAAATGGTCCTCAAGAAGAATATGCTGTTGGCAACCACGTTGAATTGTATTTATCTATCCTATTGATCCGCAACACTGCCCTGTCGCCTTTTGGCTTGTCCAGGCTTGAGCATCATTCTCTTCCGCGGCGTTGAGAAACATTGAGCGGCGCATGGCGAGTATACGGACCACCACGTTGATCCATGGGAGCGTTAGTTGGTATACCATACACCATTTTCAGGTAGGATATAGTTACTTTGATGGAGCCTAAATATTACTATATTCCAGAGTGCGCCGACAATAGCGATGACAAGCATCGTGAGTAACTGCAGCAGGGCGAGAATGTCTTGGCGGGACCAGTTGGTGACAGTGGAAGTTGCGTCCATGATTTATCTTGAAATTCGAAAAGGATGATGGGTTTGAATGTACGAGGCCGGATCTATTGGACGGGTATCAAGAGACTAGATTGCGTGGTGCCCTTCAAGTTTGCACTCAGAGGTGATTGCAGAAGGCATTTCACGCAGAAGTAATGGCTCTTTTACGGTTACCAAACTTTCGTCTACCGTTCGGGTGGTCTGGCGAGTTGTGTGTTGACCGGGGTGGTCCGTGGTTGCTTAATGCATGTCTTGAAGCCTATGCCCGGCGATTGGGCAACTGTGTTACACGAGGTACGAAGCCGTGGCCTGACTGCCCGCATCTAGCAATTCTTAGAGCCCATGCAAGCACAGCCGGCACACCCGGGAAGTGACTGACCCGCAAGCTTTCCATCGCCTTACTAACACAGATATAGGCGGGGCCATACAGTGACTATCTCAAGGCACCCCCTATAAGTACGCTAAATCCGATTAGCGAGAGGCACACTTCGGAAGATTCTACCCATAGTCTCTGTACGTATACGCAGAGATATATCCCTCTAGGGGCTCGAAGTCCGTGATATACCTTAGGTCAAACTAGGCTAACGGCTCTCGGAAGGCTTCGTACCGAGCTGGCCGCGACAAGTGTGTTAGTTTGGTGACAAAGCTTCGTGTAGTCGGATTCGTCGCTATAGCATCGGCAATCCCTCGTAATCAGTGTTATCATTATGCCATTGATAGCTAGGCATTTGGACAAGCAAAGGCCCCAAAACCGATATGTACATTCGATGTGTGATATGCTGCTTTAATGATGGAGTAGCTAAACGTGTTCATGGATCCTCTTCAGGTGGTGGTAAGCGACTAGAGGTGCGACAAGTGTTACATCAGGGAAAATGATTCAAAGCATAGCTTATAGATTTATATGTTGCGCGTTCAATTTTTTTTAGTTGTTCTAAATGATATGAAATGAGCCCACCGCCAAATTCACTACCTATTTCTTGTAAACTACCAGCGGTAGCTTTTGTCACACTCACAAGGATATCCTCTCTAGGCGGTGATACACGTGCGAAGGCAGCCACGCTCACAAGCATTCCGCTGTATTATACAGGCAAAGGAAAGCGGGTTAGATACTGCTCAACGCGCATTTCTGGTCAAGATTGTATTATTTCTATGCAAGGTATGGATTCTATCCTGTTTCTTCAGGTATTAAATGGTGCTTGATGCGGGTGGGAATAAAGCAGACTCATCACTCTAGGATACAGGTTTCCCACCGTCTCCAGCCCCTGGGTATCATAAACTAGACTCCCTAGTCATCTAATCCTTATTGCCGAGGCTGAAAGCCCGCGAAGCGCGCTTTTTCAACTGTGGCATAGAATGTATCTTACTGAGTCGTTGGGAAAAGCTCCCCGGCTCCTCCTGCTTCTTGACGTACTGGGAGTCCCGATGTGTCTCACCTTTGCCTGAAACATGCGGCGTGAGGAAATTATCGAAAGTCACATCTGCTTTTGCAACGTATGGACGTCCATCTGCAGCGAGAGAGCGGCGCACCCGGCTAGGGTGGTCCGCTTTTCGCACCAGCGGGCGACGAGCTGGCGCACGAGAAGCCCGATTGCGGCTAGAGTTGCGAGAAGATTCTGACGAGTACTGAGAGCGATCCATAGAGCCACGAGTAGATTGTTTGTCGAAATGTTCGCTCTTGTTTCCGAGGCCATATATACTCTGGCGGCTAATCTGCGGTTCGGCAACAGGAAACGAGAAAGGCTCTTGCGATGTTTGCGGTGTCGGGGAAGTCGGAGTCAAGGGCAAGCTGGACGTGCTTACAGCGCGGAGATCGACCATAGAGCGGGATGCTTCATTACGCGTCTGTGCCCCGTAAGTCTCAAGCTCGTTGACAAGTTCCACCTTAGTCAAGGGTGCACCTACGAAACGCTTTGCCTGCTGTACCGACTTCAACACGAACCGTTCGCTTCCACGCTTCTCGTCGAGGATATCCGTGATGATCTCTTGACGCTTCTCCGTGTAGGGAACCATTTCGATACGCGACACTTGGTACCTAACCAGATCCGAGCCATCCCACTCGCGCAGGTTGTGATTCTGCTCACCGACGGCCAGCGCGGCCCGGTCTTCATCCAAAAGATTGCTAAAATAGTAGCGTCGGTTATTTAGTCGCTGTGCAGACGAAGATGCAGACCCATTCATGGAGGATAAACGGGGGCGGGTGGCGCGGCGAAGAGGTTTGAGAACGAGGATGTTCAGTGGTTGGGCGAACCCTGCTGCTTTCTTCAGCTTGTGCTTGTGCGACGCGTTCCGTGGCGTCTTGGGTGGAAGGGCCGCGTGTCTGAGGTTCGATGTTCCACTCAGGCTCTAAGGCACTGCCATCTACGATTGAAGGACGCTTGTGTTGCGATGGCATTCCACGCGCGGTTGCCGGGGCAGAAACGTTATGGCGGTGGTTGTTATGTGCGCAGAGGAAATCTATGATAAAAGGATTTGCCGGTTTTCAGTGCCTGCACCAAAGTTGAATCGCAATTTGCTCGTTCGCGTGAGTAAGTGAATGGCCTTCAAGCGGGTGCGAACCTTCTGAGCTTGTGACCGGGAGCGTTCGGTTTGGCTGACCTAGTAAGTTTTGTAGCCCGCTTTATACTAACTGGATCACATTGTAAAAGTGCTTGACGTCCACCGACATCGTGCAGGTGCAACGTAGTGGAGTGGAAAAGTTTGCTGAAATTTTGTGCTTTGTTCACCGGGTTACGCAACGATGAACGTGCGCACTACAAAGAAGGAAATTACGAATACGAAGGCTCTCGGATCTACAGTTTACAGTTCGTCAAGGAAAATACAACGCGGTTCTCTAGGACCGGCCGTCATCCGAAGGCGATGGAAGTGCAGGTACGGCTTCTCGCGTTAGTGCGGGTTTTCGGGCAACCTTCATAAAATATAAAATACGTATGGCGAAACTTGTGCACCATGGCAAAGGTTTACGAACTGCGCTAGTATGTACGTTCAACAACTAGCCCCACTGCATTGTCAGCCATCAAGGGCTGCATACATTGGACTACCGCATGGCAGCTACGCTTTCTGGTCAACGGACGCAATCCAGGTTTAGAATAAGAACAAATGAAGTTGAATGTACTGTGGAAACTGTTCACTCTTTATGACAGAGGCTGCCAAGACTGTTTCGTAAACCTTTCTTGACACGTTCACGGAACGGTTCGTCTTGAACGGAAGAATCAGAAGCAGTACTCCAGCTAAACTTGCTCTGAAGCTGGGGCCTAACAAAGGCTGGTTCCGGTCCGCCCAAGTATGGATGAGCGGGAAGAACATCGCTCGAAAACTCGTTTCGCATCCTGTTCTGTGCTCCGTTAGCGGTCATGTCTGAAAAGCGCAAATGTCCCTTGGAGTCATAAATCGGTCGCATGGGCGCATGCTCCCGCCATGGGGCGTTGGGTGTCAGATCTGCCAACAGCTGATCGGCGTCATAATCTTCATCATCCTCGTACCACTTCCGATCAAACTCCTGTGAGTACTTGTCAGGAATTGGCCCTTCCCATTCAGTATTGGGATCCCAGTCGTTAGCCAATTGAGGGACGTCAAACTGGTCATGATTCTCATCGAAAGAGATGTGTTCAGTGGGATAGAAGCTGGGACCCAAAGCCTTTCGAGTGGCTACTGCGACCTTAGACTTCTCCAATCTACTATCGGTATACGCCACCGTGGGTCGCGCACTATGTTTAATCAGGCCTGCCGACTTGTACGAACCATAGCGTGTGCACCTTTGGTCGCTTGCATGAACTGTATTGTGGGACTCAGAATTTATGGCCCGAGAATGGCAAACATCAGCTCCCTGTCCACCATGTGAGCTAGACCCACTGTGTGAGTGTCGTTGATACACTTGTTGCGGTTGCGAATACACGCGCGAAATCTCGTGTTGCCGCTTCCGCCTGGCATACTCCTCACCCGGAAGGTTAGAAGAGTGAACAAGGGGCTCATGAGAGCGCTTATTGGTGTTCATATTTACGCCTGGGTTCTCTGGGCTCCGATGAAGTTATCACACTACAGCAAGTTATTATCGTATATGCTTCCGGTGGTAATTCGAATTAGGGGTTCTGCTTTTATACCGAGATAGGTCACGCCATTGTGTACACATCACAAAGCGGTTGTAGATAGGAACGCAAGCAAACAATGCACGTAGTTCGATTACTCTTCTATTCCAGATCGTTAAAGCAAATGCCGGCCCTATATGATCGAGAAATCGATTCGCTCACTATGTAAGAATTGGTACTAATCATAGAAACGCTCAGATCTACTTTTAGAACTTGTACAATCAATTACATTCGCCAATTCTACGCTCAAAAACTGAGAAGTTAAAGATTTGTAATAAAACAAGAGATAGAAGAGAAAAGAGAAGATCAAAGGGAAACCCATTACACGCGCTTCAAGCCCAGCTTCCTCAAAAGCCTCACCACCAACTTCCTGACGCAGGACTCCCTCCACGCATTCTTTTTGACTGAAGGGGTCTTTTCATTCCGTTCTGGAATCTTAAGCTTGTTACCCAGCACCGGGCTCTCTTTAGCTGTTGCAGTGTATAGGTCACGCAGTGGCGGACTAAGTTGGGGATAGTAGTTGAGATCATCCTCCTGGGCAAACGGCAGGTCGAAGTCATTGAAGAGCAACTCCTCGGTCTCTGCCCGCTCATCTGGCTCACGCATGTCGAATGCCACCCACGATGCATCGGCGTAATAGTCCCTGCTATTACTACTGATGTGAGGGAAACAATACTGGAATGGAAGGGCACCCTGTATCTCCTCTGTTTGCACTTCTAGGGAGGAAGCAGACTCTGTGCTCGCGCTCCAATGACTGACAGGACTGACCAGGCCGTATCTCTTCGAGCGGCGGAAGAGTGATTCGGATGAGGGCGATAGGACGTCTACAAGGCATGGGGTTCCGGGTTGGGCTATTATGTGGGATTCCGAACAAGTGCACGGGATGATATCCGGGATGCACCTTCCGGGATGACGCCGTATTGATGGTGTATAGAACTGATGCTGGTATCTGCGATGATGGGAGGTAGGGCGAGAGGTGAGCGTGTTCAGTGTGAGTTTCCTCGTATTAGGGAGTATATTTATCGTCATGTTGTTGTTGTTGATTAAATAGGTCGGCTGAACCAAGACGAAAAAGGTAAATGACAGGAATGATAAAACGTGAAAATTACACGTATCGTGAAGCTCGCTAGACGGGCAACATCTCCTTGTATGTGAGCAATATGGGATAGTTCTGACAAAGAAGTCTATCGAATACAAGGGAACAAAGCGTTTACAAAGCGGGTCTCATGATCGGACACCCCGAACAATCGAATGATGAAGTCTATTTCCGGGAACAAAGCTCGCATACAATAATTACTTGGCTGATCAATAGCATAAGGAGGTTTTCGATGGGTGCCCTGGATAGGCCAATAATTGACGTGTCGAGTAATCATTTCTTGGAGATTAGAACATGCGCGCATCGCAAATTGCGTTAGTATTGCAGCTCTACCTGGAAGTGCGTTCACACTCGATGTCGGTGGACATCATCGAACAGAATCGGTGAGGAGGTGATTACCTCTAAGAGATTTGTGTCTGCCCTGCTAGCCTATCAGTGACGACCTGGAGTGCGACGGCGACGGATCCATACGCGAAATTAATGATAAATCTAGGTGTTCTAGTTCCTGTACAGTACGTTCTGGACTAATACATAGTAGAACAATTGCGCCTGCAACGAGGCGCTCAAGGTCTAGCTTCCCCTACTGTGCACAGCCAATGGTCTCTACAGGATTCGACCACTGCTCTCATTCCTCGTAAGGAACAGTTTAGGGTCATTCCCTGCCATGGCGCTTAGTACAGGGTATCACCGTCGCCCACGAACCACGCCAGCAGCTCCCATTTCCCTACTCAGGCTCGTCATAAACTTACCCCGTATATCATCTTCCACCTGTTGTTTTTTCGACTCCGCCGCATCCCAAACACGATCAAGTCTAAACTTTACTTTCTCCACCGCCTTACTCATTCGCAGCTGCGCGAGTTGCTTGAGAACATCCTGCTTGAACTTTGCTTGCATATACTCCAGCAGGTCCATTTCGCGAGCGGTGTGTATCGAAGGCGGTAACTCATATCCGTAGATCCTTCGATACGGGGTGTCGGGCAATTCGTGCGTGCGCCGGGAATTCGGATCGTGATAATCAAGACACTCAAGAGAGGAAGCCGGATGGAAGAGAGAGGGTAAAGGTAGGTGCGGCACAGAGCGTCTAGAGGTAGCTGATGGGGTTTCGTCGGCAAGGAAATCGGATCGACGCTCGATGTACCTGAGTCCCGGTATGCCGTTCCTTTGCGCAGGCTCGTTGGCATTGGACAAACTTGCAGGTACGAGATGCCAACCATCAGCACTACGTTGGACATGCAGTGAGCCATCTAGAAAGCCGCTGAGTTCAGCAGTTGTTAACGTTTTTAGATATGTTTCAGGGGCAGTACCATAGTTATGAGTAGGCTGTGTCACGGTGGTCCCCTGGTTGACAACCGGTGGAGCAACAGCAGCTTCGTTCTTGGTAGGCATGGATGGTGCCACTTCATGGTGTTGAGACGCATCAGGTGCCTCAGTACTACCAAGTCCCGTCCAAGGAACGGCCCGCTTGCGGCGTTTGCGAGCAGCACTCGCGGTATTTAATGTGATACGGTACTCGGGAATTGTTTCCCAATGGTGCGTTTTGTTCTGTTGCGTGGCGTTATCCATGGTGATACAAGTTAGTCTATTTTTTCGGTCGAAGCCTGTTCAAGCGGTGCTTGTGGTGCTATCAAACTGAGTGAATACAAATTTCGATTTTTCGATGTTGCGATTACAGTGTTTAAGAGAGTTTCAATGATGGATGTGGCCCAGAAGTGAAAAGTAAGATCGGGCTGCCAAGTGAAGGATACTGCGAGTAAACAATGCAAAGAACGATGAAATTCGATGGTGCCAACCAAGAGAGATCTCAAGACCTCACAATGTCTGCAAATAGGGCAGAAAGCATTAGGGAATAGTTGTAGGGTTGAAGACAGCCAATTTGAAGATAGTATCCCATTGCTTTTCTTTCGCGCAGTCTGTTTTTTCATCAGTGTTCACAAGTCGTGACTGCCCTTCAACCTCATCCGCACTCCCTTGCCAACAAACCTCCCCTTCCTCCTCAACAACAGAGCAGCTTGACACCCACCGCTTCCCTCTTCCCCCTCCACACGACGTCCTCCATGCTCTTGCACCACATTCCCCGGTCCACCCTCAATTCCCGCCCTCTCATCCGCATCGCCGAAGGCCACACCTTCCTGAGCTGACGGAGATAGTCGTGAGCCCTCCAGCGAACTCGCACGACGAGGCTCGCATTTCTCGCACTCGTGCATCTTGTCCGTGGGAACGAAGAGCCGCCCCGACGCCGTACGTCGGAGCGTCGGCAGGGGCTGGCCCGGCGCCACTGGATCGCCGTTGAGATCCACGATCTGGGCGTTTATAGTAAATTTTGCTTTATTCGACTTCTTGTCTGGGTTATTCAACAAGGCTGCCATGCGATCCGGGAAGCTTGCCATTGTTGGTTATGCAGGAGGAAATTTGACAGAATACGAGGGACCCCGTGGTGGTAACGCTTGAATAAATAGTAGAGCCGCGGACGGTGAAGACATTGTGAACACTGTTTTCCCGCACTGCATTCTCGCTTTTGGGTGGAGTCCAAGCGTACCTCTCGTAGCTGGAGACATTGTGACTCAAGTTTCAGGTGCATGTGTATGTATACGAGGGGCGTGTTCAATGTAGGTGGTTAACGCGAGACATCGAGTGAGACAATGGCCTTGCCGCTACAATTCGATCCCAACGCTATGCAACAAAAGGTAGGTACGTCGGGCTCTTCATTCACCGGAAGTCGCCCCTGACCGAAATGCAGGATATCAAGCCACTCGTATCATCGTGAGATTGATATCACCCAAACGCCCAGAATGTGTCCGAACAGGATTGAATGCTCGTCCTGTCCGCTAAATACTCGAACACTCATACAAATCCTAGCGCCTCCGCGAGAGGCCGTGGCGGGCGGCTGTTGATCGCCTTTCTGGTTTTGCTTCCTCCTCGCTCTCCGAAATTTCTTCGCCATCCACCTCGTCGTCCGGCTCGGACATGTCATCCCCTGAATCATCATCCGTCTCTTCGGCTTCGCCATCAATCAAGTCCTCGGAGTCTTCGCTCTCTTCCTCTGAAGCTTCGTCTACTTCCATGGTGGTTGGCATTTCATCCACGGAACTCTCGTCATCATCATCGGCGTCTCTGCGCAGACTTTTTCGCGAATCTTCCATGGTATCATCACCATCGTCTACATCATCCTCATCGGATGACGACTCTTCCTCACCCTCCACGTATATCACGGCTTCGTCCATGTTATCCCGCACGGCTTTCTCTTGATTCCTTCGCCGAAGTTCCAGCTGTGTCTGGAGCATGTCCAGTCTACCTTTGAGGGACAGCAGGGGTTGAAGGCCGCTCGAGCGCTCTTTGAGCACTCTGGTCAATGTAGCCGTTTGCTTCATCAACTGGGGCTGGGTTGCCAGGTAGCCGCCATGGGTCGCAAGCGACCATTGCACCCAAACCATTAACATACCGGGTCGCCCAGGTCTCTTGTGTAGCCGTTCAGCAAGCTTTTGCAGCAAGCCACCAACAAGCGGCGATGGCAGACGCTCGATAGTGGCGTATATGGTATCAACATCGTTGACGCGCAAACAAGAGTCAAGGAGTTCTTGGTCGTTTGTTCGAAGGGCTTGGGAAAGGACCGTGCTGAGAGAGGCCGCCGACGGCGCAGCCAGCGGGCGACGAATGGAAGCAGTCGCCAGCTCCCGGGAGTCGGCGTTGGCACCAACAAATGCAGACTCGACGTCGACAATTCGAGATTCACGGATCGGTTCCGACTCTGGTTCTTGCTCTTTCAACCGTTCACCGAAAGAGGGTTCCTCGGGTTCAACTATGCCGTCCTCGGCCGGCCGATCGTCGTCTCCGGTACGTCCATTGATCCCCAGGTTGGCGTTGGTTGCTCCTGCCACTGCATCGTCCTCTTCGGAGCTCGAATAGTCGCTTTCCTCTGCTGCGCTGCTGATTTCGATGACCTCGGGCGCGGCGTCCTTCATGTCGACGTCGCCATGACCCGTATGACCCCCGCTCACCACAGCCGTAGAGTCTCCGACTCTGTCATTCCGGCTGTTCTTGGCGCCGGTTATCTTTGCAATGGGCTTGTGTTGCGCGGTCCCGTTGACCAGCGCCTGGAGGCTGGTTCGCTGCGACAGCCTTGCCCTCTTCGTGGGTGGGAGCGCATCGTGACTTTTGGCAGGCCCATGGGGGCGCGATGACACAGCAGCAGGCATGCTTGCGGGCGCATGCAGCGGTGCGCGGAGAGGGCGTCGAGGCGGGGCAGCAGTGTTGGAGCTCGAACGGGCAGCGAAATCTCGTCGAGCAAGCAAAATATTTTAGCGCAGGGTGCACGGTCCATTTGCACGGTTGCGCCTACCTGTTTCGACAGGGATCTGGGGCGCGCCTGGCTCGCCGCGTCGCAGCAGGCCTCCATACCGCACGCCGGAAAATGGCAGACAGGACGCTACCGGGCAGACGCAGACACAGCAGCGCCGCCCGCCGCCGGGGTGCAGCCGTGCAGCGAGGTGGTGCGGACGCGGGCAGCGAGGCAAGGCCCGACGGCACGTGATGCGGGTGGCTCCTGCCAGGATAGTGTGGCATTCAGGGGCGGGACCAAGACCCGAGAGAATAAATGGAAGGCGCGCCCGCGAAGCTCGCCCAAGTTCAAAGACTTACCATTTTCCCGCGCGCCTTAGGTAATCCGCCCCTCACGACTCGCGCCCTCGCAGCTCTCCCAGCGACCTTTTTTTCCGACCCGACCCGCTCCAATCCGCGACCCGCAGCATTCACTACTTATTGCGCGCCTGCCCTCCTGCCCGGCTAGCGCATCCTCTCGCGCATCTGCATCCGTGCACGTCGTCGCCGCTGCCGGGTCCGACCTCTACACTGTCGCGGTTGCGCCGGCGCATATGCAGCTGGCCTTCATCTGAGCTGGACGCGCACAGCCTTCCACAACAACAGCAGACGCGTCGGCCCATCGGCATACATCTGTGACTCATCTCCGCCACCTCTCCTGCCGACAGCTGACAGCTCGCCGCCACCGCCAAAGGTACGTCACGTGCGCTGCATTCGGTCCAGCCTTTCGCAACATATATATCTTTCGCGCCCCTCCTTGTTCGTTCGCAACCAGGTTCGCCTCCCCGGCGGCAACCCACCTTTTCTACCCCGCGACGCACCTCTAAGCGAACCTTTGCCTGTCCACTTGTTACTGCAGTCCGCACGTCACTGTACCGTGTCGCGTGCGTTCGCTCAACCCTAGCTAATATAGATACCATCGCAGATTTGCGACTGGCCAAGTCCTTCGTAAAGACTGCTCAATCAACTCAACTGAACCATCCATCAATTGCGCACAACCCGTCTATGGCCTTATGGGAGTAATGACATCGCCTGTCCTTGATCAAGCTCCTTTGGATCTGAAAGCGACGGCAAAGCCTCTGGCAGACGGTATGGCGGTGGACACTGAAACAAACGGGTGAGCGCACCCCTATTTTACTTCCATCTGTGCCGCTCCTTCATCGGTTCGCCTTCTCTCCTCTCTTTCAATTATTAACAGTATAACTAGCGTCCACGATGTCAGCCTCGACGCCCCCAAAGCTCCCACTGTCAACGGCAACCGCATCCATCACCAATCCTCGGACCCTGCGCCCACTCTCGATCCAATCACCAACGTTTCTAGCGGAATTGACGGTGTCTCCCAGTTTCTACCTGACAGTCAACCCGATAACAACTCTCTATTTGGAGACACGGAAATGCCTTCGGTCACGGATGCCGTAGAAGCCCCGACCTCAGATGTGCGCGACGAGGCGGAACCCGACCCTTCCGTCACGATTCAGCCTTCCAGCGAGAATACACAAAAGATTCCAGAGACGCAATTATCACCTGTTGAGGAGACTTTGGGTGGCCCAGTGCAATCGAACGAGACGGTTGCGAACCCTGGACCGGAGTCCACCGCCGGTTCAACGGACGCTGGCGCTCCTCCCACCAAGCCTCTCAACGACCTCACAATTGAAACCCAACATTCCGCACCACAAGCACCACTGACTGGGTCGCCTGCAACGCTCGATCAGGAGATGCAAGATGCACCAACTTCAGGCAAAGTACGCCCTCGTGAAGATGATCAAGAAATGGAGGACGCACCTGATGCCAAACGCACCAAAACCCAAGAGGAGGGGAATGAGGCGGTCGAGTTCAAGGTGCCAGATCTGCCTTCTCATAGCGAACAACCAAACGGCGGATCGTCTGCACCACCTAGCGCGCCCGCGCCGCCTCCTGCCCAGGAGCCCTCGTCGATCCAACAAGCTGTACCCTACAGAACATGGCCATCGGCGCCTATGACAGAAGCGCAGAAGAAGTTTTTGCTTGAGCGCATTCGGAACACGAAGAAGATCAAGGTTTCGAGTGCTTTCAAGGTGCCTGTGGATATCGAGGCTCTCAATATTCCTACCTATCCCACTATCGTGACCAAGCCAATGGATCTAGGAACTATGGAGAACAAACTGAAGACGGGTGCTTACACATATGTCGCCGACTTCATGGCAGATTTGGACCAGATTGTGACCAATAGCGAGCTTTTCAACTCGACGACTCACCCCGTCACACACGATGCTTACAACATGAGGGCTTACTTCCTCAAAGGAACAGACAGGCTGCCAAAAGAGGGAGACGAAACAGCAAAGCCTTTCAAGTCAGCCAAGAAGCCTACGGTTTCAACCGCGCCAAAGGCTCGGCGTGAGTCTAGGGCAGCACCCGTTGCAAAATCACCGCCTACGTCGACTCCCACTGCACCTTCGCCTTCGTGGCCTCTCAACGCGGATGGTTTACCCATGATTCGGCGAGATTCCTCTAGCGCTAACGACCGTCCGAAGCGTGAGATCCATCGACCACCTTCGAAGGATCTTCCTTATTCTGCGGCCAAGCCTAGAAAGAAGAAGTATCAGCTAGAGCTAAAGTTCTGCGAGAACGTGCTCGCGGAATTGTTGAAGCCGAAGTATGCCAAATTCTCGTGGCCTTTCTTGGCACCTGTAGATCCGGTTGCGCTGAACATCCCTTCGTATCTGAAGATCATTAAGAAGCCGATGGACTTTGGAACGGTGAAGAAGAATCTGGATGCAGGTGTTTACCAGAATGCCAAGGATTTCTACAATGATGCCCAGCTCGTTTTCGCCAATTGCTTCAAGTTCAATCCTGAGACGGATGAAGTGCACAAGATGGGGAAGCAGCTGAACGAGGTTTTCAACAGTTTGTGGAGCGAGAAGTCCGAGTGGCTTGCCCAGAACGCACCTGAAGCTGAACCTCAATCGCCAGGCTCCGCCTACTCTGATGAGGAGGACGAGGAAGATGAGGAAGAAGATCCCGCGCAGGCTCAGTTCCTTGCGATCCAGAGACAGATCGCGGCTCTCAACGAGACTGCGCAGCAGTTGCTCCAGCAACAACAACGCAAAGGATCGTCGCCGAAGGCTCCTGGTAAGAAGAAGGCCAAGGCAGCGGCGCCTAAGCGCAAGGCCGGTCCGCTCACCGTGCCTCCGCCGTCGAAGCCGGTCAAATCGAAGCCCAAGAAAGCCCAAGCTCCTCTGAGTTACGCGCAAAAGCAGGAGATCTCCGAGGGCATTAGCACACTTGGCGATGCTGATATGAGACGCGCTGTGCAGATCATTAGAAATGGCTGTCCACACCTTGCGAATACCAACGACGACGAAATGGAGCTGGATATGGACGAGATCAATGACGAAACGTTGCGTGAGTTGTTCCGGTTTATCAAGTCGGTGCGAGGTCCAAAGGCTTCAGTCGTAGACGATGACGACTATGAGATGCCACGGCCTGCTGCACCTTCGCGGCAGAACACAAACCGGCCGAAGAAGAACAAGCCGATGGGCAAGTCTGAACAGGAGGACAGTTTGCGTAGGATCCAGGAAAAGATGCAGTCGTTCAATGGGGCAGTGTCGGGATCTAGTCAGTCCCCACCTGGTAAGTCGTCAGTAACACGTGCATATCATGTCGAGACTCACGTGCCCTCAGCCAACCAAGAGTCGAGCGACGATGACGACGACGAATCTGCGTCAGAGAGCGAAGAGGAGTAATGCCCTTTCCTCCGCTCTTCCTGGTTCTTCTGCTTCCGTGCTTAGCTTCCTTTTCCATCTCTTGCATGCATTTTGGCAAATTTCTTCCGTAACTTTGGGCTGCGAAGCGAAACCTCCATGATCCCGGGCGGCCGGTACAACAGTCCGTCCGGTGGCTGGTACAGGCGAACACACAGAGACGACAGGCGAGAACCTGGTCGGCTGTCAGCTTGCCTTTGATGATGACGATATTGCGACTTCACCCTACTCACGGCGTGCAACGTGTCCCACGTGTCCCCTCACCCTACATCAACAAACTCTGCATTCCTTGTACACTATTCTTGGTGTCCGCACTTTGGGTAGATAGATTAACCGACCGGCAACGGGGCAATGACTGACGAGCTTTCTGAATCTTCTTAATTTCTGGCTTGACGGGGCAGTTTGCCGTAGGCGACAGCGGGCATCGGAATGAAAATTGGAGGGAGTCGGTTTGACAGATATCGCTGTATGATAGCTGCATAGATCGATAGCGTAACGGCAAGGCCGCAATAGCAGATATACCCGCGCGTTTACATCTGTCGTGTACTCTCCGTGATGTTGTGCATGTTGGAGGAAATTTCCGGGCGAGTCTGCCGTTCTAGCGGGGTAGGTGATCGAGTCGCGGTATAGGCGGGATTTGGATGTTGTTGTGTCTTCCTGTGTAGATAGATTAGCGAAACGCTTCCAGCGCTTGAAAACGGGTTTGAGCAAAGATACTTTCTCGGGCGGTGCGCGCAGTGTGAGTCCCTGGAGGTTGCTCGACAGGGAGGACTGTGCTATGCGCGAGGAGCCGTTAGAATAGCGAAAGTGCGCACTAAATCGAGACGCGGCCCACGCTGTGAGGTCCGTCGGGTACGCAAAAGAATGTATCTCCGAGTAACCGTTGTTCTGGCACGTCTGTGTAGGAAAGAAGCCGAGAGCGCATGTGGAGTCGAGGTGGAGTCGTCGCCTTGATTGAGGCCGCCGCGGATGCCCCCATGACCGCACCGCTTTTGGCAGGCACGGAGTGGTCCGTGCCTGCAGAGCTTCGCGCATGGCCCAGCTTCGCGAAAAACAGTTGCGGCGCGCGCCTGTTGCGTCCACCCCACCACCGCCTGGTTCGTCGTCTGCAACAATCGCATTTTCAAATATAGTGTCTATACGTTTTCGTAGGAAAAGAGATAGTTGGAACAGCCGCCATGGCGACGACGGTGCCGGTCAGCGAGGTCAAGAGCAATACGCGTGAGAGCAGGACAGCTGCGCACTCGCATATCAAGGGACTCGGCCTGAAAGCGCCGGATGGCCGTGCAGACACGTCGGGCGGGGGCTTCGTGGGCCAGGCTGCGGCTCGAGAGGTACTTTCCAATGAACACGCAATAGCTTGGGATGATCACTGATGGGCCTTAGGCATGCGGACTGGTCGTGGACCTCGTCAAGGCGAAGAAGATGTCGGGGCGCGCGGTGCTGCTCGCTGGTGGACCAGGCACAGGCAAGACTGCGCTTGCGCTCGCGGTGAGCCAGGAGCTGGGCACCAAGGTACCTTTTTGCCCGATTGTTGGCAGCGAGATATATTCAGCGGAGGTGAAGAAGACGGAGGCGCTCATGGAGAACTTCCGGCGAGCGATAGGTACGCGATGTGTTGGTCGCACGGTCCAGGCGGAAGACTTGGGCATTCACGGCGAATCTTACGACTAGACACACGCTTCCTGAGAATGCATGCGCTGACCGTCATACCATAGGCCTCCGTGTGAAAGAAACCAAAGAAGTCTACGAAGGCGAAGTCACAGAACTCACGCCCGAAGAAGCGGAGAATCCTCTTGGAGGCTATGGCCGCACCATCTCACACCTCCTCATCACGCTCAAGTCTGCCCGCGGCACCAAGAAACTCCGTCTCGACCCGTCAATATACGAAGCGATACAAAAGGAGCGCGTGCGCCTCGGAGACGTCATCTACATCGAAGCCAACACGGGCGCAGTGAAGCGCGTAGGACGATCGGATGCATACGCCACCGAGTTCGACCTTGAGGCTGAGGAATACGTCCCGATACCCAAGGGTGACGTGCACAAGAAGAAGGAGATCGTGCAGGACGTGACACTCCACGACCTGGATGTCGCGAACGCAAGGCCCCAGGGCGGCCAGGATATAATGAGCATGATGGGGCAGCTGATGAAGCCCAAGAAGACGGAGATCACAGAGAAGCTGCGGCTAGAAATCAACAAGGTGGTGAGCAAGTACATCGACCAGGGCGTCGCCGACCTGGTTCCTGGCGTGCTCTTCATCGACGAGGTACGTCCTCCCATTCCCCCACTATTCCAAATACTAACGAACCCAGGTCCACATGCTCGACCTCGAAGCCTTCACCTTCCTCAACCGCGCTCTCGAGTCCCCGCTCTCCCCCCTCGTCATCCTTGCCTCCAACCGCGGCCTCACGCACATCCGCGGCGCGCCCAACCTGCCGCCCTCCGCCCACGGCATCCCCTCCGACCTCCTTGCCCGCCTCCTCATCATCCCCACCCACCCGTACACGCCCGTAGAAATCAAGTCCATCGTCAGCACGCGGTCAAGAACGGAGGGCCTCAACCTCGCTCCCGCGGCCCTGGACAAGATCAGCGCGTTGGGCGAGAAGGTCAGTCTGAGGTACGCGCTGCAACTCCTTGCGCCGGCCAGCATCTTGGCGAAGGCCAGTGGACGGCAAGGGGGGACGATTGAGGTCGGTGATGTGGAGGAGTGCGAGGGGTTGTTCTTGGATGCGGGGAGGAGCGCGAAGAATCTTGCGAGCACAGACGGGTTTATTGCGTAGGTAGCGTGCACGGGTGGGGCGAGGCGTCGTTTCTGTACTAATACAAGGCGTTGGGTGGACGCTGGGATATGGCCGACCTGATCCGGTCTGGATTCAAAATCTTTGTCGTTCGATCCTTGGGGAAATGTGTGGAGGTTGCGGAATAGATGATGCGAGCAGATATAGTGTCTTATTAAAGCATTATTCACGCTTGAGGACAAGATTGATGGGTAGGCAGATGAGTGCCGTGAATGCATTTTGTGGGCGAGTGACCATGCGCGGTCTTCAATGGAAAGCTTTTCAAGCGGAGATACTGGCTTTTGTGATTGGAGGGTAGGCTTGCTCCTTCATTCTCGTAAGGTTGTGACTGTTGGAAGAGAAGTAAGTCATCGATAGGTTCCACATAAATCTTCAGGCTATACATATACATCTTAACAGGTGGGTTCATGTGGTCTAGATATGGGCGATACCAGGGTAAGTGAGTGGAAAAGGTAGTTAGGTACTAAATACAAAAAGTAGTAACAAATATATAACCCCTGGGAGTACAGTTAAAAATATACGTTAAAAAAAATAGAGAGCAAAACTGGGCGATATTCGTCTTTGAAAACGAGCAGCACGGAGGGAAAATACGGAGGCGGATATGTTTCGATGTTGAAAGCAGGAATCGTTCTAGTGGCAATAGGCACGGGCTTATATGAGTTGGTTATGTGTTGTATTGTGGTGGGAAGCTGACTGAGAATAGAAAAGAAGGGTTTCTGTAGCCGTCCTGTAGTAAAAAGTATATATGGTTTCGCGGTAGAGGTGCAGGGATATCCTGGAAAGAAGGCAATTCTGCTTAGTGAGGACGTAGCGTACAAAAAGTTGATAAGAGTTCCGCTGATAAGCGTAAAGAAAAGAAGGTAGTTCAGACTGGGGCATACGTGGACTAAAACGTACCCAGGAGAGAGCTACGCTTGATTACAATTCGTTCCACCGCCCTGCGCTCGTGGGGTTCTTTACATGGTCGCCCCTGCGTCCGGTCCCAGTATACATGGCCGCCCTCAAGGGCCATCGGGAATGACGAAACGCACCATACCTTGGTCTTCGAAGTGGCATTCAGCTGTATATGAACGACTCCGCTAGGACGTAGGTTTAAGGTTCGGGTATTCGCCCATGTAATGCGCCTGTATATCCGCCATAGCCAGGAGCTCCAGGAGCGAAAATCGAACAAGGTACGCATCTCCTCCCACGGATGGGAGCGGCGAAAGCCGGGCGGTACCGCTCGAATCGCCGGCATCCTCATCCTCATATGTTCATAGAACCCTATGTGCTGGAGCGCGTTTGCATCCCGGTCCAGCTTTAGATGTCCCGTCGGTCGATCGCAGATTTGCCCAAGGCAGAAAAAACCACCGTGCATTGCTTCATAGGGTAGCATGAAGCCGCACTGGTTGCAGAGTACGCCTGACTGGGCGTAGCACCGTCGCAAGACTTCCAGGTATCAGGACTTCCGGGTAGAAGGAGCCCCAGTGCTGGCGTCGGACGAATTGGTCGTCTTCATCGAATCCCAGCCTTGTGGCTGGGGAGAGTGCCCCACAGAGGCAGAGTGGTTTTCCAGTGATCCGTAGAATGTGCTGTAGAAGACTGAGGGGAGGCATGTTGTATTCCACCTGTAGAGATTGTCCCTCCTTGCACAGATAGCGCAACGAGTAAATACGATCGCGCATGTGAAGGCATTGCTTGTCACGGAAATGTGATAACAGAGTGAGTAGGTTCAGCTTCTCATGGTGCTCAGGTTGATGGGTAGACACCTCGTGAACAGCTCCTGGTGGTGTTGATTGCCCATGCCATCGCGCGTCGATCGCCAGCGTCCAGGTGCGAAAGAGTGGATGAGCTCTCGGGTCCGGCTTCCTATAGGCCAACCGGCGATCGCCGTTGACTGTCTGAAATTTGGTTACAGCCCTCTTCAGAAGCTGTTCGTCAACCGCGCATAGCAATAGCTCGTTCATGCCGAAGAGAAGCCATACGCGGCGCGCAACTGCCAGCTCTTAAGTAATCCACGCGCGGTTCCGATATATCCTTGCTGCTTCGGGAAGTAGATAATGGGTATCCCTGTACTCGTGATCTTCGACCGACCCCGAGTTGTAGAGCGGACTTTGGAAGGCGTTGAGAGGAGTGATGACGGAGTCGTACGGTCCCAGCCATGCAAAGACTTGCTTTGCACGCGTATAGATGTCACCCATCCGCGAAACTTGGTGGTTGCGCTCCCCAACCTCGTTCTGATCAATACACAAGGCGTCAATCCAGAGAAGCTCGTTGCCATATTTCCGGTGTGCGACCTGTAAGAAATGATACAAGTTAAAGAGAACTTTTAAATGTTTCCCGTTCACCACGGTGACATGTGGACCGGGTGACTTCGACAGTCGTCCATCCGAGACTTCTCAGTGTGATTCAAGCCTGTGCAATGCCCAAACGTAGGAAAGACAAGTGTAGGACCCCTCCATCTCGTCGGTCGATGCGTTGAACAGTCCACATTACACGTTGCCTTCTCTGGACCTCTTTGGAAGGATTTTGAGAAGTCGAAAAGACGAGTCATCGTGATCGAGGGGTGTGTGCTGGAAACTCCCCATTTCTTTCGTACGGTGCTTACAGGGAAAGATAATGTTCCGTCGCCACTTTGTGCACCTGAGCTTCTTGAAGGTCAAAACAGCGCTTAAGCCAATGTTTTGGAGTTACCTTGCCAAGTAACCTGCGGAATAGTGGCGATTGGACAGTACTTTCTTCTGCAATTACAGTCATAGTTCCTTACATCGTGGTCATTATTTAGGGATAAGGAAGCATGGCAGCGTTCCAGGCTGGAGAGGCATCGTGTCTGCCTCGCAACCCGCCTCAGCCGCACGAGAATGGCGCCCAATAATCATCAAGGCCGTTGCGCAGCTGAGCTTCACCTTAAGCGTATATATACTTCGATGTTAACGAATTCATGAGTTCGAGGCGTATGAAAGATCAAAGGTGACATAATGGTGTGCTCAAGAGCGTACTACCTCCCTCCTCTCCGATTGGTCCATTGAACCGCGGCATATCGGGCAAGGCAGGAAAGTGCACCTCCATCATCTGCGACTTTGCCTCCACCTCTCCCACCGTCAAATACCAAGCTCGCTCGCGCCTGCCTCGCCGAAGACTGCGTTTACGTTTCATATATCCAACATCGACCATCGCCCGACATGCAGTCCACACGCACACTCCTCCGCCTCCCGCGCCACCTCTCCCGCCGTCCGCCAACCCGCGCCCTCAGCACCACGCCCCCGCGCCTCTCCTCGCCCTTCGCCAACGCCCCAGCCCCGCCGCGCCTCCCCAGGGAAGAGCAAGAAATCTTTGAGCGCCTCCAGAAACAGAGCACCGGCGCATTCAGCACGCCGCGCGCCGACCACCCAGCCACGTTCTCCGCCGCAGACGTTCACGCACGGATAAACCAGTCGCCGAGCAGCAATGCAGAGGAGGCGCAGCGGATACCAGAGGGTGAGGAGGTGCATCCGAATCTGAGGAGGGGTGCGCCGCCGGAGTTCGAGGGCGATGTTAATCCGAAGACGGGCGAGGTGGGCGGGCCGAAGGTTGAGCCGTTGCGGTGGGGGGCCGAGGGGGATTATAGTTTTAATGGGAGGGTTACGGATTTCTAGAGGGGTCTGGAGACCTGCCTGGGTTGGGGCTTAGGCTGGTGGGGAACTTGTTGAGCTGGACAGATGTACGATACCGAGATGCTGAGGTTGCAAGACGGATTTGCTGGAAGGCAGACGTTGTGGACGTATGTTTGGTAAAAACGGTTCGAAGGGACCGTTCAACGCGGTATTGTTTGATTTCGAGGTACTAGACTTGGAGCCCATGGTAACCATGGTTATTGTATTTACAATAGCCTTTCCATGTTCTTGATACTACACCAAGACGAAAGAACATATCATTCTGCCCTGCAGGCTTTGGCATTTTGCATAGTCAAGCTCGCGCGACGACGTTGAATCGAGACTGCGGCGGGGAAGAAGAAGACAGCGTGGACAGAGCACCCGAACCTCAACACCACGGGTGCAGTTACAGATAGCCTGGAATTTATCATTGTAGGATAGTATCGATCATCCACAAGTAAAAAATGCTGCAAAGATGTCGGCTTTCGGTTACCTTCATTTCGGTCCTCGAAAATAACCGATTGATTAGCTTCAGCTGATTAATCGGTATATGCTTGTTGGGGTCCCGGTTCTCGGCCCGAATTGGTTCATGGACATGCTCGCGTACCTGACTACTGCAAAGTTGAGCGATAGGGATCTCTGCCTAATTCGCAGGCGAATTTTGCAGCACCCACTTTCTGTACCCGCAAACCACTCTTACTTAAGTTATGTTTTAAATATGACAGAACGCTCTGGGCTCCGTTGTCCACGGGTCTCACTCTGTAACGTGATCCTGGATGCCCGAGCGCTTCTCAATCCGTGTACGTCGCGAGCTCCTTGAAGCCGGGCATAACACACATAACGAGAAATCAATGGCGCCTTTTTTGATTATATAATTATTATGTTGTAATGCATGCTTATCTGCCCTATGACCTGTTTACGTCGTCTGTCCAAAATCCCACATGCAGATCTCCAAGCGACGTGGCCAAGCAGCCCACCCACTTGGCATCGCACTGCTTGACTTGACCTCATCAACAGCTCCCCATGGGCGCGCGACCATCCTTTGCTTTTGTTTTCGTGACGTTTGCTCCATGCTCTCCGCGATGTGCCCCCGCGGCAGAAGCACGTCGACTGCGCCACGGGCGTGACGAAACTCATGTACGCGGCACGGCCTACGCCGCGTTCCTGGTTGCTTGCCGCGCGAGTCGGGGCGCCGATAAATGTACCTCTCGCCCTGCTGACCAGGATTCGGCCACGGCCTCCGGTGTTAGCGTTGAGGCTTAGCTACTCCGTGACAACTACCTAGGTAAAGCTTGGGTGTCACTACTCGGCCCCAGTAGTCCAGGAGGGTCTTCGTGTGTTGGTGAGTTCTGGCCGTGCCTTGTACTGAGACTGCTCGTACCAGCATGTGATCCTTTTGTCTCAAAATGAGGTAGTGCCAGCACTGCATTCTTCGGTCATTTCTTCATTCGCCTTTCATAACATTGTGGCCTCCCCCGCGTCCTTCTCAAAATAATCGCATTGTGGCATCGCAAGCTTTCTCTTTGTCTGTCGTTGCGTTCCGCGCCGTGGACGCCGTCTTCGCGTTTACAGATGCTCGCTGTTTTCTATTTGCTCGCCTTTTGCGTCCAGCATCTGGGCGCTGTCGATCTTGTAGTCGATTTGGGGTATGCCAAGTATCGTGGTTCAGAATTTGGCAATGGCGTTACACGGTGGGCAGGGATGCGGTATGCGCGGAGTACTTCGAGGATAGACGGGTTGCGCTTTACGGCTCCACAGGACCCTCTTGACAGCGGCGTAGGCGTTACCAATGCCACTAAAGTATGCATGCTATCCAGACCTATTTACACACCTAACAACAGTCTAGTTTGGAGCCCTCTGCCTCGGCACAAATAATCCCCTGCTCTACGAATTTGGTGGCAAGTATTCTGAAGACTGCTTGTTCGTTAATGTGTACGCACCGACCAAAGCAACGACCAAAAGCAAATTGCCTGTGTACGTCTTCATTCAAGGCGGTGGCTTCAACGACAACGGCAATGCGAACCTCAACGGAAGCGGTTTGGTCCGGGCCTCCGGCGAGAAGATCGTGGTCGTCAACTTCAATTACCGCGTTGGGCCTTACGGATTCCTAGCCAGTGACGAGATCGTGGCCAACAAAAGCTTGAGTTTAAATAACGGGCTGAAGGATCAGCGCCAGCTGCTGAAGTGGGTGAACAAGCACATTGAACAGGTTCGTTGGACATTTCATAGTTACAGTACTGGGTCAAAAGCTTCCAAAGATTGGTACAGTCAGCCTTGGACGACTTGCCCTGGGCCAGCGCACTGTACCACAACTTTCTTTTGACGCAGTACTGTATACCCTCTTCCGTCACTGACAAAACGCGTAGTTTGGAGGCGATCGCGGGCATGTAACCATTGGGGGTGCCAGCGCTGGCGCTGGCTCAGTCATCCTACAACTCACAGCCTACGGCGGACGCGACGACAAGCTCTTCCATGCCGCAGTTGCCGAATCTCCCGCGACGCCTGCCATGCGCAACGTAAAAGAGAGCCAATACCAGTACAACGCACTCCTCAAGCAAACAGGCTGTAAAGACCTCAGCTGCCTGCAAACCATGGACGCCGTCACCTTCCAAACTGCCGTCCGCAACCTCAACGTCCCCTTTCCGGGCGGCAAAGACCCTCCCATCTTCCAATTCAACCCCACCCTCGACTACGACTTCATCAAAGACTACACCTACAACGAGTTCCAGCACGGGCACTTCGTCAAAGTGCCCACCATCATCGGCGACGCCACCAACGAAGGGTTAACCTTCACACCCAAGTCCGTGTCCTCGTCGCAAAAAGCGAACACCTTTGTCGCGGACCAATTTACGAACCTCAACACCCACGGCCAGGCGCAGATCGCACGCGTGTGGCCCGGCCCCACGACGCCCAGCGACGCCCACTGGCGCAACGTCGCTGCCGACGTCTACGGCCACATCCGGTACATCTGCCCAGGGCTCAACTTCTCCACTGCGTACGCGGATATGGCCTCGGTGCCGACGTGGCAGTACCGGTGGGACGTCGCGCCGGCGCTGCACGTCGGCGAGCTGGCGCCTATATGGTTCAACGGGACGCAGGCGGCGCAGGTCTTTGTGCAGGCGTACTGGATCTCTTTCATCCGGGCGTTCGATCCGAATAAATACCCCGCGAAATTTTGGGCAAGAGGGGGGAAGGTGTTGACAAGTCCGCGGTGGGAGACGTTCGGGGGTGGCAGGAGGCTGTTGCTGGCCGATGGGAATGTGGTGAAGATGGAGAATGTGACGGAGCAGGAATGGGAGAGGTGTAATGTTCTTGGTGATATGGGGTTGCAGCTGAAGCAGTAAGTTGGCTTCTCCTTGTTTGGGACAGGCTTTGAGTTTTGGAGGGCTGTGGAATGCAAATGCTGACTCATCAGGGTGAACGGCGGTGGTCGACTTGGTATGAACGGGTTCGCGTCCGGCTTTTCGTATCTCGCGATCGGAATCGGGCTGCTGCAGTGGTTATACCCATGAAGCGGTCCCTATAGGTACACCTACTGGACGCGAACGTGGGTACTGCGCGCTTCTTATCGCCTTTTGAGGCAATATACGATACCCGAGCTTCTCGCATCGGACCATTGGCATGCCACAGCGATCACGCATAAAGTTGGCTCCACTGCCAGAGAAATGCGCTGTACTTCCTGACTTGGGGGGAGGGTACAACAGGAAGAGGGCACGTTCTAGCGAACCGATGAAGACGCACAGTGGGAGAAGAGAATTCCACATCCAAGTGTATTACAGCACGGAAGCCTGGAGGAACTGCGCCTGCGCCTTGTCCAACCTTTGCGCTCGCACGCTACAAGATCAGCTCTGGCATTTATTATGCCCCTAGGGATGGATCAACAGTTGGATGTACCAACTCTGGGTAAGAAATTTAGCCAGTACGAGATGCTGTGCCGCAACAGGGGATTGTTGAGAGACGAAAGGGGCAATGGCTCAGAGGAGGCCATGTTATGTTTGCGTTGGCCTGTAGGCGGTGTAGGAAGGTAGATGGGCGTGGAGGGCATGTGGAAGGACGAGTGTGTAGCATAGAGGACGCGTCACCAGGCAAACAATCAACCAAAGCATAAAATTGTATACACTTGCGCAACTCGGGTGCGGGATGACACGAGAGGGTGTGGGGCCGGCAATGGCTTCCACGGCAGTGTGTGCTAGCGCAATGACTCGGGTAGGGATGGCGCCATCCGCCTCAGGCCCAGCAACACCAACATCTTGGGGCCTCGCGTCCGACACGGCTGTCACCATCGACATTGCACCAAGCACCACGGCGCCGCGACCTGCCCGATTGGCAACGCATCCACCGCCCGGCCGTCCAGCGAGACTGCGCGCAAGACCCCCGCCGAGGCGCCGCGTTCCCCAGGATTTTCTGCCACCGCGCCTAGGGGCACCACCGCGACCGCACCGCACCTGTCGCCGCCGTCCTCCCGTGATGCCATTGCACCATCGATAGCCCGACCGACGGCGCCATGCCTGGCTGGAGACCGCTCCCGCGCATCGCATTCGCAATATGCACATTCCCATTCCAGCCGTCGTCGCCCGCCGACCTGCCGCTCGAGGTGGGCGACGAGCTGTACATCATCGAGCAGGGTGGCAAGGACGGCGCCTGGTTCCGCGGCTACCTCGTCGCGCCGCCGTCGCTGCTGGCCGGCCTGACGAGCGTCCAGGGCCAGACGCTCGAGGCCCGCGTCTTCTCGGGCATCTTCCCGCGCTGCTGCGTCGACGTGCGCGAGGTGCTGGGCGAGGGCAAGAGCACGCCCGACGGGCCCGACCCGCCCGCCGCCAACGGCCGCATCACGCCCGCCGAGAGCACAAGTGCGACGCCGCCCGCTGCCAACGGGGCCGCCCGACGAGCGTCGCGGTCCGACGCCGTGTCGCTGCTGCCCTCGTCCGCCGCCCGCCCGCTGTCGCGCCGCCGCTCGACCAAGCACCACGCGGGCAGCCACGGCTCGCAGTGGTCTGCGCGTGCCGACCACCTCCAGCAGCTGGCGCTGCCCCTCTCGCCCGTGTCGCCCACGACCCACGACCCCTCCGCTCCGCGCCCGCCTGCGCCCGTGCCCATGCTCAAGATCGGCGACGAGACGCCCACGTCGGCCCAGGAGCCGCTCGTCGACGAGATCGCCTCGTGTCTGCGCGAATGGCACTCGACCAAGCTGCACGAGCTCCTCCTGGCGCGCAAGTACCGTGCCTTGGACAAGATGTCTGCCCTCGTCCAGCGACTGGACCAGGCCCGCCGCCAGCTGTTGCACAAGGTCCTGACCAAGCAAGAGCTGGAGCGCGTGCGCGAGGCGACCGTGTGGGATCTCGTGGCCGGCAACAAGATGCTGTCTGGAGACGTCATCGTGCGGAGTCCTTCGCAGCGCGGGCGCATACTCACCGGGGACGACTCGGCCATTGAGGTCACAAAACTGCAGTCCATGATGAGCTTGTTGGATGGCCGACCCGTGCCGCATGCGGACGAGCACAATCTATACCACCTTTTTGTAAATCTCAAACAGATCTTCGGCGACGTGGTGCAGAGTGGTGCTCAAGTAAGCATGCATTTGTGCCTGAAAACGCCCGGCGCAGCACCCATGCCTCTTTCCGAGGCTTACTCGTTCGATCTGACAACGCGGGACGGAGCGCCTGTGCCTCTTTCTGGGGAGAAGCTAACGTCACTTTTTGTGGACCTCAGTGCAACCGACGTGGGCGAAGGCGCAGGCTCGGGATCTAGCCTATACCTAGTCTTCAAGTTGCTCACCAACGAAGCCATGCGTTCGACTGTATCTTCCAAGGAAGCCTTGTCCCGGGACGGCCCAGGGCCTTCTCCAAATGGAACAGGGCCTTCTCGAAATGCGAGCATGAAAGGCGGAAGGCGCAGCGTCATGTTCGGCTCGAAACGGAAGGAATCAGCCAACTCTAGCACCAGCTCGATCGAGGCAAGAGGCACTTCAGTGGACCATAGTCGCAGCCAAAGCCGAGAGGGGCAACCTGGATCTGCCACCACCACGAAGCCTAGGTCGAATTCAAAGGACCAGAAAACCATCAAGAGAGTCGTCGCCGTGGGTGTACATCGCGTGGATCAGTTGGTGCGGACGCAAGCAGAAGCCGATCAAAACGTCACGCTGTGGTATGTGCCTCAGGATGCGGATGAGATTTCTGAGGAGGATGTTGGCTGGGATACTTTCCTTGACGATATTTTTCCGAGCCACAACGGCAAATATAAAAAATACCCCCTAGTCAACCGTATCGCCGTTCATCTCAAAGCTTTCGCACACCCAGATGCAGAAGCCTTGATAGAAAAGACGCCCACTTTGCTACATAGCATCAAGACGACTCCTAAAATAGGATTTTCCGGAGCACCGACAAAGCCACGGAGCGATATCTATCTAACTCTGTGCGAAGCTTTCCTCCCAAAGAATTCTTTCCTCGCCCACCCTAAGACTGGCACCGTACCGCTCATCCAGACCTCACCCATGGCCAACCTTCAGTTGACAATCGAGGTTCGAAAGTCTTCAGGCGAACGTATCGAAGGTTGCATCTATCCATCGAGCAACAGCGCGGGGCATACAGCATGGCGGACCACAGCTGTGCAACGAGGCGAGAAGTGGAACCTGACAGTACGGTTGGCTATTAGGCCTGAGGATGTTCCCGGATCGCACATGGTCATGAGTATAGCCGACGCCCCTGGATTTCCTTTCGCCTTATGTTGGATGCCGCTATGGACAGAGGACGCATTTGCAAGAGATGGAGAACATTCTTTATCGTTGTATCGCTATGACGAGTACACATCGAGCATGATCGCGGGCAAAGGAGCCTACCTTGGTCTGCCTTGGTGTGCGAGGAAAAAGGATGACCAAGTAATGGGCCCGTTGGCGTCGCTACAGCTCAGGACGTTCTTATGTAGTACCAAGTATTCCCAGGACCCCAACCTTCTTGGCCTTCTGAAATGGCGAGACCAAGCCGGTGGAGAGCTAGTTAGCCTACTACGGCGATTCCCATTCGTCCCGGAAATCGAAATCGTCAAACTGCTGGACGAAGTCTTTGAAGCCCTCTTCGAGATCTTAGTCGAATACGCCGGTAGTGATGAGTACGAGGATCTGGTCTTCAATGCTCTTGTCATCATACTAGGCATAGTGCATGATCGTCGTTTCAACTTGGCCCCCTTGGTTGACCAGTATGCCGAATCAAAATTCAATTACCCGTTTGCGACGGCATGTTTGGTACGCAGCTACACCCGCTTGTTGACAAGCCCTTCGGACCCTGATTCCTCACGGCGATTACGTGCCACTTTCAAAGTCGGTAGGCACGTTCTCAAGTTCATCATGAATGCGCGGCAACAGCAGAAGGAAAAGGAGGCGGGTATTGGTATAACAACACGTAACCCGACTTTTGCAAAAGACATCATCTCAATCTTCAAGTCATTGGAGCTCTTGATGATCAACCCTTCCGCGATACTGATTGGGACCAAAACCATCCTCGTGCAGAATTTCCACCTGTGGCTTCCCGAGTTAGCAGCTTCTATGACGCCTTTGGAAATTCTCAACCTCGCCTCGAGCTTCATCGACTCGTGTGCAACGGCGTCCGGAAAACTCATTCTATATAAGCTCTTGTTGGTCCATCACATTGCCGGTTTAGACATCTTCAAAGCATCCGACACGAGGAAAGTGCTCCTTTCGAACATAGACAAATGGCTTGGGCCACACTGGGGCAAGACAGAGCAAGTCACAGACCAATGGAAGGATCAGGTTCGACTGTGCTGCTCGGTCGTTGCGTCGCTGGTGGAAGAGCTTGGAGAAGATGGTTGCGAGTACATCCCTAAGTTGGTCGACTCGTATCGAGCTATTCAAAATACGCCTCGCTCCGCCAAAAAGACGTTGTCACTTCTCTTCCCCACAACATATCCCTTTCCGACACGGCCTACGACCACCGAAGCACCGTTTGACGAAGCTCTCATCGAGATCTCCGCTGTGCTTGCAGCTCTGTCCGGCCTTCCTGTAAACATTCATCTGGACTGGCCCAAGGAAGATCTCGCCGTATTTTTGTTTTCTACTTTACAGGTTTACATATCGATTCTGGATGGCGAGGCTTTTCCAACCTCGTGGTCGAGCGTCCACATTTTCCATCACAAGGCTACTATGAGGGCACTGGAGAAGCTATCGGGTGTTCTGATTGATTCGTTCCTGCCGCATCCTGATGAAGCGGATCAGTTCCATACTGACCTTTGGCGTTCATTCTTTGATGCGCTACTGAAGTTGGTTGGTAGTGACACGTTGGCGCTGGAGACATTCCCTGAGCAGAAACGTCGGGCGGTCTGGAAAATTGCCGGCGATGTCCGCGAACTGGGAGCAGATTTACTCCAGCGCAGTTGGGAAGCAATTGGATGGGAGGCCAGCAGCGAAGACAAGGAGCTGTATGGCCTAGAAAAGATGGGTGGTTTCCAAGTACAATACGTTCCGGGCTTGGTGGCACCAGTGGTCGAGCTGTGTCTCAGTGTGCATGAAGGCCTTCGCAGCGTGGCGATTGAGGTCCTTCAGACTATGATTGTGAGCGAATGGACTTTGAGCGAGGACTTATCAATAATACAGGCTGAGATGATTGATTGTTTGGACCGTCTCTTCAAGTCACGACCGCTTACAGAAGTGGTGCTGCAGAAGCATTTCATCCGGGAACTTGTTGACCTTTTCGAGCCGATGTCGCAGGACCCGGACGAGAAGCTTTTTACCGCTGTCAAGGATCTGATCACGACAATTGACGAACTTTTAGACCTTCTGGTAGCTGTTCACAGCAC
Organism: Pleoardoris graminearum; assembly: GCA_030770415.1. Classification (NCBI taxonomy): domain Eukaryota; kingdom Fungi; phylum Ascomycota; class Dothideomycetes; order Pleosporales; family Didymosphaeriaceae; genus Pleoardoris; species Pleoardoris graminearum. The sequence continues at coordinate 43,456 of JASEKS010000169.1, forward strand.
AGAAGCCACGGGCGAGGTGTTCCATATAATGGACACACTCCATTTGATGGAATTCCTAAAAGACATGCAGAAGGAAGACATCTACATCCGATACGTTCACCAATTGGTGCAGCTTCAAGTTGACGCGCAAAACTTTACGGAAGCAGGCCTCGCATTGCGACTACACGCTGAACTCTACGAGTGGGACCCGGCAACGGTTGTGGACCCATTGGTTGACCCCGTTCTACCTGCGCAGAGTGCTTTTGAGCGCAAGGAGCAGTTGTATTTCCAAATGATTGATCACTACGAAACCGGCCAATCATGGGACAACGCGCTTGGCTCGTACATGGAGTTGGCCACTCAGTATGAGCACAACGTATTCGACTTCGCGAAGCTAGCCAGGACGCAGCACGCCATGGCCAAGGTCTATGAAAACATAGCCAAGGGCGAGCGACCGAATGCACGCTACTTCCGTGTGGTGTACAAAGGGCTGGGCTTTCCTTTGAGCCTGCGAGACAAGCAGTTCATCTTCGAAGGATCGGCCAATGACCGGCTGGCAACGTTTACAGACCGCATGCAGGAGCAACATCCTGCAGCGCAGATCCTCACGGCTGGTATGGAACAAGATGTCGAGGGTCAATATCTACAGATCTTTCCTGTCAGCCCGCAGAAAGACTTGGCGCATCCCATTTATCAACGTGCGAAAGTGGCGCAGTCGATTCGAGATTACTACTTACTCTCAAGACCCTCTCATTTCACTGCGGCATCGCGACGTATTGAAGGCCCATCGAAGGAGGTCACAGTCGAGAAGACAGTATATACTACGGCCGAGAACTTCCCGACAATCCTACGGAGAAGCGAAATCGTTGCTGTTGGCACTGTGACGCTGACACCGCTTCAGATGGCCATCGAAAGGACAACCCGAAAGACTGTAGAACTGGCTACTCTAGAGAAGAGGGTCTCCGGTGGCGAGGAACAGCTTTTCACGGAGCTGACGCGCGAATTGATGTTTGCCGTGGATACTACCCAAGAAACGAGCGTCGCCAGATATCATGAGCTTCTCCCAGAGCCGCGACGTGCTTCGATGGACTCAGACCATGAGGACAATGAAACGACCAAGGAACCGAATCTTTTGGAAAATGCCCTCAAGGTAGCACTGGTCGATTATGCCTTGGCCATTCGACGTTGTCTAGCGTTATATACGAGGCCTGCTCAACAAGCAACTAAAGCAGACCTCAATCAACGTGAGTCCATCCATATCCAATTGCCCGGTTCGATTGCTAATTCGCGCCCAGGTCTCGAAGCAGCGTTCCACGACGAACTGGTAAACCTCATGCCCGTCGCAGCGGTGCCACAGCATGTACGCTCCCCAACGCTATCACCCTCCCTCGTGGCAAGCCCAACGCACATGTCCACCCCCAAGGTAAACGGCGCAGGACCGACTCCGCCCGCCCCCGACGCGCACCGAGCCCGCCAAGACAAAAAGCGCATGTCGCTCTCCTTCTTCGGCCTCGGCACTCCGACCGACTCGGGCGCCTCGCAGCACTCGTCCAAAGACGCCAAGCACGTGCCCGCGGACGCCGAAAACGGCGACGCGGCGTCCACGAGCGCTGCCTCGTCGCGCAGCCGCAGCAAAGACCGCTCGCTCAAGAACCGTCTCAGCCGGAGCTTCGTCGCGCCGACGTCACCCGTGCCGGAGGCGCTGCCGCACTTCCCTCTGCCTAGCCAGCCTGGTTTGGCCAGGGTGCGCAGCCGGGGGAGCAGTCGCGGGCAGAGCGTCGACGGGCGGCCGCCGACGGGCAAGAGCGAGAAGTCGGAGGGCGAGCGGCATAGCAGGGGTAGCAGCGTGAAGAAGCGGCTGAGTACGTTTTATCTAGGGAAGAAGAGCAGCAAGGCGAGTGTGAAGGGGCGCGTGGATGATACCCTGGAGGAAGAGTAGGACTCTTTGGTCGGCTGAGGAGGGGTTTGGGTTTGGCCACGGGGTGCATTTGCTTAATGCGGGGTTTTCGTCGTCGTAGATGGTGGGGTTCGGATGGGTAGCCGCGCCATTCGTATCGCGCTTTTGTTTCGTATATTGGATGGATTTTTGTATGGTGGGTAGGTGGTTGGTTGGATCGCTTCGACTGATGTAATTTGGTTTGGTTTGCTCTGCGTGCAGCTTTTGAGCACGGAGTGAGTGGTTAGAGGGAGGCTACGCGCATTTTCTGCTTGTGTATGTAGATTCAGCTCTGCCTGGCTGGCCGTTGAGGTGCCCTCGACGCCGTGTATACCCTGTTTATGAGAATTGGAAAGTGTGGCTGACCTTTAGTAAGTTGTCTTCGCGGCGTGGGTATAGGGGATGAGAGATGGTTGTTTTTGCAGGCATCGAATATCAGAGTCGGTCATATGGCTCGTAGCCCTTAAAATCATTCCGTCCCAGCTTACTACGATTCGAGTGCATCCCCTCGCTGCGCTTTCACATTTGAATAAAGTCCCTCTCGGACCTAAACTCCATGAACGATTGATACTGCTCCGAGAAGGAATAGCGAACACCTAGATGCCGTTCATAGTAGGGGAGAGGCCTTAGCACGCACATGATTACCACTATCTATTGTGAGATCAGCCGTAACGCAGATCGATACCACCGCCCTCTTCCGCATCAAACCACTCTTCCTCCTCTTCGTCACTGTGGTTGTCGATGTCCTCCATCTCAACGCCAACCTGATTCTTTCCACTCGCTTCGAGGATTTTGCAAGCCTCCCATGCGGCTATAGTCTCAGCGTTCAATCTCTTGACCCCTTCCACGACGCCACCTACATCTACACCTCCAACCTTGACTTGGCATCTATACTTCTTGCCTCCACCAGGCACGCCTTGACCCTCTGCTCCATCCACTCTCACATACTGGACGGCTTTCTCCACCGCCAGAATCCCCAGCCTCTCCTTCGGATGCAAACAATCCACGCCATCCCTCAAAATCCTCTCCAAGCATTCCAGTATGCCCAACCGCCCTACAAACACCTCACAGCAACCGATATCTCCGCAGCTATCCACGTATATCGCCCCGATAACCGACTCCACGATATCAGACAGAAACTTGGGCGCATCCACCTCCGCAAGCACATGCCACGGAAACACCCTCTCGCTGCATAGCGCACGCCTAACCCGCTCCTTCGCCGCGTCATACTGCGCAATAGCTGCGTCCCTGTTGACAACCAGGGGCGCGGCATCCGAGCGCAGAAACTGCCACAGACACCTGTGCCGCACCTCGGTATACATATCCGGCGGCACCGTGCGCTCCTCGGTCACCGTCGTCTCGAACATGCAGAAAGCCAGGAACGCCGCGTTTGCCATCGCGGTGCGGATCCCGTGCATCGTCGCGTGGCCCAGTGCGGGCGTTTGCGCGTACAAGCGGCGGGAGACGATGTAGTCGAGGACGGCGTCGCCGAGGAACTCGAGGCGCTCGTAGGAGCAGTTTGCAAGTGGGCCTTTGTAGGACGGGTGCGTGAGGGCCTCTAGGAGAGCCATTTTCTTGGTGAAGGTGTATCCAATGAGCTTCTCTACGGTGGCTAGGCTCGTGATGTGCAGGTCAGCGGGAACGGCGTCGTACAGAGTGCGGTTGGCGTCTGGGATGGGCGTCCATGGCTCGAGGGGCAGGAGGGTCTGGATGCAGGCGAAGGCTTTCGGGAGGCCGCCGACGAGATAGGACGCACCGACGAGAGATTCGATGACGTCTGCGAGGCTCTTGGACGATATGGATGTCGTTTCGCTGGGGGTGGAGACGGAGAGGACGTCACTGGCATAGCGAGGCTTCCATTTGGCGCCTGTGAACCTTTTGCGGAGGATGAACTTGTCGAGGCCGGCGGAGAGGGTCGCGCGCGCGAAGAAGCCGTTGGAGACGATTTTGCCCTTCTTCCCTGTTAAGAAGCTCTCTGGCCACCGCAGGTGGCTGGCCATGAGATGGAGCGAGGCGATGAGTTTCACGATGCAGTCTCCAAAGAATTCAAGTCGTTGATAATGAGCAGAATCGCCCGTGCTTGACGAAGTCAGCGCCTGGACCAATAGGGAAAGATGTTCGGGTTCGAATGAGACGGGTTTTAAAAGCCCCAGTCGCAACGTGTTCGTCGTTAGATACGCCTCGTAGCGGTATAGAACGGATGGAATGAGCATTGCGCAAACGGAATACGCAGCAGGAAGCATTTCCACAGAGCACTCTGCAGCAGGGAACCTCTCTGTCCTAGTATACGCCTCGTTCTCTCGCTGACTGGGAGGCACTGGATAGACGAAGTCGCGCCGCTTGGGTACCCGAGTGAGGTGAAGAGTAGGGCGTGGGTCAGATACAAAGTCAGGGGCGATGCTTCTGGCAAACCACTTTCTCTCATCTCCCTGGACCTTGACTTGACCCCATTCCTCTAACTCGGTCCTGGATTGACTGATCAATTGGGAAGCTGATTCGACCCAACTTGTTTCGGCATGCCACTGAAGAAGCCGAGCATGGCTCCATGGCGCTTCGGACGCATCACTTGGGACTAGTAGCCAGAGGAAGTCATCCCGCAGTCCATCAATGCGCCCATGGACGGAAACGAGAATCTTTCGAGTGACAGCACGCATTGTATGGATTTCTTCGCTGGATAGGGTGACTCCGGGGAGCCGGTGGCTGGTCACGGTAATTCTTTGAGACTCGTTCCAGAACAAAGTGAGATCAGGAACGGCTGGTAATCGTACGGGGAGATGGAAGGCCAAGTAGAAAGATTGTTCTTGTATCCCTTTGAACTCCAACAGCGTGCGGTGATATGCATGCGAGTCCTGCTCCTGACATTTCGCAATGAAACACCAGGGGTCGAGAACAGGAGAAACCTCTATCAGTGATGCAGCTTTGTCGGATCGCTGAAACTCTGCTGCCAAAGCATCTTCTTCCTGCTTTACAGGCAAAAGATTGTCGTTGACGAGTCCGTTCTGGTGAAGCATTTTGTACGATTCGAATGCGGCGTCTTTCATCGCCATCCGCTGTGTTCTCCAGACTTTGAGACTGTGTGCTACTCGCAGGGCGGGGTCGACCGAAAGTGGAAGTATGACTTCAGCTGCAATGTTGCCCTGGTTTTCTTCGAACGCGAACTGCGGCCTTGGATCGACGTATGGACCGGAGCTGAGGAGCGCGCAGAAGTGGTAGAGATGAGCCACGGCGTTGTCGAGCGTAAGCAAAGCCCTGCAAAGACGTAAGTCCATTTGTATCGGAAGTGCAAACGTACAGAAATTATTACAAACAGAACATACCCTGTACTAGGGATCTCATAGAAACGCTGACCCGCCTCCTCCATCGACTCATTTTCTTCTGCTTCATTGACGCGGCGCAAGTCATCCTCATATGCGTCTTTCATCTGCTTTTCTAGCTTCTCCCAAGTCGCCGGAGCGTGCTCATTCCCCTCCCTTGGGGAGAAGATAATGTACTTCGACCGAACTCTTCTCGCCCGCCCTCTACGCTGTACAAACGATTTGAGGTTCTTAGGGCTTTCGAAACAAACGACAAGATGACATTCCGATACGTCAATACCTTCTTCCAAAACACTAGTCGCGATGATCAAGTTGGTATCGCCAGCTCTGAACTTGTCCAGGGTGTCCTGCTGATTCCTGGGCTCGACCAAGATGGAGATTGTGGACTTCCGCTTCGCAGATACGGAATTTCCAACGAACGTTCCAATGCTGAGCCTGTCCTGTACTTTTGGATGGAGCGAAAGTAGTTCGGCCAAAGCCGCTACCCACACTCGTTGCTCCACGAATACAAGACCAGACAGGCTATGACTCGCTTCTGACGTGAGAACTTCGATCAGCGCTTCGACTTTGGGCGATAAGTTGTCTAGCGACATGGGTCGAGAGGCGAAACCGTCGGGCAAAGGAAGCTGCTTGAATATTGTTTGGAGATGCTGCTTCTCTTCCAGAGTCCAATCGAGCAATTGGTCTGAAGATTGAGCCTGTCATATATAAGCCTGTGTCGTGCCTTATACATGTTCGGTATTTTGAGAAACCTAACCCACCAGGTTTTGAGACTGGGCGATGCACTGTTGGCAACACCAATCGGCCACGGACTCTCCTAGCTCTGCTGCTGTGGCCTCATATTTGGTAACCAGCGATTTGAGTTCCTTGAAGCAATACGTGTTGCCTTTGAAAAGGGTTTCTTCCAACTTCTTCGTGGCATTGTGGTACTTGTTAGGATTAGATATCAGATCCATCACATACGGATCTGTGCGAACATCGTAGTTGTCCAAAACCGATTTTAGAGAAGTGTACAGAGGAGAATATCCAATCATCGTTGGAGGGTAATCAATCCGGAGAAGTTGTGGTATGTGGACGAATCGAAGAAGTTCCGAACCTGGAGGTTTTATCAGCGTGAGATTATGACATTAGATGTACAGGAAACTCACGATGAACCTTGGGTGTCTTCGTGACCGCATTCATATTTCTTTCTATCTCCCTGTGATAGTTAGATGCATGCATTAGAAAGCGATGTGAGACCTACTCAAGCGCTTTTTTGGTCGCTTTTGCTTTCATAACGGGGCTTGCGCTTAGCCCAAGTATTTTAGGTAGCTCCTCGTTTTCATGAACTTTCGGCAAGTAGAAGTTGGCCAGCACTACGTTTGCTGGGTGCTTGCCAGTGCAATCTGAGATATTAGTAGACCGTATATAGAGAACTTGCATTTTTGAAAGAACATACGATGCGCTGTTGAACGTTAGCTTGTATACACCCATCAGGGTCGTGGAGCCAAACCTTCGTCGAAAATGAGCAGAGCCAGCTTTCTCATTTTGACAAAACCATGAGTGAGCGCGTCCAGTAGAACCTGATGGGTAGACAGCACAATGCGGACATTGGCAAGTACCGCATCCCACGTCGCCTGATCAGTCCAATGATCCACATCATCCCTTCCGCTAAGAAGCTGGGTCTCGTATGCCGGCAAATACGATTGGAAGACCTTGAATTGTTGTTCACACAGCGCAACAGTAGGGGCGAGAAACCACACGAGCTGACCATCATCAGCTGTTGTCTTGGCAAAATGGATCCGGCATACACACTTTGCTGGGATCGCAAGTTTCTAGCGCCGCAGCGGCTCGGGCTAAAGCGCTTGAAAAAGATCAGTTAAAGCACGATTTAGTTCAAGTTAGCACCCACATATGTGTCTTGCCGCTTCCTGTGTCCTGTACGACAATGATATTCGCCTTCAGGCTCTCTTCTAGCATCTCAGCCTGGTATGCGCGCAGCCTGATTCCATCTTTTCCGGCATTTGGACTGGTATTTGTACCGTCATTGCCGAAATCTTGCACACTGTCCATGTAAAAATGCGGTAAGAGCATGCGAAGGCGGCGTGGGTAGGGAAAGAAGGAGTCCCATGCAGAAGCAAGTGCCGTGGCCCAGGTGCAGCCCGCATGCGCTAAGCCCCATCGAGACGCGCTTGGGACTCGAACAGCGTCTACAACATTTGAATTTTCAAGATGCTTGTGTATGCACAGCGGTCAGTGTGACAATCGCTGATAGACATGCACATTGTGGATGCTATCTATTTCATGTTAATCATACGCCAGAGCGGGCCTGCATAAGCGCTGGCAGTCGGTCTATCATTACGTATCCATCAGAGATGCTGCTCCCAAGATTCGGCCCTCTACAAGTTCGTCAGATAGTCTTCGACTTCTGTCGGACTTAGCTTCCTGAAGCGGGGTCCTTGAGCTCCTTCCACGCCCTCAAAGCCGAGTAACCGATCCTCTGGCGGACCAACAATGCCAATCTCTACGGTATCGCCATTCATCTCGCCTTCTATCGTCTCCTTGAGCGTGAGCAGCGCAATGTGAATGGCGTCCTCCAGCTCCAGACCCTCCGTGTACCGCTTTTCGAGGAATGTCTTCGCGCTTGTCGCGCTTTTGCCAATGGCTGTCGCTTTCCAGGGGAAGTAGCTGCCGCTAGGGTCGACCTGGTACAGACTAGGTCCGCCCTTCAGGATACCACCGGTCTTGCCGCTGATCTTCTTCCTCTCCACGTCCGCCTCCTCTTCACTCTGCTTTGACTCTGCCTCGGGCTCGATCCCATCGTCCCATCCTGCAATCAGCAAGCTAACACCGTACGGCCTAACACCGCCAGACTGCGTCGCTTCCTGCATGACGCGCGCCACATCCTGCACCAATATCCTCGTCGGCGGGTACTCGTTGTAGATGCGCTTGTAGCCGGTATGTGAGACCTTGCGAGCCTTGTCGACGAGCACACGATAGTCGGGACCCATGCCTGAGTAGACCATGCCGATGTTGGGCGTTATGAGGCTGACTTTTGACGAGGATGACGAATCGATGAGCGGCGATGAGGACTTCTTTTCGGTTGCGAGAACGATGCCATTTGTAGCTGAGTGCCAAGGGTCAGAGTAGATAATATTGAAGGCAGAGGACAAACGTACCCTTGATACCCAGCGAGGTGACACCTTGATTGACCGCATTCAGGGCATACTCTACCGCGCCATTAGTCGCCGTTCTTCAAGCGGGTAAAGTTGTTAGAAGCCGTACCTATCTGCACCAGCTTTCCACTGCATTGAAGTTAGCGAAATGCTCTGCTAGAAACGACCGTATATGTTACCTGGGCGAGAATGTCGTGAGTGAGAACGAGTATCGATCGGCCATTGTGGTTGCGTCAACAGCGGAAGACAGACAAGAGAGAAGGTAGAGGACAGCGACTGAGGGAAGAGGGTATAGCAGGTGGAGGCGTTTGGTGGGATTGAGGGCTGTCGGAGCTTCGTGTGAGAGCTCTCGCCAGGCTGCGGCGAGCTACGACAACGCGGGCACGGACCAGCACATATCACGTGCCGTGCACTAGCGCAAACCGTTGGGAACGACACAATATTCCTTCTGAGCTTGCCGTCATTTCTATTGATACATGGAAAATAATCCAGGCTTTTATTTCACTGATGCAGAGTTGGGATCGTAGGATCGCCTCCGACCCCTTCAATTCTCCCTCGATCAATGCGTGCGATAAGATTTACCTTCCTCAGTGCTCATTTTAGACAGTCCCTCTCCCAACATAGTTCAGCCCCCGGATCTCTTGCTTCCACTTCCGATTCTTTATCAATCCTACTATCACTCTATTCCCTATATATACGGCGAAACCACAAACGACGAAAAGCCCCAACGCCACAATGCCAACGACAATGCACACTGTAAACCACAGACTAACATCCACAAAGAGCGCGAACGCACCTTCTGGTGGACGAGCTGCAAGACCGACCTGCATCGATAATAGCAGCAGCGTCAAACAAGCGAACAGGAACAAGAGCGGTGGCACGAACTTGGCGAGGTACTGCCCCGAGTGGTACGTGAGTTTGTGATACGACCAAGGAAGTATCCGGCCTAGTGCTCTTGGTCCGCAGAGTCGAACGGCGAAGTTCAGACGCGTCATGCAGACGTGGCCGTACTGGTAGCGCGGCGACACCAGAGAATCAGGCAAGTCGCGGAATGGCTGGACGAAATACTGGAATTGTGTATAGGTGATGTGCCTCGGGATGAGGATCTTCTCTTGTGCAATGTAGAAGTCGGACTCGTGTTTAACCAGATAGCCGTAACTGCGTAGTAATCCTAAGGCAGAGCGACATGCGATGCTCAGATCCGTCGTTGGACTGGTAAGGATTCCGATCTGGGACCGCTCGCCCTTGATCGATTGCTCCGCGCTGGCATGGGCGTGCTGGCCATCACTGTTATCCACAGTGGCGACCTCCAGGTTCTCATTCTTCTATGACAGTCTGACATTTGCGCAGGTGGCAGACAAGGCTGAAGTTTCGCTTGTGGCTGCGTTAGGCGAGATCGTGATACTCTGTGGGGGCTGGATCTGGGAGGCTGAATGCGAGATGGAGCCTCTAAGTGCTTCGAGCGATCTAGCAGGGCGGTTCTCATATCCATAGCTCACTATTGATTATAAGGATAGCTTAGACCTGATGTCCATGCAAGCGTCGGAGCTTATCCTCCAGTACATACTGTGCACATGTGCGTACTTTTTGCTGTGCAACTATACCAGTTCAGGGAAGTTCACCTCGTTCTCTTTTCTGGATTCAGTGTAGCGTATGACCTTGAGCCATCTTTCAGATCATGTTGAAGATTAATACCTATGCTGTGGTACATAAACGAACAAATCTAGACGCAGCAGTTACGGAAGACATTTGGTCGGTTCTCGTGGCTTAATTCGTTCTTCTAGGGCGCAAATTTCTAGAAAGGATTATAACAGAGCAATATAATAATAAAATCTATCCTGTCGGTAGTGGTGCCGTCTAGATGTATGTTCAGACAGCAGCGGAATGAATGAATCCGCACGTGCTTGCCCCGCAGTTAGCGCGGCTTTCCAATCAAACGTCCCTGGTTCGATCTCGAACACCCCCCCCCGCGCTACACTCGCAGCTACGTCACCGAATGCAGTGCTAAGCCACAAGCTGCCCAGACGCATATAACAGCGATGTCTGCCCCGACCAACAAGGCCTCTACCTTTGACATCAACCGCATCAAAGACTATTACGCTCGGAAAGTCGACGTCATCTCACAGATCAAGGACGACAAATCACCCGCACAACAACTCGACAGCTTGAAGCTTGACGACAAGAAGAACCAACAGCCTTCGTCAGATACCCCAAAAGACCGAACAACCAGCACAGCAGCAACCATGCCTGTCCATCCAGCAGAGGAGCGTGCTACTGGTAGTACGTTTTGCTCTTCTTTTCCCGCTCGTTGGCAGTCACTGTCCCTTTGGACGAGGCTCCTATGACAGTACCAATGGTCAAAATGCTGACTACATCTTCCGGGCATCACCGACCAAGTCGCTAAAGAGTCTTCCGAGTCGACCGCGTCTACCCACGAGCGTCACCAGGAGAACACCGGCGCTACCTCTGGCGGCTCTCTGTCCGCGGCAGCACACAAGGCGGCTCCCGTACGTCATACATCACACTGCAGTGTATTAGGTAGGACGCTAATAGTCTATAGGGTCCCGTCCACGCCGAGAACCTGCCCGAGCCGGCGAGCAAGGAGGAGCTGAAGAAGCGGGCTGAGGAGCTGAACAAATAAGCGTATGGTTGGCACGATGGCTTGGATGACACGCGCACTGGCGGGTCAGCTGGTGACGCTGTGCCTATGAAGCATTTCATGTCACGAAACACTGTAGAAGTATAATGTATTCACGATTCATGGCAGGACGCTGACTTCTACTGCTTGCTGCTTGACTGGTCGCTATTAAGGCTTTCTGGACCCGACCCAACCCCGACAAGATACTTCATCTAAAGTTATAGCATATAAAGGACTGAACGCTAGGACAGCCCCATGATTCAATACCTCACCTCAGCCAGTACTCCAACTAGCTATGATCCCAACTCCCCCACCTCCCCGCCCGAAACTCCCTATGCCACCGCGATGGCGGATAAAACAATAGTATCCCTCCCCCAAATATCACAACAGTGACCCCAATCACAATACAAAGGAATTTCCTCTTCGAGGGCTTGTGCCATGCAGACCTAGCCGATGTCTGACTTTCTATGTCTGAACATAGAGTATGTGCCTATGCAATAGATCAGGGGGATAAGAGAAGGGTAGGAGGGCTGACTGACGCGCGACAGTGAATCCAGCCTTAGCGAGGAGTTTACTAGCGTTGTGGATGAGCCGAAGGTGTGTACGGATGCTGAGGTGTTCTGGCGGACGGGTTGGGAAGTCGAAGTGTAAGGCTCGTTGGATGCGCGGGCTGAGGGAAACAGATAGGATATGAGTGGTAACATGTTATGGGGTTGCGGGCACTATTTCCCTCGCTGTGTCCTCGCTTTTGGACCAAGTCCAGGTGTACTTCTCGTTTTGATGGGGTTGCAGAAGTTTGAACTGAGTCGTATAGAGTTGTGCTATAGAACATCATGATATTGAAAAGAAGGTATGGAAATGTTTTCTTGTTGACTTGAGAATGGGACAGATATTGAAGGGTGCGCTTCACGGCACGCATCCAGGGAACAAACCAATGCGGTGCCTCAAAGAAGGCGTGTTTACTAGCGAGGGCCGTGAAGATGTTATACGAGGTGCTCTATAGGAGTGAATCCCGGCAATCGATTTCAGCACCATTGGAGGCAGACCGATGAAATTGAGTGGCGAAGAAACGAATGTCCCTAGACTGAAAGTATGGCACATAGTTCCGTTTGCATAATGCCGGGCGGAGAGTTGGCGGCGTTCGCTGCTCTCCCAGCTTGCCAATACGTCTAGTGTTTGCCTCTGTATTATAAGTTTTGAGATAGAATAGAGGTAAGATGCGAGGGGAGTTCCGAATTAAGAAATTGTCCACAGTGTAGTGATGCTTTTGATGGTAGCAGTCGGAGACCTGGAGAGACGTGGAGCAGGGGATCTTTTCCATGGATTGGTTCCGCAAGCGAAGCGCTCCAATTGGTCGGTCGACGACTCCGCATGCTGCCGGACGCGGTGTGACGCGCTCTGAACCATTCTTTCGAAGAAATGCTTGCTATGGCATTGCAACCAGCATTTATGACTCTGAACAGAACTTGCGGTTTGGTTTTGATCATTTGTAGCTTTCGAACTCGCCTCATCACTGGGCTCCGCTTTTTTCTCTTCTTCAAGTTGTCCCTAGCTAGCCCACGGTACCTATATACCTAGAGCGAGTACTTAGTCCATTGAAGCTTCTCTAAACCGAGTGGGTTTTAAATCAAGCTGTTCCTGCTTCGATCGATCTGCGCTCTATCGCTGACGAGACTCCTGCGACGCGAAGAGACCCCAACTGAGCTCGGACCAGCGCGACAGCGATCTTAAGACGTCCTACCTAAGGACGCCATTTTTTGGTACCCCTTGGAAAGCCCTGGGGCGCACCACACCACGGTATCTGCGTTCGCGACACGTTCTCATGCGTATCCATTCAATTCGTTGCTAGAATGCATTCTGATATGGTGCTGCCGTACGTTATTGCCTGAGCTATGTGGGAGTGATTGGCTGATGGCTAGGTAGAACACCACCGCCGTCGTCGAATGAGATCCCGAACGGTCAGGGAACTTCGCCACGTCCCAAACCACTACCGCCATCTCGGGTCGCGGTACCAGACGGGTACAGCGCTTTCAACACTTTGTGTCCCAGAACGCCACCGCCATCGTCGTCGAACCCTTCCGTATACGCAACTCCTCCATCCCACGCGGCCTTGTCGCTGTCGTCGCATGGAAGCCCCCAATATGGTAGTCTCCTCGTTGAACGGACCCCTTCACCCTCTAGAAGGCATGATAGTACACGGATAGCGTCGTCGAATCAAAGCTTACACGATCCCAATGGCCGCATCCCAGGTACTCTTACACCTCAGAAGCCCCAACGCGTTCCATTCCAAGTGGCGCCACCGCTCTCGCTTTCGAGTCCCGGTGACAAGCTCGATCACGCAAGCCCGAATGCCACACACAAGCGCGGCTCTCCTATCAAGCAGGACAGCCCTAATAAACGTTCATGCTCAGGCGCACTGAGATCACCACCACCCAGCTTCCGACCTAGCGTCAGCAAGCCCGAGAAGGTGAAGGAGGTCATACGCACGGGAAAGGATGTAGAACAAGAGTTCGCGAGGCCGGACCCTAAACATTTCGGAGATGTGGTCATCTCAATCATGGACACAGTTGAGGACTCATCCTCAGAAGGACACCCGGCAAAGGATAATAAGCCGATGGTTGAGACACAAGAAACGCCAGATGTTGGATCGACCCCGGTCAAACGCGAAGAGAAAGAGGGCAATGGTGTCAGGCCAAGGTCAAAACGACATCAAGCACAAGGCGAGCCCACAGATATTTCTGGCGTAGGGGTCAAGCCCACAAGTCGTAGTGTTCCCCACGCGGTGCGGACACCGCCGCCGCCGCCGGTCAACAGCAGCGCATCGCTCGCGCGGACTTACAGTCCCCGTGCCGAGACAGGTGCGGCAGAGGTACTTGAACCGGTGATATTGAACGAGGAACAACTGATGGCGGCCGCTAGTGTCTGGGCCGGGAGCAATGTGGTTATCACTGGTGCTGCTGGCTGTGGAAAGTCTACAGTGCTTGGGATAATAAAGCTGGGACTGGAAGATAAAGGTAAAATTGTGGAAGTTCTTGCACCCACGAACCTTGCCGCTTGCCTTATTCAAGGCCAGACAACCTAGTATGTTTGTGTTCAATTTTAAATCCGGTGCGGTACTGACACACCGAAGTGCCTTTGCTGGTTGGACACCAGATAGCTTTTTCAATCCTTTGAAGAAGCTTAAAGAAGAATCCTGGAGGGCACAAGTAAATGAACGACTTAGGATTACAGACGTAATCATCATTGACGAGATGAGCATGGTCGAAAACGCATTCCTCGAACGCTTCAATGCCATCTTGAAGGAGGCGAGAGGGAACTCGAGACCATTTGGAAGGATACAGATGATTTTCATGGGAGATGTACGCCTTCAGATCGTGAACTCAATGCTCTACTGACATTTGCATAGTTTTGCCAACTTCCCCCAGTGAAACCCTTTGAGTACTGTTTCGAATGTGGAGGTCTCACGGAACTGGATAAGCGCCGATACGAGTATAAGTGCCAAGAGGGACACCGCGTTTATAGATCAGATCCTAAGTATGCTAAGAGTCACAAGTGTAGAGAGTGCAATAGGGGGTTGATAAAACCTGACAACAAAACCACTGTCAGGATATGTACCGATAAAGCATGCCAGAAGTGCTATCTGCTCCATGAGCGGTGGGCTTTTCTTAGTGAGCCCTGGGAGGTGATCTTTCCACATTCTCGAACTTTGCGACACACACTGAGATACGCAGGAATGCAATTTCCAACACGTCATGTTGAGTCATGTGCACCGGCAGGGGAATGACCCTGTACTTAGAGAACTTCTCGAGAATATGCGGAATGGTACGTCCCATCGCGTACTTTCTTCAATGTCTTGAGATTGTATTTCAAGGCAGACGCATGTGTTGACGACGTCTAGGAAAGTTCCCTCCAAAAGCTGTCGATATTCTATTGGAGAATGTGCCCACGAACATTGAGGATGCTATCCAACTCTTTCCACATGTTGCACCAGCGAAGAACGCCAACAATATTGGCATTGACAAGTTGCCCGGATCAGCCTATATCTACAGTTGCAGAGATTGGTATTGGACGCAATCTAAGCACAAGAAAGATTGTCCTATATTGAACAAGAGCAAGAAAAGAGATAAAACTGGAACTTTCAGGGGCCTTGTAAGTGTTTCTACGAGATACGCATGGCTTGTTCAGCTTCTAATTATCCTTTGTAGAACACTCGCTACGATTTTGTCGTGGCTCTCAAAGTCGGCATGCGCGTTATTCTGCAGCAGAACCTTGATAAGAGAAAGGATCTCGTGAACGGAGCACAGGGTGTCATCGTTGGATTCGAGGCTTACAATGCAAACCGGATGCCCAAAAAGGCCACCAAAGGACAAGAAAGCAATGATTCTGACGTTCCGTTGTTCAGTGGTCCCGAAGCCACCTATCGCGAACTGGAAATCAGAGCGTTCGTAGAGGAAAATAGCCATGGAAAGTGGCCTGAGTCATCGCTGCCCACCATGTCTAGCTCAACAAACGACGTAGAAGTCTCGTTGGGTAACTTGGACCGACGATGCCCGCCTGATCCCTCCGCTTTTTGGCCTATAGTCAAATTCGACAACGGAGAAATGCGCACTATCTTCGCGGATTGTGGCACGAATGAATTTCAATGTAACGAATGTAGGAATAGGAGTAAAGGGACCGAAAAAGAAAAGTCGGGACATGAGACATCATCTGGTTCAAAAGCGACGTGTACCCTTTTTACGCGAACGCAGATACCGCTAGCACCGGGGTACGCCATATCGATACATAAATCCCAGGTACGTATGGCTCCGAGCTCCATAAGATACACTGCAGATGTTTGGGTACTCGCCTATCGTCGCTTCCCGAAAAAAAATCTCGCGATGAGTATCTCCTGTTTCGGTACAAAAGGAAGGTCACTGACATCTCTCGTAGGGTATGACACTCGACAAGGCCATAGTGTACTTGAAATTTGCATGGGCGTATTCTTCGGTCTATGTCGCTCGTACGTTCTCCACTATTCAAAACTGAGGTTCCATTACTCACAATATTGCCAGTCAGCAGGGTACGGTCTCTCAAGGACATACTTGTCAAGAGTCTGCCCTTGCATGAAAAAATCGTGGAATTGCGGGAAAAGTATGGAAAGGGGTGGCTACAGCACGTTAGGCCAGGCCAACAGATTCTGTCACACAAACCAGACCCAGAAGTGCAGAGTTTCATGGATCCGGGTTCTGGCAGGTGGCTCAGGAAAGAAGATCTCAGAGCAATCCTTGCGAACACTGGTCAAGACGTTGACGAACTGCGACGATATGTCGATGACTTACAACGTAGGGCTCAACAATGCGGCTCCCAACTCGATTGCGAATCTAAAGAGCCGCTCAAGTCTTGGAAATGAATCCATTTTGAGCTTGGATGCTCTTATTATCGGCATGTTGCGCCGGGAAGCGAAGCGAAACGGTTACAGCCTCGTCGCTGGTTCATTCAATGGCATGTTTTCCCCTTTGATGTGCGCGCGACGGGTTGGGGTTGAGTGTTGGAATGGCCAGGTACATGCAAGGTTCACATATTCTGTAAGCTTTCACAAGAGCATGGAGAGGTATCGGAAACCTCGCACATCCGCCTCTCGTCTCCTATAATTTACCTAGGATGTACGATGCGGCGGCAGACTACACGCAATATTTGCCTAAAACTCTCGCTTCATCTATAAAGAAGCCAGCGTAGTGTATACCAATAGGGTAAAACAGGAGTTGAGAAGGACGTCTGGATTAGCCCCAGTGTTCCTGCACATGCGTGTTGCTGAGTGACATCATGCTGACGAGTGAGGCATCACTATGAACACAGTGGCGATTACTGAACATTGAAGAAAGTACAATGCACGGCATAAAACAGCAACATCCATCAATGCATGAATTTATCTCCACTTTGAACCGGCTTGCAACCAGAATGATGCCGCCAGCAACTTCGCTTTCCTCATCATGGTCCAGGCCATCAACACCCTCAAAGCCCGCAAGCCTCGATGATTATCTCAGCCTTTCTCACCCACCAAATGCCGCGAAGCCTTGCATCGTGAAGCCGTTGTCAATTAAAGTCGACGATGGCCCTGATGGCGCCGTTCCAGGTTTCCTCCACCTCTCTGTTTCAACAACAACATCACCGAGTAGGACTGCGGCCATTCTACTTTCTGGAGCTGGTGGCGGCGTGTCCGGTCCTTCTGGTGTATATCTCTCCCTGGCGGACAAATTGGCGTCGCTGCAGCAGCCTGTTCCGGCCCTTCGTCTCGACTACCGCTACCCAGCTCGGAACCGCTACTGCGTGAGGGACGTGTTAGCTGCAATGCAGCAACTCGAAGAGCAGTATAGCATCTCCAAATTCGTCCTTGTGGGATGGTCATTCGGCGGCGCACCGGTATTCACAGTTGGTGGTAAGGATCAGCGGGTTGTCGGCTGCGCAACGGTTGCAAGCCAGACTGCAGAGACTGAAGGCATACGATCACTTGCTCCACGCCCTTTGCTCCTGCTACATGGGACCGTTGATCGAACGCTAAGTCCGAGCTGTTCAGAAAGGCTCTATACACAGTATGGGTCGAAAGGCGATCGCGTACTGAAGCTTTTCGATGGCGATGATCATGCGTTGAGGAGAAACTCGCTGAGTGCAGAAAAGCTTCTAGGAGAATTCATACTGAAGTGTGCGGGACTGGAGGCTGGGAAACAAGATGAGGGAGTGCTGGCAGAGAAGTTGGTGGGCGAAGAGGAGAAGGTGGATCTCATGCGGAAGGGCGGCGACTTAAGGAGGAATGAGAGCGTGGAGTAGGCTGTTACCCAGGCTATACCCTCGAATACCAACCCTCGCCAAACCAATCTTGCAAAGTGAGTGAGTGTACTATTGCGTGAAACCTGGGGCACCAACAGGCTTTCCAGCCAGTTTCTGGGCCACCTAATAGTAATGTGAACTTGCATTTTAATGTTAACCTGAGCATGCAATAGAACTAAGATTGATTTCTCTGTCTGTAGACTTAAAAGGTCGTATGGACGGAGATAAAACCGTATATGGTATGGATGAGACGCATTGGCGTATGCGGATCAAGTACGTCTAAAGCCTGGTACCGGCGGCCCAACAGTGGGCTTTTGTTGTTGAGCGTATAATCGCCCACACAATTCCCACGGTTCGCACGGCCTCCTCCTATCGTCGAAGTTCGGTAGTGACTCTGCGGATCAAGTACGGAATAGCCGCTAGAGGCAGTAGAGCCTCCGTCGTTGTTCGCTTGAAATGGCGCAGCGCAAGCCGTGAGATCCGTGGTAAAATCAATGAAGCTGTTTCCACTATGTTCTCTACACCTTACCTATTCTACGACCACAGTTCGCTCCTTTGCTTCCTCTAACCACACAGGTAGCATCCGGGAACAAGTAATGTTATCGGTGCAACGATCGCCACGCTCGTCGCACAAAAACTTGTCCAGGTCACTCTGATGGCCGACTCCGGGGATTTTAGATGAAATCATACCAATCCTCCTGTACCTCTCGCCGCTAGGCTTGAGGAGGAGCCAGTGACATTCCCACGCGAGTCTTGCACGTCTTCTTGCCTCCATAAACATGGTGACGCAATCTTTAGTATCCTCCACAGTAAAATTGCACACATCAAGATAAACATAGAGTATCTGGTAGATACTCTTCGCTACTGGTAAGAGAGCGTATATGCCGTCTTCGTATCCAGAATATTCATTTTGTAGCGCCATTGGTACCTTTTCGACTAGGCGGAAGCTCGGACATCGCCCAATGATTTGTAGTAATCTGGGAGCATCTTGGGTTCCGGCTTGCGCTTTCATAAGGCCGCTCTCTAAGTAAGCGAGTATAGGTGTCCATTTATGATCCGGAAGCAGTACGTGGATCCTGGCATCAACAGGGACTTGACATCCGCTCAAGTGATTATGAATTGGACCGTCCCATCCAACCCATGACCAGCTCGGAAAATCTTCTCGTCGACGAGCAGGACTGGGGTGATACCAAGTGAGTCTCAGACGAGTCCAAGACTGCGAGTGTCTGGACTGCAACATAACGCCCCAAAGGTGAGCCCACTCATCGTTTGTGTCGAAAGAATTCAAAATGCCAAGGCAGGCATTCAATGAGTCTGAATCGTGGGATAGTTTTCTCTTTGTGTATTCCTCTATGCAATTTGCAACTGCCGGCTTTTCCGGATCGGAAGAGCTGGCATCAGCCATTTTTGAGAAGAGTGAGGCGAATCCTAACCCTGGATGTAATAGCTCAGTGTGTACCCTGTGCGTGAAGCTTTCAGCGCAGTACATACTGCCACACACAAAAGATACTTGGTTATCGTCAAAAATAAGCCTGCCCGTCGACAGAAAACCTTCTTGATAGGTCCATGCACGGCTCGACCATACGGACTGTTGAAGGCTAGCGTTGGTCTGTGGAAACATCTCAACAATAGCTATATCCCCTAGTTGAATGTATCGTTGGGGCCGTCGCGGTGTGACACCTACTCCCGGAAGCCCGTAGTTCGGACTATCACCTGCCGCCGCAATAATAGTGAGCGAGGCTTCTGAGTAGATCTGATCCATTTTTTTGATCTGAAATTCTGTTTCAGAAACATTTGTTTGATTGATACACTAGATACGGGTAAGTTCCACGTGAGTGAACTCTCAGGGCTGCATAGTAAGCACCTACATATCGGTCGACCCACAGATATTTGAAACCCAGAGAATCGGCAACCGTGAGAGCGTCCTCGATAGTCATGGGAAAGCTCCCGCTTTGACACACCTGGTCTGTGGATGAGGTCTGGCCCCAAACGTAAGACAAAGCAACATAGCGACATTTCTCCGGAGCTTTAATCACCTCTCTGGACTGACAATCGATGACGTTGAACCCTGGTAGATTTTCTTTCCGATTGCGTAGACACGTTCGCGTATGGTCAATTGAACAAGTTCGGAGCCACTGCCGGACGACTGCATAGTTGATAGAACTAGGATTGACCATGCGAGGGGCGAATACCTCCTTGGAGTTGCCGGGATGAAGGATCCCCAGGATCCCGGTTTGATTGGTCGGGGCATCTTTGGGGATTAGCACGCTCGCAGCGCTAGCGATAAGATCATATCTCCGAGAGGTATCGATGAATACTTTCGCCGCAGAGTAGCAACGAACGACTGCCGGATCCTGGAGGCCATGACTCAAGTGAGCAAACAGATCACACAATGAACAGTCGGTTTGCCCGTAGGTTTCAGCTGCTTTACCACTGGCCGACCGTAGCTCGTACTTGCGGTTGACAGAGCGATATAGATCCCCTGGGAGTAATACCGACCAGTCTGTTCTGCGACAGTGAGAGCAGAGAGACCCTGACGATGCCGTCGAGTTTTTAGTGTTGCTCGTTATGGGTCCGGATGGGCTTGGTGATCTCGATGGTACAGTGACCCAGAAACTCGTGTCGTCCTCGTCCTCCCAATCGTCATAAAAATCAAATCTCCTTACTACAGAGTTGGGGTATGCAGGTCTTGGGTGGCGTTGTCCCATTGTTCCGCGATGTCCTGTATTCTCAACAGAGTACGGAATTAGAAGCGTCTAGCAAGCACATTCCCACTTAACAATTCGGAGCTATGGCTTTATGCCGAGTCCTGCAGCTCAACCCCAGCTGGCTTTGCTGGCTCCAATCGGCGCATGCTGCATAGCGGCGAACCCTACCTCTCGCGGATCGGAATAAATCAGATTTAGCTATTTGGCTATTTTCCTTTATAATAGCACTACGTAGGTAAGTAAAATATTTTTAAATACAAAACCTCTTTTTACTGCTATAAGTAACTTTCCTTTTTAAAAGAAAAAACACAAATAAAAAAAATTAATACTATGCTATTACCCTATGATATACGGAAGACGACAGATAATCTACGTATTTTCAACATTATTCTGTCCCGCAGGAGCCTACCTTAGCAATCCTGCGCGAGTAAGAGGGGGAACCAACCGCTGCGATGTATTCCATAGAGAGCTTTCCTTTCTTTATAATCTTCTACTGCGTAATATCTATTCCTTTGTTGCATCACACCACCTCCAAGAGAGCGGCTAATTGGTAGTCCTCTAAAGGAAATTATGTTTCTATTCTCCCTGTTCTCCTCCGCTTACGCCTTGATACGTAGACAACAAAAGATAAACGCGTATACAATTGCTGTGATAGATCTTTGAACCTACATAGGTCTATGTTTGTTCGGCACTGCAATATTGGTTCGGCAGTCGGGCGGCCGAATCTATGGGAAATCGTATGAGTACAGGAAGTGATGGTTGCACGAAACGGGCATTAATCCCACCTTGTCATCCAATATTCATATTTGCGTATTATTTTGCGGCAAGCGAAGTGTATAGTTCATGGTTGATTACCATGGCCAGAGCGCCCTTTTGCTGTAATCAATGTTTTGCCATTTCTGCTGGATGTCGCATGATCTGTTCAGGTCGGTAACGACGATAAAGGAGAACCTGAGCGTTGAGCAATAGTCGAACATGGGGGCATTGCCGGGACGGGACCCGTCCTTGGAAGAAGCAGTATAGTTCATAACCCAACGCTGAATCTAGAGTGTACCTACCATCGCTTACAAGCACTGGCACAGTTTTGATCAAGCATTAGGTTTTATTCCTAATAGCGTGGCGTTGCTGTGGATGTGCTGCTTTCCAAGTCGCCTTTGCTTGTCGACTTTAAATTCTCCCTGGCCGAAACTCAACAAATTTCTCTTACCCTCCGTCTGGCGTATGTGAAAAACCAGGAAGCCGAGAAGGAGGTTCACTCTTACGAAAGTAATGGAGATCGCTAGTTTACAATGATATACCTGCTGAAGCGTCCAATCACAAACACGGTAATATGTTTTAACCACCCCCTGGCGTTTGCAAAGTTGATTTGAGTAGCAAGCGTGACGTCGTCACGTTGGAGCTTTGGCCCATGACCCGATCTCTCACACCTGCGGTATAGAGCCCCATTTCACTTCCGTTAAATCCCTACACAACCTTCGACCCGACTCAATATTCACAACCTTGACACTACTCACAACTTTGGACCTATCGTTTCCTCGGACGACTCTTCAAGATGGGCAACCACTGCAGCTCCGAATGTGCCATGTGCTTTGTAAGTACAGACCAAAAAAGAGCCCGAGTGGCTCCACTAACCCTGTATTTCCAGGCCATGTGCATCTGGTTCCCTGCTGGAACATGCTGGTTCTGTAAGAAGCTGGGCAACAAAGGCGTGTCTGAGGGCGATGGTGCGAACGAAGCGGCGGCCAAGTTCAGCGTCGATGAGTGAGTCTCTCCTCAAGTGCTTTCATGGGCATAGGGCATACCCAGTACTGACGACCGCTAGCCTCCTCAAGGTGTACGGCGACCTGGCCGTATTGCACCAGCCCCCCGATCTCTGCGGCCGGTTTCAGGGCGTCTACCAGGGCGACACGGCCACCTGCACGGTCGACCTCTCGAACTCCGGCGACTTCCTCTCCCACGTCACGGGCATCGACACTCCGCAGCAGCTATGCACCCAGGTGGACGGCGACTTCCTCGGCGGCAATTGCACGATCAACACGGCTCAGTGGGGTCACGCTTCGCTTGATGTGAAGCAGGCGGCTTGTGTCGCGCGCGGAGGTCAGTGGGCGGGCAACAACTGCGCTTTGCTCTATTGAGCTCCTGATCTGGAGCCTTGCAGGCGTCGGGATATGGTATTAGTGCTTGCATGTGCTCTGGTGCGGAGTTCAGAGGGGCTGCTAATGCGTTGGTTGTCGGCTACAGGATGATGTATCCGGCGAGATATATCGTGGCGGGTATCCGAGCGGTCCCACTGGCGACATGTGTCTCTGTTCTGCTTGCTACATGGGTATGAACTTTGAAGACTAGAACTTTCTTAGTATATCTGCACTAGGCGTCTAGAACGACACACACTGTTCCACCCAGGACGATTTAGAGGTATAAAGGCATGCCACTTGGTGATTCGATTGAGTGCCATCAATGCCTATTGAAATGCATTCGTTTCTCATTCCTTCACTTATCTCCAGGGCCCCTTAGGAAACTCTACAAACTTCCCGTGGTGGCTGGCTCGCTGCGAGCTCGCACTGATGATCTTTCGCTAGCATAGTTGTAGTAGTATGACAAGAGTTCGAGTACGCTGTGTTACCCCAGGACAAGCTATACGAAGGTATTGTACTCCAACCTTTCGCCCATCGCTTATTCGTGTCACAAGTTACTCTTCTATTTCATTATCTCATGTAGCATTTCACGTTACATGATCTCGTATCATACACATCTGCACGCGCGGAGTGCCAGACACGTCAGTTTGAAGCGCCTCTTGAACCAAAAGTTGTACAACTCAAATGTGGTGTATTTTGGCGAGTCGAAGTTACCTCATGTATAGGTAAATGAATGATGTAAGTCGTTAGTAAGAAAGCTCCGCGAGTAGATCGTAAACAGTCATCTAGTAGCCTAATATCTATTAAAGCTCTTTTGGGCAATAGATTATAGTAGATATAGTGCTGTGAGCTAGTAGGCATTTATATAGACCTTGGCGGACTGGATGTGTCGAGAGCCGTGGTCTTCGCTGTTGTTTGGAAGGGGGCTAAACAGTTCGTGGTGTTTACTCGTCGACACTGTCAGGAGACCTGGTAAGACATGGGAACCCTGACATGCGCATGATATGCGCAGAGAGATATCTAAGCCCCGCTGTAGACGATAATGGTAATTTGCGCTGCCCTTGCGATAACCTCTTACTATGCTGCCCGAAGATGTGCAGTACGGAGATCAACTAAAGATAGAAGATTGACGTTCGCCAGACGTGTCGTGTTTGCAGAATAGTCCACGCGGCAGTTGTTGGGGTTGTAATTGCGACTCGAACCGTATAAATTTATGTTCAACGGTTGCAGTCGGAGAGTAAGCGCTATCATGACCAAAAACTTATACGGACCCGGAAGTGGTCAGTTAGGTTTGGTGTGCCTTGATGCGATATATGGCGTAGCATTGCGTGGTCAGCCAGCCAACTGCACGCACCGGCGTTAATCGTGCTGGCCCCCAACGGCTACCACTACGGCCTCTGCTGAGATGCATTTCGCACGATCGATGGAGTTTCCCCGAAGTCTTCGTGCGATTCAAAGTGGCGCTTGACGGCCGGAATCCAATGTAGAAAGCAACCCCATTGGGCCATCCTGCTACTCCCACTCTTTCGTGCAACCCTCTCTGCCCCAACAGGACGTATTGGAGCTCATCCAGGTTGCATTAACCCTGGTTCCGGATCGATTATCACAAATACCAGCTCGATGACCTGTGATCTCGTAGCCTGACTGTATATAGCTTCTGTCCCGTCGGCACGAGCGCGCACCTCTTCATCTCGACATCCTCCGGTCCCCCTCCCCAACATTCTGGCCCTTTTTCCTCGCCTGGAAATTCTCCAACTTGCGTTCCAGCTCCCTCTTAGTGTTTTCCCATTCCTGGATAATGGCTTCGTATTGTGCGATCTTTTCGTCGGTCGAGAGGGCCATGATGCGTTTTCTCTCCTGCACGACTGGGTCAGCGAAATGTTAATCAAACACGACGATTGGATGAAAGAACCCGTGCAGAGACACAGACTAACGTGTTGAAAATATTGTTAGGGTGGACGTGAGGGCAGTGGTGACGTACCTGAGCGCGTTCCTGGTTGCTCTTCAGCTCAGCGCCATACAGCGCCCCCGTGACGGTGATCGCCGTCACGGAGCCCGTCAATATCCATCTGCGCACAGTCTGCTGCGCAGCCATGATGTTCTTCTGTGATCGCCTCTTTGCAGATTGATGTCAATGTCAATCGCCCCTCGTGATGAAGCTCAAAAATTCGGAAGCGGAGGTCGGCGTCCCTGCCAAGACTTCTCCATCGCGCGTCCGCGTCGGCGTTTGCCCCGCTCGGACTCCACACCGGCAACAAACAAGCAAACCGACCTACCCACTCCTCTCGCCCACAACACCAGCGAATAACGATTCAATCGCACCCCAACAAAATGTCCAACCCGCCCCGCGCGCAATCCTCCTCTTCCTCCCGCCTCAGCACCGCGCCCTCGCAGAAGCCTCGCCAAATCTCGCACTTGCAAGCCCAACTCGCACAATTAACAGCCAATATGGCAGATCTGGAGAGCCTGATGGGGATGACGGCCCGGCAGGCGCAGGACATGCGGGGCCTCGGCGGATACGCGGGTGCGATGTAGGTCAAATTCTACATCATCTTGCGGGAATAGGTGCTAATGCGTGGCTGTTAGGTTCATGTCGGCTAGCAAGGTGCTCGGCGAGGAGACGGTCAAGGGTGCGGAAGAGGGAAAGAGCGGGGAGGGGAAGTGAGAATGGAGGGAAGGGACGGCGATATAAGGTTTCGTTACGATGAGAGGCAGCTGGGCAGGCACGCAGGCACGCAGGCACGCAGGCACGCGAAGCGATACGAGGAGCCTGGAAGACGCGCGATAAGATGGGACGATTACTATTACACCGGCGCCAGGGTTAACCCATGCTTGTGGAGAGGTGCGGGCACGTCGTGGAGAGGAGAAAGACCGGTCGAATGTACGGTCTACCGAAGCCAAGTGATGGCAGACTGGTCGTTGCCGGCTGTCGAATACGTAGGGGAAGACGCTGGGACACAAATGATGTTTCTAGGCCCATATACCCATAACTCCATGAGTCTGAATTATACCTCCTGCTTCGCACATCATTGTTCCTCATTGGACTTGTTCCTCACCTCTCGCCGTCGGCCACTCCACTCTCACGCATCTCAGCCCAGCACAGACGCACCGTCTCCTTGTCCGACTTACTCACTCCTTATCTCACTTTCCAGAACCAAAAGCAGCTAGGCCCTCCATCACCTCCAAACGCCCATCTTCACCGCATCCACAAATCCTCCAATCGTATCTGCATCGGTCTAAGATAGGCAGCTGCCACCAACGCACCGCGATAGGATCGTCAGCCCCCTTCCACCGCGTGCATTTCGCTCTGCCAAGCCAGCCAATCCGGGGCTCTGCTCGTGGCCTCAGAGGGCCCTATTGGCATGCGCGCGGTTATTATCATGGAGCAATGGTGCAGCGATAAGGCGTGATGGCGGGGAGCCAGCCGTGCAACAGGCAGTCCGCTTTGCGCAGAGCCTGGCGCTGCTAGGTATAAATTAAATGGGTGTGCGCCGGCTGAGGGCTTATTCTGAGAGGTAACTTGGAACTGCGTTTTAGATTTTCGGGTTTCCGCTTGCCCTTCCGCTCCGCGTACCTGCGTCAACGCCAAGAGTTTGAGGTTGTTCTGGGAAAGACGTTGGAGGGGGTAGGAGTGGGAGGCACACCGTGACTTGGATGGGGAGGGTTGGGGAAGGGATTTCGCCTCGAGGTGGACGCCGTATGCCACCTGACTGTCCGGTCTGATGCGCCATGGGATGATGATGGACGATGAGCTCCGCCACTCCGCCGGCAACATTGGACTTGGACCGCAGCACGCGACATCAACGCGCCGATCTTGTCGATGCCGACGGACATTGTTTCTTGTTTCGTGCCCTCGGCGGTTTCTTGGACAGTAACCCGGAGGGCAACACGCAGGCTATACATGAAGGAACAATCACGACCGTGTTGTGGTCCCCCTAGTACAGGACAGGTACTATGTCAACCGGACGGTCGCTTGTCGAGATGCTATCTCCAGAAAACGCAACTGCCAATTTGGCCTTGAGCATCCATTCGAATGTTTCTCGGCGTCGACCCAACCTCCCAAAAGTCGACAGAATTTGGTGGGGCCTCGATGGAGCCTTCGCAACGCGCCGTCGTGCAGCACGCCGCAAAAGGGGCATCCGTCACCGCCCGATCGGTGAGAAGGGGATTGCCGCACGGATAATATTGACTTCAAATCAAATGTGGTGATGGGAGAGGGTGTCGCATCCGAAGGGGCACCCCACGCGGCCACCCCACCATCCCACGACGACCAAGGTTCGAACAGCCAGCGCATCCCCGCAAGCGCTCGAGACCCTGGCTCTCTTGTTTATTTGCATGCGGCTGCCGCGGTTGCTGCTAGCGGAGGTAAAAAATGAACCGGCCGGAGGAGCTGCTGTGTACGTCTCGTTTCTGCGGTGTGTACGAGGAAATGCACGGACATGTGCCGTCGAAAAGTCCATCTCGAAAAAAGAAAGGGTAAAAGCATGTGACGTGCGTAGAGAAAGACATGAGGGTAACGTTAGCAGATACGAGCCTTCGCGACCATCGTCATGGACCAGGCGGTTTCCGTCGGTTTAGCACTTGCATTGGACCCTGCATCCTTGTCGCCCGAGCTGCAGGTCAGCACACGTTGGGCAACGAGCAACCCCCACGCTGTCCGTATTTTAAGATCGGGCCAATGAACCATGTTGGACTCTCCTTTATGCACAAGGTGGCCTCTCGAGCACGAGACGACACAATGTCTGTGTGCTTCGAGGCCATCGTTGACGAGGTGGACGTTTTCAAAATCCGAGGTTGCTGCAAGGTTGCACATGCGGCATGTTTGCTGCCCAGGTGTATGGCTGAGCAAGCATGTGAAAGCTGACAGAAAGCCCACGCGACAGGCTAACGGTAGGAAGCTAGCCGCACGCGACATGGATCCGCCGATGCACGATTCGCTACATGAAATGTACCTGTACGGTAGAATCAAGATACCCTTCATCAACTCTCTCATATGCGAATAGAGTGCGGCGAAGGCACTCCCTCAGTCGGTCCATCCGGGTAAGCAGAAATCCATTAAACTGGTCGGTGTGTGTCAAAGGACGAGGCTGCTGCACACCACAACGGCTAAAGCCCGCGTGGCGGCCATCGGTCCGCTCGTCAAACAGATGAACCGAGTATTGCGTGGGAACATGCCGAAGGGAGCTCGATCCTTACACATGCGCGGACCTTGGGTAGATCGGACATTGTGTTCAGGAGTACCCGCAACTTTGCCCTTGTACCATCCTGGTAAATGGATTTCTCCTCTGGACCCTTCCCTTTAACATGCCAGCGACGCCCTTGACGGCGGCATACCAGTCTTGTGCGTTCGGCCGGACGAGTCTATCGAATCTTCATATTGCCGCCCACTAACGTCGGACACTTGCATCTGTTTGGGCGCTAGTCTGGCGTCTTGAATCGGTCTTGTAGATAAAGGGTTCGTCGGCCAGCATTTGACCTCGCATTTTGCAACCAGGCTTGCGTGAAGTGCATAGGAATAGCGGGGCTCGCAGCCGTTCAGTAGGGTGGGTACGTCGGGAAGTATAGGGAGGCAGACTTGCCGAAGTCGGAACACTTTTGGAGTGTGCGTACGCTAGCATCTAGGTGGTCCATAATAAAGAGATCTGGCATGTAGAATGCTTGTAGCATTGCGTGTTCAAGACCCTGTGCGCCCACCTGTTGCTCAATCGAAGCATGGTCCCGTCTTGTATGATGAGACGCCGTGATGGACAAGTTATCGCGTCTTCACGTCTTCCAGAAGCCTTGAAGGCCCGGAGAGACCGAATCAAGGAAAGTGGAGCGAAGCCCAGCTGGGGACCCAATGGGCGCGATTGCTTTCCCGTTGACGCCCTTGGCCGCAACTTCGAGCCGGCGTCATGATGGTCCACGAAGGGATGCTTGCGTGCGAGGGACATAGGTGTGGAGTCTGTCGCGTGCGTTGTTTCGCGCTTGAGACTGCCGTGCGGTTGGCTTTCTTGTGAGCTTGTCCACGAAGGCCCAAAGCCCGCATTCACTCCACGCTCCCTCCACGCTGCAGGCCGCCACTCACCCACCAACGCCCAGCAAAGCTGCGTCCAGGATCCAAATTGACTCGGGGTCGCACGGATCAGGCGTCTTCGACGCTGACAGGGTGCAGCCGGCCAGCATTCTCGTCCAGCAGCACGCGCACCGCTGGACGCTCCACCAGGATAGCGGCAAGGCGTGCGAACGGCGCTGTCCGGCGCTGAAGTGCCTTTGGCCGTGTTGGCAGCGCGGTCGTTGGGCTCGATATTGGCCTTGTCTAGGGTCAGCATCCGTTTCGGCTTGTGCGACCCACGCCCACACCCCACGCGTCCCCTCACCACCCGTTCGCTGCTCGTCAGGAAAGCCTCTCAGGCTCCGAGGGCAGCGCCACTGCACGTCCGTCGCTGTCGCCAGACCCGTCGCCAAGCGTGAAGCCCGCCGCCGCTCGCGTAGCTGCTGGACCCGGTTCCTGCCTGTTCATTGCTGCCCTCGCGCCGGCCGGACGAGTGCCAGATCGGCCTGCTGAGGCTTCCCTGTGCGTGCGCGCAAAAGCAACTGCTTGCCGCTGCCGTGCGTGAGAGGTGCCAATCTGGGGTACCGTCATCCCGCCTCGCGTGCCATTACATATCCGCGCCGCCAGTGCCCATGGCCGCATCACGGCAGTCCCAGGCGTGGACCCCTTTGGACGGCTCGCACAGACAGACCTCGCCCTCCGCCGACAGCACACTGGAGCGCCCACTACATCTCTCGTCGCGGGATGAGGCCGCCCGCCAGGGCGTGCTCGCAAGCTCGATATTCCCAGGCCTGAAGAGCGACGCAACCAGCGCCGACATGGCGTCGCCGGAGGAGATGCAGCGCAACGACCCGCTGGGCACGCAGATATGGAAGCTGTACAGCAAGGCGCGGACGCAGCTGCCGAATGCAGAGCGCATGGAGAACTTGACATGGCGGATGATGGCCATGAAGATGCGCAGTGCCGAGCGCGAGCGCCATGCAGGGTACGCATCTCGCAATGCACACCGGCCGGGTGCGGTTTCTTCTGTCGACACTGCTAACGATGCTCCCTCCGCGTGCAGCAGCAGCCAGCGGAAGCCCGCGCCAATGGCGGCTCCCCCTCGACCCGCCATGAAGAGCGCACCGAGCGGCATCGCCCAGCAGCTGCGGCGCTCGGTCGACCAGCAGGCGCCAGCGGCCCCGGCTTCCGACCCGAATGCCATGAACATCGACGACTTTATACAGCCGTCGTCGGTGGGCAGCCCAGCCGGACTTCTGCCCTCGCCGTCGAATGAGACGCGCATGTCGTCCACGGCAACCGCCCCGGCGATACCGATTAGGAAGGCTAATCAACACCACGACCCCGACCTCTCCCTCGCCCACGCATCCGCGCCTCCTGTGCCTCCAGCCCTGCACCGCGACCGAGAGAATGAGTTTGGCTACGTCCAGCGGCGCGTCCGCAAGACCTCCATCGACGAGCGACGAGTGAGTCCCTATCTACGCCCTCAGACTACCTGCGCTCTGCTAACATGTGCCTTGTCAGCCTCCCAAGCGGCGCGCAGAGGCGTCTCCCCAGGTGCCTCCCGTGAACAGCATCATGATGCCCAGCAACCCGGATGACGAGGCCGCCCTCCACCACTACTCGCTCGACCAGCCGTCGCTGCAGCCGCCCTCGTTCACTACCCCGCAGCCGCATGTGCCCTTTACCCTCGACACGTCCACCTTCCAGCTTCCCGAGGACCCCATCATCAGCTCCGCAGGGCCCTTTCAGCAGCAGTTTGGCTTCTCGCCCGTTGGGTCGCCCTTGATGTCCCAGAGCGCCTCCTACTCGAACCTCTTCAATGGCACCTCCATGGCCTCTTCCCTCAACTCCACCGACTATTACTCTCCGCCGAGCTCGGCCTTCCACTCCACCGTATCGACGCCCCAGCCGCTGCCAGACGATGGCCAGATGTACTTCGACCGTAACGGCATGGACATCCGCGGCAACAACACCAGCCACGGCTTCGGTCCCCACCGGCCGTCCAACCTCTCGTCGGCGATGCAGCAGCCCCAGTACATCTTCAACCCCAGCAGTATGGGCGATTCCATGTTCAGTGCCATCACAAGTGCCCCGTCTTCTGCGCCTTTCTCCACTTCCTCATTCGGCCAGCCCGGCCATGTCGATCCGTCTCAAGTCATCCACAACACCCTCCCATATCGTCCGGATCCTATGCACTACTCGCGCAATGAGAACATATTCACCTTCGGTGCTGATTCCGACAACGAGGACGACGAGGGCGCATTTGCGGATCGAACAATGCCGCACCAAGCAGACTACGCATCCCCTATGGAGGAAGGCTCAGTCGACTTGAATGCAGGGTTCCAGTGGGAAACTGATCTCTCGAATCAGTTCAATCCTGTGCCGGCGCGTTACCCTGCAGGGCCACCGAAGAAGACCGTCACCATCGGTCCAACGGAGATGATGCCTTCGCCGCAAGACCATTGGGGCACCAGCAGTAGTTTGGGCCGCACTCATGGCTCGGCCGCCTCGGTCAGCGATATCCGCAACCGTGGCAATGATCCTCGACGCCAGAAGATACCCCGCACAAGCTCGACATCCAATGCAGCCGGTTTGGCCCTGCAAGGACCGCATGGGCGGCCACAGTCATCACCTAATACCCCGCCAGAGTCCGGCTTGAGCTCTGCAGCACCATCGCGCCCAGTGAGTCCTGGAGGCACCAAGCAGGGTGAACAAGGCAATTCACCGACAACCTGCACCAATTGCTTCACGCAGACTACGCCCCTATGGCGCCGCAACCCTGAAGGTCACCCTCTCTGCAACGCATGCGGCCTTTTCCTCAAACTACATGGAGTTGTGCGACCGCTTTCACTGAAAACAGACGTTATCAAGAAACGCAACCGTGGCAGCGGTACGGCTCCTGTCGCTGGATCCTCGTCCCGAGCTTCTAAGAAATCGTCTCGAAAGAATTCGCTCGCACAGACTCCCGTTTCAACACCAACTTCCGGTAAAGGCGCGGATTCTGAGTCGCCCAAGTCGACTGGCTCGGTTGGAATCGGAGCGGCTGGAAATGTCGCCAACAATGCCGCTTCACCCTCCAAAACTGGCGGCGTAGTTCCTATCGCACCCGGACCGCCCAAACCACCATCTAGTAACGCAACAAGCGCAATGCAAGCACGTGGAGCCGGCATGGCATCCAGGCGGACTCGCGGGCAGAGTAAGAGTGGCTTCCAAGAGTTGGAAATGGGAGATGCAGACGACACGTCCGGAAAAGCGCCTGCAAGTGCAAGGAGGAAAGAGCCCGTGGTTGCTCCGAACATGGTGCAGAATCAGAACCTTGGCAGCCTTCCCATGGGCGCTATGGGACAAGGCTTACAAGGGTCCGGTCCCCAGGAATGGGAGTGGCTCACCATGTCTCTCTAATCAACGACCTTACAGTCCCTTATGCTCATTACATGGACGTGAGTCAGCCAATGGTTGTACGCACGGACGATTACGGCCGCACTTTAGCCACCACAGCGTTCGAGTGGCGCTCGATGATGGTCGTCTTTCCAATTGGCCCTTGACATCGATTTTCGGCTTTCCCACGGACGACACCCCGGACGTTCCTCAAATGCTTGTTCATTTTATGCTCATGACTTTTTTTTTTGGCTCATCCAGATACCTGCGTTTTTTCTTTTGCATCGGTCGGCACCATTTCGCTTGCGGACCACTGTCTTTTCTTGGCCACTCAGCCTTGGTTGTCAGCCAGATGGAGGAGGCAGGCGCTCCATCAAGCTGTGCAACCGCCTAATACCAATAGCGATACCAGGCCCGTGAGACCTTTTCCTCGTCTCGTGGCGCTTCATTGATTCAAGCGGTTCTGTCTACAGTTGCATGCGCACATGAGAGATTCCCCTGGTGGCGCAATGGGTGGTTGCAATGCGCGTGTGGAATTTGTGCTTTGGCGCAGTAATGGAGATGCGGACGATATATGGACGAGGTGGCGACTTGGCGTTTGTGTTAAAGCAAGTACATAGACGATGATGGATGGGGAGTTTGATATCCGGTAATGAATTTGCGCGCATGCGCTATGAGCCATGACATGCGATTACAATGCTCGTATGTGCCTACGATTTCGCGATGTCAGACTACTGGATGCGAGTTGTCAGTACGTGCATGTGTATGCTTTGACGTTATTCTTACGCCGGCGCCTCGCACGGTGCCACGGCTCTTTCCGATTCGCAGCCTCACCTACCCTTTCTCCGCCGTTGAGACCCTTTCAGCAAGGACCCCACCCCGCCAGCGGGGCTAAGACGGGACCCGCCGACGTCACATGTAACAATGTAAATATAACCAGTTGACTTTCCCGTCTATTTGTGCTTCCACGGGCCTCGATCCACACTCGACTTGACTTTAGCAGACCACACGAACGACCATCACCATGCCCAAAGCACTGATCCTGGTTGCCGACGGCTCGGAGGAAATCGAGTTCGTGACGCCGTATGATGGTATGGACGCGGAAGGGGCGAAGGAGATGCGCTGAACTGGACTGGGCTGAGCGAATGGCAGTTCTCACGCGTGCAGGGTTCGACGTTGTTTCTGCGGGCGTGGCGCTGAAGGGGGACTATGCTGTGTACGTTTCCCTTTCCTGCCCCTTCCCCTTGCCCGCCTGTTTAACCCGGAAACACACACATATCTATCCATCTATCTATGTATATGTGCTAATGTGACATCCCAGCATGTCCCGCAACACCCGCCTCACGCCCGACTTCCCGACCCTCCTCGCCGCGGCCCACGCCTCCGCCCCCGACACCTACGACATCCTGATCCTGCCCGGTGGCGCCCCCGGTGCGAAGACCTTCGCTACCACCGACGATGTGCTCGATCTGATCCACGGGTTTCGCGCAAAGGGGAAGTATGTTGCGGCCATCTGCGCGGGGACGACGGCGCTGGTGGCGAGCCAGAAGAAGCATGGGGGTGCCAAGGCGCGGGTTACGAGTCATCCGAGTGTGAGGCAGAGCGTGGAGGGGGAGGGGTGGGAGTATAGTGAGGAGAGGGTTGTGGTTGATGGGCGGGTGGTGACTAGTCGAGGGTAAGTCCAATGTTAGTTTGGTTTGGGAGGTGAAAGGGGAGGGTGGGGTGTGCTTTGAGCCGCACGGGCCGTTCACGACATTGACGGAGAATCCTGTGTAATATGGGGATGTGGCAGCGCAGTGCTAATGGTGGACAGGCCGGGTACAGCAATGGGATGGGCGCTGACGATTGTGGAGCTACTGGCTGGGAAGGAGAAGAGGGATGAGGTTGCGGGGCCGATGATTGTGGCGGAGACGCTGTGAAGGTGGGAAGAGGGGGATACGGCGAAGAGACAAAGCGAAAGGCAGGTGTATGTTTATCAGGAAGGTTTGGGTGAAGAGTGGCGGCCACGGCCTGCGTTAAGTTGCCTGGACAAAACTCATAACGCGGGACCTTAGGGAGGGGATAAATGCAGCTCTGTTAGCATATCAACCGGATCCTTGTGTCCAGATACAGCTCTATGAACAGTGGTGAGTAACAGACCTATGTAGGACGAAATGCCGTGACCGGAAAATTAATTGAACGCATTGAGAAATAGTACAAATAATCTCCTGCAAGACCAAAAATGTGGAGATGCAAAAAACTCAAAGTCTGTCTTTTCCTCAGATTGCTTCCCAAAGTTGAAAAAGTGACGTGCATTAGGTCAAAGGAAGGGTCCAGCTTCCATCAGTCATGATGTCTGCCACGGACTCCTCAGTTGCTTTAACCTCTTGGACTTCTAGAAACCACTGGATAACTGCATCGAGTCGTCAATGTGACGGTACACCTTGCCCCATGGAGACGTCGTACTCATAGTCGGCTTATCTAGTGTCCGGCCGGACCATAAATGGAATTGAGACTGTATTTATACCGAGATTTCTTAAAGGGTGGCCAGTGGCTAAGGAACGCATTAGGGCTGTCGTTGTCTTCATCTGAAGGAACCTCCCAAAATGTCCAGTCCGCATCTCCGACACTCAATTTGGCAAAATCTTATTTATCTAGCTCTCTATAGTCACGGGTATCGTGGCAATTACAGCGGCAATCAGAGTTGTCACACTCTTCCACCCAGCGGACGCCATAGCATCCGAAACAAGGACGGCCACCCTTTAAGCAGCCAAAGATATACCACTGATTAACCGCACCCCGTTTGTAGAAAAACTGTGCGCATATCTCCAGCAGAATGAGGTTCTGGCGATCAAGCGCATCGCTCGGTGACATGTTCTTCGAAGACGATTCAGTTGGCAACTCCAACGGCTCGGTCAGCTTGCGCGCGCGATAGAATGCCCAATACTCTTCGCTTGGTTGGCCCTCATTCCACCTCATTCTGGGTACCATTGGCTCGGACTTGAATGGTGGCTTGGGTCTTTTCATGTGCTTGTATTTGCTCGTTACGGGCTTCTTAATCGCGGGATCGTTATCACAACCTTTGCAGCTGTAGCCAGTGTCACCCTCCGGAGGTTTGCAGTCATAACATAGGATATGAGCACATGAGAGCATCGAAGCGCCGGGTCGGTAATCATTCTTCATTTCACCCCCGCAGCCGTTGCACGGGTGCTTGGCTCTCCTCTTTCGGGTTTTCTTGGCCACTTGCTGGTCTGAGGGCGCCTTTCTCTTCTTCAAGTGTGATGTTGCGCGCTTTGTTGGGTGGGTAGGGGATGAGCGGTAGCCTTGATCTTCCCATACATCGGCATCGGTGGTCTCAAATTTGGTGAGTACCTCTTCATCGTCTGTTGCGTGACCATGGACGTGATCATAGTCTTCCAGGTGCAGTTCTACGTTATCCTCCTCTTCTTCTATCTTTACTTGGGGCTCGCTGTTTGCCTCCGGAAGCGTCTCTGTCTTTTGTACGCCGTCGTTCTCGTCGCCATATCTTGTGGTCTCCATGGCGCTGCTCGACGAGCTGGCGTTGGAGGCTCCACTGATAGTCCGTTGCACGAGGTCGTGTCGCATATCTCGGTCAGACTCTTTCGCTCGCCTGGGGTCCGGTAGGCGATTTGATTCCATTCTCTACTGCGATCAATAGAGGATATACGGCTTGAGGAGGATTAACAAATGTAACCAAATACGGAACAAGACCTAACGTACGAGGTTGCTCACAATACCTGCCCTCTTAGGCGTCACCGGGACGACGGGTAGTAGAGAGACGCGTTCATAGAGGGACCGAAGGGAATCCTGGTGCAGAGGTTCGGGTTTGAAAAGTTGAAGGTAAAAGAGTGGGTCAAAGCGGTTTCGGTGGTTGTTTGCTCCTCACGTCTCTTACTCCCGTATCAAACGCTCATTCAAGCGCTCACTTGCAAGGTAAGTGTTAGCATGTGAAAATATCACGATAGACTGCAGCTGCCCCACGTTGACAGCTCACGAAGAATGGGAGATGGTTGACGGAGTCCTACACAGATGGCTAACCTCCTATGGTTTCGCTATTATGCCGAGGCTCGCACGAAAAGAAGTCTTCATTCGCAACTTCATCTAGATTTAGATGATTTCAAAGATCGCCATACCGGTTCACTAGTTTAATCCATCTGGTAATCTCCATACACTATCTAGTCCACTTCTATCTGATATCGTATAACCGAAATTTCGGCTCGTCCGATCCAAAGGGGTTATACCGCACCATGCCAACCACAGTGCGGCAGCACCGCGTGCTGCCCCGGGATAGATAATGCAGCAGTTGGCAGTAGTAGAGCCTTTGACTCAGTACTGTACGAGCAAGCTATCATCCAACTCAACCCGTCCAAGGATAGAACCGCCTCACAAATTCTGCATCCCATTGGCTGACCCGCATATTCGTATACATAAGCCCACCTTGTGTACTCACAATGGGACAGACGGTTGTATCACCTTGGTTCGCGCGCGCTTGATCAGCTGCACCCATACGACTGTCGTAGTGCATAATCGACAGTGTATCGTACGGCGACAGCATGTTCGGATTCGTACCGGTACCTCAGGGCCCTTTGGCGAAGTTCTGTCCCAGCTGCCAGTAGCGGGCTGCGAAGGAGGCGTCATCGGTCATGGCCCGTGTGACCCGTCCTCGTGGCCAACCGGTTTGAGCGACGGCGGACTGGACGGCGACTTCGAAGCCTTCGACAAGTTGGGGGCGGTAGCGGATATAATAGTCACCTGTGAAAGTGCTGGTATTTGCCCTTTGTGGAATGATAAATGGGTGCTTCTTACGATCTGGGCGCTGATGCTCGTGAAGCAGGCCTAGGATATGACCAAGCTGTTCATGCCAGCGTACATGTAGAGCGTCCATATCGGACATTGCCTTACCTCGTGAGCATATATTTGCGGGTAAACGTTGCTCAGCCGACTGGTCAAGTACATATGGTGACGATTGGGAGCATTGCTGAAGTACTCATGCGTATAGCCGACAGTCGAAAGAGCATGAGCGTTCTGCCACCAGTGAATCGCCAACGCGTCGGTCGAAACAGCGGGATTCCACACTTGGTTGCGGTAGTCAGAGTAGCAGTAGATGGGCTGGCCGGAGTTACTAACAAGCTCTTGGAAGGCTAGACAATGCCGTGTCTGCTGCGATCGCCGGCCGCCAAGGGCGTCGAGCCAGAGGTCGATCGCAGCCTCCACATTATGGAACGACTCGTTCCGACCATAGGCGTTGACGTAGCAGTAAATCACGATGCGCTCGAGTGGTACGTCATTTGGCTGTCGCACCGGCCAAGGCATCTTGCCTCCGTTGGTGAGGTCCTCGAAGGCGCGCGGATGGATGTTCTTGGTCGCAGTCATGTTCAGATGCTTCGGGAGAACGCCCGCGTCAAAGCCTGACATGGAAGCGATTACCATAGAGATCATGGTTGCGGAGACTAACAGGAAGAGTCTCATGTTGGCAGGTGGCACCGGAAGGAGCTAGGGGAGAGGTGTGGGGAGGGTCGAGTCGGCTTAAAAAGATTGACTAGAGAAATCCAGTTGACAGGACGAAAGCAAATCGGGGCACGTGGAAGGGCCCAAGAAAGACTATACAGGCGCAATTTAGGCCTTGTTCATTTTCATCGCTCCACCAGAAGCAGTAATTGCTCATCCTCTGTTCTTCCCGCCCCAGTACAGTGACCGACTCTCTATAGTACCAAGCGGAAAGCTTGGGTGCTGTATTGCTTATGGTCCCCAATGGCAGCACAAGGTACCCCAGTGGCCTTTTCTGAAGCAGTTCTCTACGGGCGCTACGGTACTTACGTTGACAACATGTTATTTACCCTATCGTAACTTACGCCGCAGCGTACCAGTATAAGATATTCTAACCTATACGTAGTTACTGTGGGTTGTTCTAGAAAATACGACTTAAATACCCAATCTAGGGACATGGTGTTTGTCCGGTTGGGCTGAGGCCAGTTTATGCCCTCACCTTGTCTTCTGCCTGAAGATCACGGGACCAGTTCGCTCTCAACTCCCAAGGAACTGAACGGAGACAGATCCTCTCGCTCATTCAATGTATATAATTCCATCTGACAGATGGATAGGGTGCGTCTTCTCGAAACTCCACATGTGCATGTAGCTCAAAAAGACATTGATGGTTTCCCATTATTTCCAAAATTCCTCGTTCCTGCAATTCAAGAATCCCTTGGCCCACCACTTCCGGAATTCCGGGCTCAATCATTCCCAATACACGCTGTCCAGTTGACTCGTGAGTTTCCACGGTGTTATTATGCTAGGAACGGTCGTCGATTGCTGATCCGCCTTCCTCTGCGCAATGCCCATCCCGTAATAGCGATGAATATGAGCAGTGACACCCCCAGACTAACACCAAATCCGATAGTTAGGCACCGAGTATTGAGGAGTCAACCGAACCATCTACCGAGCTTGCCGGAGAAGATACTGTGGGCACATCGAAGGTCGAGGATGTCGCTATCCTTATAACAAGCAAGAAGGGCAGTAGAGCACTCGTGTAGACCACAGGCTCTAAAGCTTTGAGAATCAAGTCGTTTATGCCACAGCACTTTGGATTACCGGAATCAAAGTCCTCCACGGAATTCTTGCCGGGCGGCCAATTCTCAGCTTGAAGAGAAGGCTCTCCAGTCAGGGCACGAACGATCCGGTCTCAGCGCCATTCTCGAAATCCGTCCTTGTCCTGCACTCGTGCGACGGCGGCCTCAAACCCCTCATTTCGGTCCTCATGAACTCGGATATGTTCGCCTCCTGTTGTATGACGGTGAGTACATACAAGACAAAAAGAGTGACTTCCGAACATCTCAAATCTTGCCTGCCCTAGTAGTCCCAACGGCTTGACGGCCGAACGAACTCCGGCCCGCCTCACCCCAGTCAAGCACTCCCAATTCTTTCGCTTTTGAGCTATCCACAAAGCCATCTGGGACGAATCGGATAGCTAGCCTAAGAGGGCCCATAACATGAAAATATACAGCGATCATGACGGTTGCATGCTGTGTTTGTATTACTACCATGGCTGCACATTCTCTGCGCCGAAATCTTATGCCGGTTCCTTTACTGGCTGAGGCTATGTTCCTGACTACCCATGGCCTGGGGCGGTGAGTATTGCTCCGCGCTGCTAGGTTTCTCTAGCAAAGGGCGCGGCAAATGCCGTACGGCAACGGCATGATATGACCCCTAGGCTGCCCAGCTCTACCCCCAGCACGGGCGGCGTAAGCTCGATAGCAGTCTCACACATGTAGCTTCCAGATGGAAAGCCCCGCTTCCGACTTTCCCGTTCCCTAGAACAAATATCCTTTCCTAACTCTCCATCGCGCTCATCTTCAAGGCCGGATCGCCTTCTCCACCTCCGCCCAGCGATCGATTGCCCTCTCCACCAGTCCCTTCATCACCTCGCGGTCGACTACACCTCCGCCGCTCTTCTCCACCCGCCTCAGTATCGCATCTTTGGTCCCTTTCCCGCCGCCGCTGCAGTCCACAACCACGCACACGCTCTCCCGGCACACGTTCTCCTC
Organism: Pleoardoris graminearum; assembly: GCA_030770415.1. Lineage (NCBI taxonomy): Eukaryota > Fungi > Ascomycota > Dothideomycetes > Pleosporales > Didymosphaeriaceae > Pleoardoris > Pleoardoris graminearum. The sequence goes on from JASEKS010000169.1 coordinate 83,081, forward strand.
AAACGCATCCGGGTCACTCAGCACCCAATTGACCTCATCATCCTCCCCGCTCTCATCCCAGTCGCGCTTTCCCTCGAACACGGCGAACGTCGACGGAATAGGCAGGCCACGGAGGGCGAGCGAGTGCGCCTCGGAGGGGTCATCGGAGCACAGTATCGTCTCGAGGTCCCCGTCCCAGAAGGCGCGCGGAATGACGCTGTTCCTTAGCGCAGCGAGTACGGACAGCCAGGCCGCGTCGAAGGCGTTGCCGTCGATGCTGATGTAGAAGATGTCGATGTAGAGCACCCAGTAGCCCTTCAGCTGCGGTTCCGGCTCCGCATCAGGGTCGTCGGGGTTACTAGACGGCGTATATAGAATCCGTAAGTCTGACAGTCGCACAAGCGACGTAGAAAGCAGTAGTGACCGCACGCGCGTTATCAAGCTCTGTGCAAACGACGAGGGTGCTGAGCCGGGAATGTGCTGCGGCGTGCTGCCAGTCGAGAGCTCCACGTTCGGCACCAGCAACCGCAAGCTCTCCATCTCGTCCCGTTCGCGCTCTACATCCTCCTCTGCTTCGTGCCCTGTGCTGGGCGCAAAGTCGGCGGTACCCTGCACATCCTCCTCTTTGAGAATCTCGGCGCGCACCCCGCACACGACGCTGGTGTTGCCCAAGCGCACCACGGCGGAGCCATTGCAATGCGTGAGGCTGCCTGTGTTGACGCCGACTCTGCGGAACTCGTGCGCGGTGCGGTGGTTGGCGCGCAGGGGCGCCTTGGAGGGCTTGGACGCAGCGAGGTGGGCTTGTAGGAACGGATGCGGGGCGACGGCGGCGAAGATGGGGCGCGGGAAGGTTAGGGAAGGCGAGGGATTTGATGAAGCTGTAGGTGCGGCCATTGCGGGAATGACGGGTGCGACGTGCGAATCGTTGTTGTACTGCTGTATTGCCAGACTGGACGCCGCGGTCGGGAATTTCCGTGCTAGCGCACGTGATCACGCGTCGTGGACCCGAGGGCGCAAGGGAAACCTTAGCTGGGCTCACGTCCCGCAAAGCCAACGCTCGTTTACCATTCACTCCCTCGATTGTTATTAAAATTTACTAAGTATATATCGTCTCTTTGCGTGGGTGTCGACTACCGGTTGCTGCGGGCTCGACTTCATGCACGCCGCTTGAGTACAGCATGTTCCGAATATGTAGACTCGTTCGCCCAGGCCGTAGCATCCAACCTCCTCCTTCCCCTCTCCAGCGCTTTCATGTCAGCGCCGCATACAACAACGAAGCCAATGTGGAAAACCTCTACGACGGGGTAAAGTCACCGATACGAACAATAGACCTTACGAGCATTGCTCCTATCGCAGGTCACTACAACTGGCAACCGGGTGCAGAATATGTCTGCTCATATGGCCGAACTGGCGACCGCATTTTGTTCCCTGGTAATTGTTCATCTCCTAGGAACTATGAAGTCGATCAGAATTGACAGGAGTTAGCCGCGCTTCCTCTGTGGGACCCCCCCAAGTCGTTTCCAATCGAATTGCACGAACATCACGCTGAACATGCCGTCAACGCAGCCATTGGGGAACTAAAGTAGATCAACTTACTAAAGATCCCTTTACCAGGGACATTTTCCGTGCTCTCGACTGCAGTACGTGCTCAAATCTTTTTGTTGCTGCCAGGCCACTGACAGTACCCACTCAGAGAGCCCATTATTTGATTGCTCATCAGTGGATGTTCTCACTCCTATAGGAAGTCTGTGCACGCTGGCAAGTATCTGGATGTTAAAGGATTACGACTTGATTCGCTTGCATCTGACTCTGGTCAAGAATACGCTGTTGATTGGATGAGTTAGGCCTTACCTAAGGGCGAAATCACTTAAAGAGAAGCTTGCACTTCAAACAGCTGTCGAGCATCTTTTTGAAGCTGCCTCAACATGTCGAAGTGTCCACCAGGTGGACAGTTGTATTGTACAATACAACCTGGGGCCACTTAGGTTGGCAGTTCAATTTTGCCCAGACGCCTACACAGGGTTATCGGGGACCAGGGATCTGAATGGGGTGAAAGCACATTAGGGTGGTGAACCAGGTATAGACGACACGTCGGCACGAGCAGTGTGGACGGCTCCCACATATCGCTCGATCGACTTGTGGAGATCAAAACTAGACGTGTCAGGCTGAACCGGAGGACCCTCGCGCAAGCTAGTATCTCAAACTGGTTCTTAAGGGTCCCTGTCACCCATTGGGGACTTCTGAACGCGGACGGAAAACGCTGCATGGGACTCGAACAAGAGAATCATTCGTCCGTGACTGTGGAGCCGGCTCTAGAAAATGTTCTCCGACGATTGTGCAATCTTCTCTCTGAATTGAGGTCAATTACGGAGACATCACGGCACGAAACGGTGATTTGTACGCTGAAGATGCGAAGTCAACGCCTCATAGATATTTGGGAGCCTGAGTTCGATGACACGGTTCTAGACTCGAAAGGGGTACACAAAATTTACCGCGCAGAGAAGCACCCAATTTCTAAAGAGCACATCGCGCGATACTGGCATCAGAATCGGAAATCCTCGACTGTTACGGATACTGTCAACAGTAAGACCGAAGCCGGCCGGCCTTCGCCCCGGTGATCGCCCGCGAACCTTGGAAAGCGCGCCAATTCTGGGCATCTTCATCCCTCGATACTCACACTCGTTATGACATTCCGAGCACGTCATTAGCAACTACATGCATTGTTGATCGTTCCGATCGGTCATTGCGCTTTTCCACGTGCTGGTATGTTCTTCAAGCATGCAGCGGCCCCATTCTTTCGTTGCCCTGTTACACTCCGTTTAACGCCGCCGATTGTCGACCTACGAAGAAGGAGCTGCGAGGCATCTCTACGATGCTCTGACATCGCGCATTTCAACCATATATCTCCACATAATTACCACTACTATAAGCAGAAACTCGACTGGGAGAGTCAAGCAGAGTACATCGCCTCGTGTAGCCGATATCGCGATGATTTATGTTACCGCCAATCTTAATGCCGACAAATCCAAAGCCAAAGCATATATCATATAGCTTATGCCGTACTAGGCATTCCTCCAACGTAGGACCATTCTTTATCGCTTCGCAATTGAATGAATATCTGATAAAGTTCTTCTTAGGTAAAAAGGCGGAGAGGGTAATGTAGAGGTTATTGGAGGACGTAAATGACGGTTTATACACGCTCTTAACTACCGTACGAGTTGGATTGTATCTTGCGTTGCGAAAATTAGCATAGACGTCGGTCAAATTCACCTCGTCGCGAATGTGCAAGCAGTAGATGTTTCTTGCCTTAAGAGGAATAATTGAAAGGTTGGCTGGACGGCTATGGTAGGGCGGAGTAACTCGAAGTACTGTCCGTCTACATCTATGGTGACGAATGCTATCGTAAAAACCCATTTACTAGAATAGTAATACTTGTAAGATTATTTCTAGCTAATAAACTAGCTAACACATTTTAGCTCTATGAATAAGGTCCTTGAAGGCGCGCGAATTGAAGTGACAAACCCAACACCGATTGAATGCTCGCTGTTGTGTTGCCGCGGCTTCGAAGCTCACGAAGTACTATGATTGATAAACCCGACACCGAATGTTCTATAGATATACTCACGCTGCGCTTCTGCATTGGCTCTGACAGCATGGACTGCCGTCAGGTTCGTAGCCCTCGCCACGTACAGGCTGCAGAATCCGTCTTCGAGGGCCGTGCTGTACACGGTTAGCACAAAGGAACCTGAGGAGGGGACTTACATAGACGGGTTCCCAGAAGAACTTCCATGTCGCGGCAATGACACCTAAAGGCCGTCAAGCTAGCGAAGCGCCGTCGCGACCACTTTGCTGGGTACGTCGCACCTTGAACGCCCGTGGCGCGACGACGACTCCGCGGCACAGTCTAGGACTTCCAGAAGCGAGACCAAGTGTCATCCGCTGTTAAGTCCGTAGGCTTAGGTTGGTTCTCGGGCAGGAGTAGCAGCGAATAGAGAAGGGGTGTCACCGTGTGAACTAAGTGACGGGGGTAGTATCAAGATTGTGAGAAATTAAATTAACAAGAGCCTAAGTAAATCTAAATAATAGATTCTAAAATAGGTTAAATATAAATATTAGTCTCTAACTTTTATATTTCTATATACTTATAGTAATAGACCTAACAAACGTCTACTATAGCTGTTACAGCTCCGCTAAAAGTCTGTCGTAGACCTAATAGATATCTGCAACGTCTGTCGGTCACGTGACCCCTTAGGCGTGGTCCTCTTATTGGTTCCTGGAGGCACCGTGCGTTCCTCAGTGGATACCTAAATACAGACCCTAACATCCGCCTAGTGGCTATCAGCGCTCCGAACAATACTTCCCTGTCGCGACTTTGACACCTGGAATATGCCCCTGACTACCTTCGCCACCGTCCTACTCGACGGTCCTCTCTAGGCGATAATAATATACGTGCGCGAGGCAACCGTACTAGTAGAAATTAATAGATTTAATAAGATAGTATTATTAAGGTTATAGTTTAGGGGTATAAACTATAGTTAATAAGACTACTTTATATATATAGATTCTTTGCCTGTCTACTACGCTTATACTTATCTATATTCTTTATTTTTATTTCCGCGATTATTATACTACTACGCTAGTTAGAGTTATATAAATATATAAATACCTAAGTAAAGTAGCTATACTTTAATAATAATAATTACTCTAGGTGTTACGGAGGCTTAAAAAGTAAATATTAAATATTAATATTTAATAAGAATCTATATATAGGGAGCTTACTAGGTGCTTTAAAGTAAAATAAGGGTATATACTAAAGCGCTAGCTTCGCTAGTATAGGCGTACTTATTTTAGTATTTATATTTAAGTAAAAAGCGCCTTTATATCTATAATACTATTCCCCCCTTTAAGAAGTTTTATCTTTAAAGCTTTATATATCCCTAACTTTTATATAATAGGGTAGAGTTAAATACTTATAAAAGTAAAATATTCCTGTTAGAGTAGTAAAATATATAACTATTTAAATAGTAAGCTATAGAGCTGCTTTTATCTATAACCTAACTATTAAAATTATAGAATATAATAGGTAAGTTTAGCTTTTTTTATTTACTATCTATATTTTTAAGAGAGCCCTTTATATTAAACTATATTATTTTTATAGTTTTATCGTACTATTTATTTACTAACTATACCCTATTATTTATTAATTATTTATTAATTAATTAATTATTTATTTATTATAAGCTAGGCGATAGCTATTTATATATTATAAGCCTTTAGGAAGGATATACTTAATTATTAGAGTATTTATAGGTAATATTAGTAGTACTTTATAAAGTATTCTTAATAGCCTATAATATTAAAATAAGGTTACTAATTAGGATTATTATAGTCCTCCTACTTAACTAAAAATTTTAATAGGCCTTTACGGCTAGTGTCTAAGTTAATTATATATTTATTAACTTTATAGTCTAGTATTATTTTAATATTATAAATAGGTAGTTCTTTTTCTATAGTAACTAGTTTTTATAGCTCTTATTACTATTCTAATAGTAGCGTTATATCTTATAAATAAAATAGTTATAAGTAAAACTATAGGTAAACGTCTTTAAGTATAGCGTAACTAGTAAAATTAAATTTAAAAGTTTAGCTAGTATTATAGTAATTATCCGGTTATTTATTATAAATATTAATAATTTTAAATAACTTTAAGTTTTTACTTTTTAGTCCTCTAGAGCGATACGTATAAATATTATATATATTAAATATAACTTAGTCGCCTACGCAGATCTCTAGAGTAAATAATTATTAATTATTAATATATTCTTTTATCTTTACCTATACCTATATTAGTATTAAATATAGTTATTATTTTATATAGTTTATATATATAAAAAGTCTATTTATAGTTTATGCGTTACGCGTTACTTTCTATTCTTTTAGTAATATACTAAAAGGTTTAATACCTATACGTAGCAGATATCCTTTTATAACTTTAAATAGTATTATATTTATTAATATAATACTACTATTTACTTTAAATTTTATAATAGGTAATAACTCTACCTAATTATTTTACTTATAATTAATAAAACAGCGTAAATAAGCTTTTAATACCTAATTAATAATTTTTATCTATCTATCTGTCTCTAGATAAAAAGCTATAGATAATTTTAGTATTATACTAACCCTTTTATATAGTTATTTTTAAAACTAAAATATTAATTACGTACTACGGTTAGTAATAAATTTTAAAAAGTAATCTTTTTTACGCTAGATATATTTAATAAAAACTTAAATATAGGTTTTTACGTTAAGAGATATTAAGGGTATAAATTTTTTCTTTTTTAATAATTTATTTATAAGAACTATAATATATCTGTAGTTATAATTATTATAATAACTTTTAGGTAATAGCGTAATAAAATTAATAGATACGCTAGTTTAGTAAGTATTTAGTATAAATAGTAAATATAATAGATTATACTTACTCTTATATTTTAATTTTACTCTAAAATAAATAAAATAATTATATATATAACGGGTAACGCTGTCTATATAGTATAGTTAGTAATAATATTATAATAGTTACGTATACGTTTTATACTTATTATTATATCTAGCGATATAGTTATTATAATATAATTATATAAAGCGTATTTAGAATTTATTATTATAGGGTATAGAAACCTTATTATTAATATATAATAAGTTATTATCTAAGTAATAGTCTTATAGTTTAATATAAATACTAAGATTATAATAAAGCCGGTAGGGTATATAGCGTATATTATTTTTTATAGCGTTAATTATAGTTTTAATAATATTATTATAAAAACTAACTACTTTAAGTAATTTTAATAGGTTTATATTATTAGCGTCCTTATAACTATTATAAAGTTTTAAAGTAGTATTCTTATTTTAACTATTAAAAATAAATAGCTTTTTACTAATTTTATAAACCTATTAAAATAAGCTTATAGTATTTAATTTTATTATATCTATTAAGATCTCGGCTAAATATATAGCGTATTAAAAACTATTATTATAAGTAGTATACATAGCGTGCGCGGCGTATATTAGTATTTTAAATTATTTAAGAGGTAATAGTACCTACTATTAGTACTATATTTAATTATTATATATATTTACAGAAACGTCTTTAGTTTATTATATTAAATATTAGGCTTTATGCCTTTCTTACTAGGCCTATATTTAATTATAAAGTTAAATTTTAATAAAAACTTAGTCTATTAGGCTTATTAGCAATTTAATTATTTAGTTATTATAAAATATTCTAAAGCTTAATAATTAAAAAATACCTCTATAGGGTTAAGCGTATTAATAAGTTCTAGTTACTACTTTTTAAAGACGTAAATAATTACTATAAGCTCCTTATTATAAATAGGGTAGTTAAGTTTTATAGGTTTTATTTTTATTAAAAAAAAGATAATAGGCCGTAAAACGTTATTCTTATACTAAAAGAGTATACTAATAATAACCTAATTAAATATATTAGTTTTTATAATTATACGCGTATTAAGGTTAAAATAAGTAAGTATTAAGGTATTAATAAAGGCGTATTTAAACTATTTAAAGGCCTTTTCGGCAGCTAGTATTAGTATAACCCTCTTTATAGTACTATTATACGTTAGTTTAATTAGTAGTCTTATAATTTAAAAAAAATAGTATATAAATTATTAGTAAAAGTTTATAAATCTAATAAATACTTAAATATTTTTAATTATTTTAAGTTACCGCTACTCTATAACGGCTTTAACCTTAGCTAAGTTTATCTTTAGCCTATTTATAAATAGTATTATACTAAGATAACTAATATGTTAAACTAAAAACTTATATTTATTAATATTAAGATATAATCCTGCTTCGCGAAGCTTATATAATATTTTAAAATAATATTATTTATAGTTCTAGTTATTCTTACTAAAAATAATAATATTATCTAAGTATATAGAGTAAAAGTCGTTTAGGTAATTATATAATAGCTAATTAATATAATATTAGAAGATACTAGAAGCGTTATATAATCTAAAAAGTATAATTACGTATTTAAATAAACTAAACTGCGTAAAAAAAGTAGTTTTATACTTATTACCCTTCTTAATTTTAATTTTATTAAAGGCTGTAATAATATTAAATTTAGAGAAAACGCGCACCTTATTTATATAAATAAGTATTTTTTTTAACTTTAGTAGGGCGTTGCGATCTTTAATTATAATTTTATTAAAATAGTAATAGTTAATATATATATAGATACCGCCTCTAGACTTTTTAATAATTAGTAATAAAGTAATAAATAGCGAGTTACTTTTACGTATATAACCCTTTACTATTTTAATCTAAATATAGGCTTTAATAGCCTTAACTTTTTTACATAATATACTAAAGTAATACTATACTATTAGCTAATTACCCTCCTTTAAGTATATTTTATAATTAATACCTAGTCGTTAGGGTAACAGTTTAGCTACCTCTTTAAAATTTTAAAGATTAGTAATATAATAAAATTATTTTAGTAATCTTTATTTAATTTTATTAATTATAGGGTGTAGTTAATTAAGTTTTAAATAAAACTTATTAAAGTTAGCTTATATAGTTATAGCAGTAATTTATTTAATTTTTATAAAAATTATATAAATATATTATATATTGTCTGCGTCGTTACTTATTTTAAAATATACCTAGTCTTTTAGTATTATCTAAATAATAAAGTCTAAATTATAATAAGCTATTTTTATAGTAGTTTTAATTAAAATAATTACTATATTAATACTACGCTTATTTTTTAGTTTAATTATTTTAATATAGCTATTACCGTATCGGTTATATATTACTTTAATAAATAAAAACTAGTATAGATAGTTACTATAGTAATAATTTAATTTAAATATTATTATTTTTTTACTTTACTTATATAAAGAGTCGTAAGTCTTAAACTATAATTACTTAACTATTACGTTATAACTAATAATATTTATAATCTAGTACTAGTTTTTACTAATATATCCTTTAATTACTATACGTATTTTAGTTATATATATTATTTTACCTATAATATTACTATTAGTAAGTTTTAAAATAATAGGGCTTTATACTATAACTGTTTAAAGCTTATAAACGCGTATAAAATTAGTACTAATAACCTATTTAGTATAGCTACTATTTAAGAGAATATATATAATAACTAACGTTCTACTAAGCGTATTAACTTATATTTTTAGTTTTATTTAAGCGCTATAGAGTAGCTTATTTAGTAAATTTTTATTATAATTAAGTAGACGGTCTGTTACGCTATATACTATAGTAGTAGTAAGTTATTTTTATATATTATAAACTATATAATAACTATTACTTAATAAAATAAAAAATAATTATAGGCTTAATTAACTTACTAGCGTACGTTACTCTACTATAAAATAATACTAAAGAGTATTAAAGATCTTCTTTTTATACATAGGTAAGAGTTTTTAAAAATAACTATTTTTAGAGACTACGCTTTTTTTTAATACTTAATATTATAATTACTATTATAGGCGTTATTAGTATTAACGTCCTAAATATTTATTATTTAAAGCTATTTAGTAGGTACTAAGACTATTAGGCCTCTTTTATAAGACTTAAGCTAATTTTAGTTAGGTATATAGCCGGGCTTTAAATAATATATATATACCCTCTTAGCTTAAATAGCGCAAAACTCTTTTAATAAATAGTAATTTAGGTTACTAAAAAGATTATATCTATTAGTAAAGTTAGGTCTTTTTTCTATAAGAACGCTAGCTTAAGAAAATTTTTTATTATCTTTATTATTTTTACTATCCTTCTTTTTAGGTTTTTTATAAATAACGTCCTTAAGAGTCTTATATTAGGACAGTTACTAAATAAATTATATTTAAATTTTATTTACTAGGGCTGCGCTTATTATAGTAGCTTTTAAACGTAAATTAAAATTAATTATAGTTTTAAATTTTATTAAAATAGGTTCTAGGTATACTCGCGTTGCCTTATTTTTAAAACGCGCTAACTATTTACTAAAGGGCTTATTATTACGTTACTATAATTTACTAAAATTAAATTTTATAAGCGCGGTAAGTTACTAATTAATTAAACTAAATACTTTTTATAAATTATTATACAGTTCTTATATACTCTAATATAAGTTATTTAATATTATAATAGTATAATTACGGATACGGATAAGTATATAATTTTTATATACTTAATAAAAATATTTAATTTTAAACTACTTATTAGAAAAAAGTTTATATAATTACTAGAATTTTATCTCTATATTTTTAATTTATATATTTAGGTTCTTATTAGCGGTACTACTAAACTTATTAATATTCTTTTATTTATTATTTAAACGCCGCTTTTTTTTAGAAGTTATAATATTAATTACTAATACTAGCGTACTACTGCGTTACTATTAATCTTTATAAAATATAGAGTAAACTTTATTAAATAACATTAACTCTATATTACTAAAATAAGAAAAACTATTAAAGTTACTAGAGCTATTACTACTGTTATTATTAAATAGATTTAAGAATATAAGATTTTATAATAACTTATATAGCACTATCTTTTATTTTTTATTTTTATTATTCTTTTTATACTCTTTATTTTTTTAAAAGATTTATTATTAGTTATAACGCTATAGGCAGCTTTTACTAATATTTTTAAATATTTTAGTTTATCTCGTAGTTTACGCGCTTCTTAAATTACTATAGCAGAATATTACTTATACTTATTATTATATTAAATTACCTTACTAAAAGTTTTATTAGTAGTTAGTTAACGCTACTATATAGTATTTAACTTCTTCTATAAAGTATACACATTATCTCTTACGCCGTTATACTTTTAATAAATATAAGTAACTAACTAAAAAGTACTATTAAAGTCTTATTTCTACTACTAAATCTATAACTCTAGTCGTACTATATTTATTTTAATAGTATATTATAATTTTTACGCTTTTACTTTTAACTATTTTACTAGTTTAATTATTTATTTAGCTGTATTTAAATTACTATATAATATACTCTAATAGCAGAAGTACTTTAAAATAGTAGTAAACTAATTTTTTAAGTATTTTACTACGCTTATTTAAAAGTCGTTAGCGGAGACAATAGTAGTAATAATATATTTATTTATAAGTTATCTATTAGGTAGGGTACGTACTAGAATAAAATATTTATATTTAAATTTTTTTTTAAGGTACTCTTTATTAGTTATAATAGCTATTCTAATAAATAATAAAACATTAGCTTCTATAGCTTTAGTTTATCTAATAAATATTTTATAGTTAACTATAAAGCTATACTATAATTACTAATCTATTATAAGTCGACCGGTAATAGTTATTATATTAAAATTTTTATTATTATTACTAATATTTAGTAAAATAGGATAAGAGACACTAAAGCTATTTTTATAGTAATTACTTTTTAAGGGTTCTTTACTAGTATTTACTATTAGGTTTTTTTTAACTTTTTTAATAAAAGGGCTGTTTATAAACTATTTACTAAAGTTATAAAAAGCGCTTAGTAATTCGGTAATTATACTTTTATAAAACTTATTAACCTTAAATTTAAAAATAATTTTTTTTATTATGCTAGACGATCGCGGTAGTAATAGTAAAAGTAACTTATTTAACTAATTATATAATATATTATTAGCTAGTATATACTAGGTTAACTTTTAAATATTATACTTCTTAGTAGTACTATTACTAGCTAGTCTCTAAGTAGCGCTATTACTAGCTAATTTATAAGTAGTACTATTACTAACTGTTTTATAAGCGGCGCTATTACTAGCTAATTTATAAATAGTATTATTATTAGCTAGTTTTTAGGCGGCGGCGCTATTACTAGTTTATTTAAATAAGGTTTTTATATAAAGTTTTACTATCTTATCTATACTAATAAGTATTTTATATAATATAGAGAATCGGTCTGCTATAGCTATATAATTAATAAAATATAAATTAATAAAATTTAGTACTTATATAGTCTATTATAGAGTATTATTTTATAAACGCTTTATTTATAAGCGTAAAGGGATACGTAGATTATATTATAGAGACTTAAAAAGTAGATATTAAATATTAATATTTAATAAAAATCTACGTATAGGGAGCTTACTAGATATTTTAAAATAAAATAAAAATATATATTAAAATATTAGTTTTACTAGCGCGGGCGTACCCGTTTTAGTACTTATACTTAGATAAAAAACGCCTTTATACCTATAATACTAGATATAGCTATACTACTATTTTATTTAAAAAAGTAATATATTAAATAGTTTTATAAACTCTATACTAATACTCCGTTTAATTTAGGGCTCCTTAAGAAGAGTAAAAAGTAGTAAATTAAAGAAAATTTTTATAAATATATACGTTTAGTTAAGCTTACCTCTAAGAGTAATAATTTTAAGTTATAAATTAGGCTTTTTATACTAGTCTAGCTATTATACTACTATTTAAGATCGGAATTTAATATAGGTAAGTAAATAACTACTTCTTTTTTATAATAAATAACTAACCTTAATAGGACTTCTATAATAGTATATTAAAAATAAGCTACTTAAAATTAAAGAGCTTTTTAAAAAAAATTATAAAAAAGGCCTTATAAAGGACCTATAAAACTCTTTTTATTATAAGGTACTAATAAAAAAAAAGTATATTTTAACTTTTAAAGGGGGTAAATTATTCTAAGAAATAACCTACTATAATTTATAATTAGGGTATTAGGTATAGGTTGTGAGATCACTATATAGATTATTGTAGAAAAATCCTACTCGAACGGTTGTTATCGAGAAGGAACATATGAACGTAGCACCCTAGACATATGCCGCTATTCTCATCAGGGATTACCCCCATAGGGCGTCATGGACACCTGGGGGTTCTAAATGGGCAGCCGGGTGTCATTTCGCCCTGTGGAAACCCACAGACTGGTCCCTAAGTAACCAGAACAAAGTTGTAGAGATGGATCACTGCGATGCTAGGCACGATAAAGGCTGTCGCCTGCCACGAGAGTAGCACCTAACCGGTACGTGGTATGTAAGGCTCGAGCCGTGCCGCCACAGACTGGTCCCTAAATAACCAGAACAAGGTCGTCCTTATGAGTCGCCGAGGTGCTGGCGTGCGATGTCAGTTCGCCGCAGGAGGAGGTACATACCAGGGTGAGGTGCGAAGAAAAGAAGAAGAAAGGTGTGGGGGTTATAGAAACAGAAAGGTGCGAGGGGTGGGCGAAGAAGACAAGTGCGAGAGAGTGACAATAGGGGAGGCGGGCTAATAAAGTCTTCGAGTCTAATTAGATAAGCGAAGTTGAAGTGAGAGATAGCAGAGGCAGGCGCCAGAAAAGTGGGGCACCTGCAAACGCGCCGTTTGGTCGTGTCGCCCACCCTCTCGGTGAAGCCCAATACGTTTTAAATAGAGATTATTGTGGTGAAGCAAAGAGAATATGGATATGGTGGCTTGAGGTGTCAAGATATCATGAGCGACCCTAGGTGCCGAGATGCTCAGGTGAATAGCTAGCCACGTGACACCACACGGAGGAAAGTAGGTAGAATGTAGGCTTTGGTAAGAGCCTTGGAACTGGCCAATAACATACTAATCCGTTCATAATTGAAATGCCTCCTGTTTCAGCACCATACATAGTTTGGGGGGAGCGCCCAGCAACATATACATCTCAGTAGGCAATGCAATGAGAGCAAATATGACCGCGCTGCAATCAGATGCCCGAGTTCTTGCTTAAAGGTAATACATGTGGTAGAATACTGAAGATAAGGCAAACAGGGCTCCAATAACTTACGGTGGAGCCTAAGTTGAATCGTCAGTGAAGCGATCAGTAGGTGCCCAGGTTGTTTATGTACCTTGAGCGCCTGCCTACAAACGCAAGACACTAACTGCACTCGGGATAGCTATATTTATATTGACCGTCTATAGCCCCTCACCTGTGACTCTCTTTCCCTCCAGCCGTCCACTGCCTTCTTTCACATGGACTGGGTTGTACCGTCGTGCGATCCTCTGTTGCTCAGCCCTGCTGAAATTGAGACCGACTAGAGCATTTCTTGGAGCTTCTGTAGAGAGCGTCACCTCAATGTTGACAGAAAGCGCGCCGTCGCCGACCGACATGCCTGAACCATTCCCATTCCTTAAATTTCCGGGGGAACTGAGGGGTATAACGTATGAACATGTAAGCTGTCTTGAAGTAGAGCCCGATACTTCTACCATACTGACACCTAAAGCAGCCGCGCGACACGCTTCTATCGTGCAGACACTCTTCCCGTCTATTGTACGAAGAATGCACTCCCTATCTCTTTCAGGAAGCAGGCAGGAACATAACACCTCTACGAGTCAAAAACACGAAGATTCTCGATTTCTACAAACTCTATGCAAAGCATACGAGACACCTCGTCCTGGAACCTCGCTGGTAGCATCAGTTGAGGCTTTACCTCAGTTTCTTGCCATATACGAGGATGTGAAACTCGAGAAGATCTCCATTGAGAGGGGCGATAAACGGGAAGCGATAATGTTCGGGAAAGCGTTTCCCGTCCTGAAACCATTCCTGAAATCTCACCTCGAACGCAGTTTGAAGATTTTCGTCATAGTACCGCGGATCCGCCACCCACGAGAAGCTGAGGCGGATCGCGCGAAACTCGATGCTATCTTCGAGCTCATCGATACCAAGTGCAAGAAGACCCTACAGCTCATTCTACACGAGAAGGCGGACGTTGCGTTCACCAGAGAGATAATTGAGCTATCTCAAAAGAGGATCAATCAGATTACCCTGTTTGGATCCCAGGAGGCCGGAGGAGACCTGGCTTTTGTGGGCAAGGAACTGCAGTGGCTATAGTGTATCCTCTCTAGGCGATGATAATACATGTGCGCGAGGCAACCGTGCTAGTAGAAGTTAATAAATTTAACGAGATAGTATTAAGGTTATTGCCTAGGGGTACAAACTATAGTTAATAAGAATAAATTTTTTACCTATTTACTATATATCTATTTATATCCATTCTTTATTTCTATTTCTGTAATTATTATATTATTTAATAATAATAGTTATTTTAGATATAGCTATACTACTAATATATTTAAAAAGGTAATATATTAATAAATAGTTTTATAAGCTTTATATTAATATATATAATTAATCTAGGACTCTTTAAAAAGAGTAAAAAGTAGTAAATTAAAAAGAAAACTTTTATAAGCGTATATATAAAGCTAAGTAAAACTTTTATAATTATTTTAAACTAAAAATTAAATTTTTTATATTAGTTTAGCTACTATATTACTATTTAAAATTAAAATTTAATATAGATAAATAAATAATTATCTCTTATAATAAATAACTAAGTTTAATAAAGCTTTTAGTATAATATATATATTAGTATACTAATTAAATAAATAGTATGGCTATGGTGGCTCGAGGTAACTAAAAGGGGTTTTAAAAAAGGAGGAGTATATATAATTAATATAATATATTAAAAATAAACTACTTAAAATTAAAGAGTTCTTTAAAAAAAAACTATAAAAAATATTGTATAAAAGATTTATAAAATCTATTCTATTATAAAGTATTAATAAACGGGCTTAACCGTAATAGTCGGGTCTAATAAATTATAATAATACTTATTAATAAGTTTTTTACGATAAGATAGAAACTTTTTTATTTTTTTTTTAATACTAACTACCCATTTTCTTTTATACTTAAACTATTATATATTATTTTACCTATACTTATAGGTATTTTATAATACTTCTTTTTTTTTCCTTAGTATATTATTACTACGTTTATCTATTATATTTATCTATTATATTTACCTATTATATTTATTTATTATTATTAATTACTGTTTTATATATAGCTCTTTTCTCTTCTTACCCTTAGGGCTAGACCTATCTAATTATTATTATTAATACTCTCCTTACTAGCTTTTTTATATTTTATAGTTATACTACTATTAGGGTAATAGTTACTATTTTATTTTTAAACTCTATATATTTAGAATTGTCCTAGTTATTTAGTATAGTTAGAAGATATTACTTTTATCTATAAATATAGTTTAGGTTAGTATTTATAATAATAGAATTTTTAGGATTTATTACTATTATAACTATATAGATTAATAATAATTACTATTACTATACTAGTGCTGGTGTTAGTACTAGTATAAATATAATATATATTTACCTATTTCTACTATAAAATAGTAGTTTATAGTTATTAGACCTATTATTTATTTTATACCTACTTACTTACGGTGGCGGAGCCTTTTAGTAGTATATTAAAACTTTATAAAAATTACTAGTAGAGTAGTCTTTATAAAAATTAATTTAGTAAAGTACTAAATATTATATATATTACTTTTATAAGGTTATTTATCTATAGTATAATTATAGATATTTAGTAAAAAATATAAGTAGCTGCCTGGCGTAGTAAACTACTAGTTATATTTTTTTTATTATTTTATATATATATATATATATATATAGTACTAAAGATACTAGCGTATATTAATACTTTATAGTATACTAGTAATAGCGTAAACTATTACTACTATTTTTTTTTCTTTTATAAATAAATACTACGTACTAGGTTAAAAAGTAATACTTACTTATATATTACTATTTTAACTTATTATAATTAGTAAATACGTTTTTAGTATATATATTAATATATAACTATACGCTACGTTTTTTATTATTATATTTAAAATATTATAAAGCTATTTTATAGGAACCCCTATAGTAGTTAGTAGTTATTTTATTTAAAAATATAGATACTACACTAAAAGTGTAGCTTTATTTAAAAAAAAAAAAAGTACTAATATTTATATACTAATTAAATAAATAGTGTAGCTGTAGTAGCTATATAGCCGACTAAAAGTAGTTTTAAAAAAAGAGGAGTATATGCATGCCTTTATACTTAATGTGTCGAAAAAGTCAGGTAAGGCTAGGTCGAAAAAGGAATAGCGCCGCGCTAGTGCGCTTAGCGCGCCCCCCTAAAAAAAACGTTGAGTTGAAAAGTTTGGTACAGACACTGTGTTCTTCGGAGGAGAGATGCGCAGGGTGCCGCCTGCACATCTCTCCTCCATCTTCTCTTGCAGTCAACACAGCCAAACGTTCGTCAAACAAAGGAAGTAGGAACAGGAGTAGGAGCAGGAGGACCTTTGAAGAACGACATTTTGAAGAACGACATCTTGGCAAGTATCATACTTGCCAAGATGTCGTTCTTCAAAATGTCGTTCTTCAAAGGTCCTCCTGCTCCTACTCCTGTTCCTACTCTTTTCTCGGCGGATACCATACTCGTCCGGATCAATCTTAACACACCGACTGCGCCGAAAGCCATCCCCGCCGTGTCCTACCTGCAGGGCAATAAAGTCCAACAACAAGAAGTCCTCCTCGATGCCGCCAAGTATCCCGTGCGCGACGTGATCGCCCAGTTCCACGAAATCAGCATTCGTCAATACCGGAAAATCCTAGACGATAAGACAAACAGCAACAAGACAGACGGCAACAAGACGGACGGCAACAAGACGGACGGCAACAAGACGGACGGCAACAAGACGGACGGCAACAAGACGGACGGTAATAAGACGGACGGAATCGTGACGCTGTCGATAGCGGAGGCAATGGAATTCGAAGACCTAGGGTTAGTGGCGCTGGCCTATGCGAAGGCGATGGCGGCGAAGGCGATAGCGACGACGACGAAGGCGGCAAAGGAGAAGGCAGCGGACGCGGTGCCGCACCAGTTGCGAAAGATAGCGGAAGGAAGGCGTGTTAATATCGATTTCGTGTCGGAGATGCGTAGCCCGGCTTGCGTGGCGTGGCTGCGCGAGGTGCTGCTGGCGGTGCTGGCGGCGAAGGTAAAGACGTCCTGAGCGCGGAGATACTGGTTAATGTTCAAAAGTTTTGGGGGGGCCTACATGTATGGGTGTGTTCGGTGCGCAGGCTGGGCAGGCGGGCTGGCGTGCTCAGTTTCGCAGTTATCTTTGTGGGTGAGGAAGGATTTACAATTATAAACAAAAATGTCGACTATTATTAAACGCTACACTACCTGTATAGGTAGAACAAAAAGCAATAGGAATAAATGCGACCTCTATTTTATATAAAAATGAAGTTAAAAAAGTGACCGACTGGTCACAACAGCAGTTGTCGGCCGAAGAAAGTATATTTTAATTTTCAAAGGGGGTAAAATATTTTAAAAAATAACTTATTATAATCTATAATTAGCGTATTAAATATAAATAATAAAATTACTATATAAATTATTGTAAGAAAATTATTATCGGCTATGGTGTAGCTGTACTGATAGATCTGAAAAAGCTCAGAATCTACATTTGCCACCTGGGAGACTTCTCAGACCACGATCAGCTTGCCCAAACTCAGGGTATTGAACTCGTCAACTGCGATATCGACCAGGGCTCAAGCGCTGCCACGAGAGAATTCTGGGCCAACCTCATGGACGCGAAGACCAAGGCGGGGAATACTACACTGAAAGAGCTATCCCTCATAACGAACGTCAAATCAGACAACTGGATCGGCAGCATGGACGCCTATCACAAAGATGGAAATTTGCTGAAAAGCCTGTCGAGAACTCTCACGGGTATCCAATCTCTATGCGTCGTTAGGCAGAGGAAATTCGCAATCTCAAACGACTTCCTGTTGCCCTGGAAGGGTTCGCTCAAAGTCCTTGCTTGGTACGACGGTAAAGGGATGAGCTTCTATGAAATCTCTTGCATTTCGCGAACGGTACACGCGCTTCAGGCCTTTGCCTACGAAGACCGCGAAGCGAGAGAACTACTCCTAAAGGACCAAAATTACGGAAAGACGACCAAATCCGCCGTCAGACAGCACACTCAAGAATTGAGTGTAAGTATCCTTCCGAAGAACCTCTTTGTCCTAGACGTGAGTTATACTGACTGAAGATGCACACATAGATCAGCCTACGCGAGGGAAAATGCTTCCAAAATCTACGATCGTTAGCATGGTTCTTCCCTCCGCTTAAGACCAAGTTCCACGGCAAAAAACTTGCCTACCGTCGAGAAGTCATCCGCCTAGCCGTAGGAGACGTCGTGGACGTTCTAAGAAGCCGTAGGATTTCTATCGCGGTACGTAAATACTAATAGCACACTAGCGAAGGTACCTGCAGGCTTCGGATATCGTAGCTAACAATGTCCAGACGTTCCATATATTTCCCTATAGATTCAATCACCCACCATCCTATGACTCGGCTCTGCGCCTGCCTAAACCAATGTCATTCCGGCCATACGGAGAGGCGTCCGTAATGCCGGTGCCTCAATGCGACCTCACGTTCGACGAGCATCTTGATCTATGCAGACTAGGTGGCAACACCGACCTCACGCGCGAACAACACCAAAGCAGCATCTCGAACCTCGCTTTCCATATCGTCTGACGGATGAGGAGAAGGAAGCGATTTGTGGCCAAGAAGATGAGCGATAGAAGGTTGTAGCACAGAGGAGGGCAAAAGCGGCCAAGAGGGAGAGCAAGCGTACGAAGAAGAGTGACGGCAAGAACAAGAGCCCCTCAAAGAAGCGCGCACCGCGCAGCAAGGCCGCTACGCCAAACGGCAACAAGAATTGAGCGTTTCCGCGGCCGTCTATGCTTGCGAAAGTGAACATGTCTTAGTCGGCTGCCGTAATGCTTGTCCTGGTGCAACACAACAGCCCAAGACAACACGAATACGATATATCTTAGCTAACCTTGTACCTCCGCCGGTAGTCTTTCAGCTCGATGAGAGTGAGTAACCCATTCGATTTACCACCATGCGATGCGGTATGCTCATATATGCAAGTCTAGCTGGCCACAGCGTATATGCAAATCTACAACCCGCCCCATCTATCGTCCTCCACGTCTAAGCATCCAGATTCAACTTCTCCAACAAGCGGTCGATCTTCCCCAGCAGAATCTGATAATTGACCGCATCCTGCGCAAACTCATCGCCCGCGATCTCTCCATCCAGCGTGCGTATCGCGCCGGCCGCGAACTGCTCTTCAATCTCTTTCCCCAGTACGCCTCCCTCCTCGCCCTCATCCTCGACCCCCAGATCCTCCATCGCCTCCGCAATTGCGTCCGCACCGGCGGTATTCTGCTCCATCATCTCGTCCAGCCCGCTGTCCTCGAAGCGCAGGCGGAACCGATCAGAAAGGTAGTATCGGATATCATCGACGAGCTCAACCGTGTCGGTCTCCTGCCGCGCCCTAACCCTGCGCGCAGACTCCTGCACGATCTCCGCGAACTCGGGGGTGTCGATGTAGCGCTCCAGCCGGTACGCAATGTACCTTGCGCCGAATTCTTCGAGCCGCTGCACGCGCGTGTCCCAGCCGGCGCGGATAACCTCGTAGATGTCGATGACCTCATCCGTATCGGTTTCGCCGCGCGGGTTTTCGCTTTCGACGGTGGAGCTGTTGCCGTTGCCCAGAGTGGAAATAATGAGTGCGGCGCGTTGCTTGAGTTTCTCAATGAAGAGCTGGTCTGCGGCGAAGAGCACGTCGATGGCGACGTCGAGGCCGAAGTCGGAGCGCTCGGTGTAGAGGAAGGTGAGGATGGTTTCGAGGACGCGCGGGGAGCAGTCGAGGGTGATGATTTGAAGGTGGGGCGTTTGCTGGGCTTCGCGGAAGGGAGAGGTGAGCATCGTGGAGAAGTATTCGGAACGGAGGAGCATGGCTTTGTGCGCCGGGTAGATGGTGGAGGTTCGGGGTTTGCGTGAGCGGGAAGGTGAGCGAGAAGGAGAGTGCGATTGGATTGGAAGGCCCAGAACGTTGCGCGCGGGCGGTGTGGAGGATTCGGAGGGACCGGGTGAAGCATCTGTCTCGTCGGAGTCGTAATTTCTTTCTTCGTCGTCGTCGTCGGCTCGGAGGAGGATGTCGGCATAGATGGAGTTGTCGCGGTCCCATTTGAGGTCGTCCACTTTGGCCGTCTCCACCTCTATTTTGTTTTGCAGCACGTTCTCCCTAAACCATGTCTCAAGCTGGTCACGCCCACGATCTAGCTCTTCTGCTCGCTTCTGCCGTAGTAACCGCCGATCGGAAATCTCTGTGATGTCCTCGAATAACCTGTCCACCTCCAATTGGCGCCCAATCTTGTCGATACCGTTGAGCACATGCATTTCCCCCTCTTCGCTAAACCCATGTATCACTCTCCGCATTGAGACGTCGGAGAAGTAGAGATATTGCATTGCGACTGCCAGCGACTGCGTAGGTATCTTATCTGGCAGTTTCCATGTCGTCGTGTTCGGCGCTGCGCTGAGCTTTTTTGCAAAGTACGGCGACCGAGCGGCGAGGAGGAACTTGTGCAGGTGGAAGTTCCGATCGTACGTGGTGATTGTTATGTCGGCAGTCTTCGGCTCCGGTCGCGTAAGAAGAGAGGTGATGTGCGCCGCGAGTGGCTGCAGCGGGTTCGACGATTTCGCGTAGTCGTAGGAGAGCAAGAGGTTGCGTATTCGGTCGTTCAGCGCATTGTACAGACATCGCTCGCCCTGGAATGTGTCTCGTTCGCACAATGCGCCGTTCTCAAGCAGCAATTGTATGACTTCGTAGTGTCCGCAGAGACTAGCCTTATGAGACATGGTTACCATGCTGTAATATGGACGGCATGTGGCGGGGATACTGGTGCAATGGATAAAAGAAGAATGCTCACCAAAATCAAGGGTGTGTAATCGTGCCTATCCCGCGCGTTGACATTGACGCCGGCCTGGATCATCTCCTGGCAGACCTTCAAGTCGCCCCGCCGACATGCTTCGCAGAACTGACGGAACGTCTCGGTGGTATCGAGCGGGTTGTCTTCCTTGAGCTGCCCCGACGAGACTGCCTGGTTCTCGGTCGCGAGCGCCCGCTCAATCTCGAACTTCTTCTTGGTGTCCATGGTGGCGAAACGAGAACGAAGGTGAGAAACTCGGAGCAGCACGTCGCATTGAAGGATGGTGGCGTCGGCGATTAGATTAGATTAGATCTGATGGATGGATTAGGTCTGACGTTGTTTGCCTAGCGCCGCGGTTGCCGGTTGCGACGGCCGTAAACAGACGAAACCAACACGGCGGATCCCTCACCCTGGCCGAACACCCAGTTGCCTGCATCTATTCGTCCTGCACCAAGCTGCATCCTCCACCAATACTAACAAACAGCTTCACCCCCCACCATAATACCTTCGCTGCATCAATTGATGATATAGCATACCCACCATTCATCATGCCCGACGACAAAACAGACGAGAAATACGAGGTGCTCGAGAAGATCGGTACGGTCGCGCCGCATGCCCGCCCAATTGAAGCGCAGACTGACGCATCGCAGGCCATGGCTCGTTCGGCATCATTCGCAAAGTCAAGCGCAAGACGGACGGGTATATCCTCTGTCGGAAAGAGATCTCGTACTCCAAGATGTCCCAAAAGGAGAAGGAACAGCTGCAGGCTGAGCTGTCCATCCTGAAAGAACTCGTTCATCCCAACATCGTCCGATACTACGAGCGCGAGCACCTCAAGGCGTCGCAGGACCTGCACCTCTACATGGAGTACTGCGGCAACGGCGACCTCGGCCGTGTCATCCAGAACCTCAAGAACAAGAACCAGTTCGCCGAGGAGGAGTTCGTTTGGTCGATATTTAGTCAGATCGTAAACGCGCTGTACCGATGTCACTACGGACAGGACCCGCCGCCGGCAGGACAGAATGTGATGGGCTTGAGCGCGGACGCAAGGCCGGTGCGGGAGCGAGGCAGGCCAATGATCTTGCACCGTGATCTGAAGCCGGAGAACAGTGAGCGCAGACTTCATTTAGCCATTCTTTGTTTACTCTAGCATGTACACTATACTAACCGCAATAGTCTTCCTCGACCACGACAACTCCGTCAAGCTCGGTGACTTTGGCCTCTCCAAGATCCTTCAATCGCACGATTTCGCTTCCACATACGTTGGCACACCCTTCTACATGTCACCCGAGATATGCAAAGCAGAGCAATACGGGCCGCACTCAGATATTTGGGCGCTTGGCTGTATAATATACGAGATGTGCGCGAAGCAGCCCCCGTTCAACGCAAGGACACACCTCGAGCTCATTCAAAAGATTCGCACCGGCCGATATCCGCCCATTCCCGCCATGTACTCTCCAGACTTGGCCAAAGTCATCGCATCATGCCTACAGGTCTCCCCTTCAAACCGACCAGATACCGCACAGCTGTTGAACCTCCCGATCGTGAAGTTGATGCGAAAGGAGCAAGAGGTGGTCAGGATTAGCCAGGAGCTGAAAGAACAAGAGACGAGGCTCATACAGAGGGAAAAGGCGTTCGATGCCAAGGTCATCAACATGCGCAAAGACATCAACGACCAGCTCCGACGGGAGTGGGAAGTAAAAGCACAATTGGAGATAGAAAAACGGGTCAAGTATGAGGTTGAGCGGAGGTACCAGATCGAGTTCAAGAAGCTGCAGGATACCTTTGAAGCAGAAGTCAAGGCACAGGTGGAGAGGGCGCTCAAGAAGTATCCCGCTCGTCCAAGCACGTCACCCAAGCTTGCCCCCCGCTCAAGCACACCAACTCAACCGGCAGAGCAAGGTGTATTGTTCCCTAATGACGGTGACTCAATCATCATGAACGGCTCCACCAGCACATCGGGCACCAACGTGTCGGATTGGGCAAGCGGAACGGACATCTCTTCTCTATCTATTGACGACTCGATAGACGACATTGCAGGTCAAGATGTGAGTACTAGTCCTCTCATCGTCCATGTTTCGGATACACGTTATACTGAAATTTTTGACAGGGCTCCACAAAGGCCACCAATCCCCTGCCGAAGAAGCGAGCTCGCGCGCCTCTCACTCGCGCCAGGACAATGGCAGCACCTGTATCTCAGCCACCGCCCTCGCCTATGGATATTCAGATGGGCGAACCTTCTCCCGCGCCAGCATCGCGGGCGGTCAGTGGCCTCTCGCTGTCTCCTCGTCGTGAAAAGCAATCCAGTAAGAACATTTTTGCCGCCGCGAAGGAGGCTGCGAAAAAGTGGGAGGGCGAGGTTCCACCATCACCTACAGAGGATGAATGGAATGCCGACCTCGACGACGACGACATTCCTACCCTCCCATCACCGACTCGTTCGCGTAGCAGCTCCGGCAGTCGCAAGAGTAACGAAGATCCCTTCAAGGTCCTTGCTGCGGCTCAGAAACCCCTTTCCAAACCCGCAGCACGCCTTGCAAATGCGCCCTCTCTCAACCCAAAGCCCCGTCCGCATTCCGCGGTACCCATTGTCGCCACTTCACCTTCCCGCGTACGGTCAAAGCCGGATGTCAGCAGTCCTGTGCGTAGAACCGCGAGACCGGCAGAGGCGTCCGGCATGCTCAAGAAGAAGACGCCCGCGAACGGCGCGCGGCCGATGGGTCGCACGCTGGTAGAGCTCCAGCAAGCGC
>JASEKS010000169.1:108666-212688 GCA_030770415.1 Pleoardoris graminearum
TGGTGGTGGGGTGGGTGTTGTGTGTGCGGATGGTGGGGTTCGAGTGTGGTGTTTGTTTGAGAGGGATTTTTTTAGTTTTTTATATTTTTTCTTTCTTCTTTTTTTTTTTTTTTTTTTATTTTTTTTTAATTTTTTTTTTTTTTTTTTTTTTTTTTTTTTTTTTTTTTTTTTTTTTTTTTTTTTTTTTTTAATTTAACTTTAGCTTTTTTATTACTAAGTAGTTTACTCCTTTTTATACTTTACCTACCTACTTCTTTTATTTTATTTCTAGCTACTAATTAAAAATTTATTTTTAGTAATTAACTAATATATTATATAATTTACTTAGTTTTTATTTTATTATTCTTTTTACTATAAAAAAATATAATACTATTAATATAATTTTTATATAAATCTAATAATTTAATAGTATTAGTTAGATTTAATTTAAATAACTTTTAATTTTTATTTTTAAAATATCTTTTTTTTTTTTTTTTTTTTTTATTTTAATTTTTTAGAGTTTTTTTTTTTTTTTTTTTTTTTTTTTAATTTTATTTTTTTGTTTTTTTTTTTTTTTTTTTATATTTTTTTATTTTATTTATTTTAATTTTTTTAAATTTTTATTTTATTTTTTTTTTTTTTTTTTAATATTTATTATTTATTTTTTTTTATCTTTAAACTTTTTTTTTTTTCTTTTTTATAAACTATTTTATTTTATTTTTTTTTTTTTTTTTTTTTTTTTTTTTTTACTATAAAAAAATATAATTTTATTAATTTAATTTTTATATAAATTTAATAATTTAATATTATTATTTATATTTAATTTAAATAATTTTTTATTTTTTTTTTTAAAATATTTTTTTTTTTTTTTTTTTTTTTACTATACTATTTTAGAGTCTTTTATATTTATTTTTATTATTTATAATTCTACTTTTACGCTTTTCTACTTTTTTTATTATAAGCTTTTAGTATAAGTAACTTAATTTAGTTAAAATATTAATTTACTATTTTTTTTTTACTCTAATAGTTACTACTAAGCCTATTTTATCCTTAAACCTATTTATTTATACTAATTATAAAAATACCTTATCTCCTAATAAAGAGAGAATTATATATAGAGTAGTTAACCTAAATAGATTCGCTAGTAATATAGAGCGTATAAATTATATAACTATAGTTATATAATTATATAATCTGCACTAGCAAGTAGAAACTTTATTTAGCTATCGCACAGATAGTAGAAAAGAGAAAAAATATAATATAAAAAATATAACTATTATTATTTATTATTTTATACTATTTCCTATTTACTATAATATTATAGAGAACTATTACTTTATATAAGTAGAGTATAGTTATCCTGTATTTATATATTAATTAAATAAATAGTGTAGCTGTAGTGGCTTAGGGCAACTAAAAGGGGTTTTAAAAAAGAAGAAGTATATATATACCTTTATAATAGTTATCCTAATACTAATTAGTAGTTAGTTAATTAAATTTTTTTACCTACCGCAAATTAGTAAAGGCGTATAAAAAAGTTAAGTTATTATTAAACCTATATTACGTAGAAATAATTTTATATATTACGCGACTCTTCCCCGTATTTATAGAAAAAAGAAAGTATATTAAACTATATATTTTATTAAAACCTTATCTATATAAAAAATAAAAATTTTTTTTTTAAAGCTAAACCGCTCTATATAAATTTACTAGTATAATAAGCTAAAACTATATAATTAATTATATAAACCGGATAATATAATAATACTAAAAGAAACTTTTTCTATAAGAAAAGGTAAAGAGTATATAATAGAAATAGATCTAGATTTATTATAAAAGAAATATATTTAAGAATATAATATTTTTATATAAATACTTAAAAACTAGACTAAGTTATAATACTAGATAAAAAATCTAAATTTTTAAAATAACTTATTTACTAAATAATTTAATACGTACGTTAGCTGCGTTATTATAAAACTTTATATAAAGTAAAATAATAACTAAAGCCTAGTTATTTTATACTATAATTTATTTACTAGGTAAAACTATTCCTACTTTATATTACTAAAATAAGTATTTTAAAGAGAATTATTAAAAATCTTATAAAATAAGGGCGTACGACCCTTAGCAGATAAATAAAAAAAATACTAATAAGTTTTATATAAACTCTCCTTTAGATTATAGAAGAATATTAAAAAGTTAAAAATTTTTAGGTAAGATTAAAAAGTTTAATAAAAAGTCTAATTATTACTATAGAATAACCCGTACGAAAACTATTAAACTTAAATTTTTAAATTTTTAACTAATAGCTAAATATTTTATATACTCTAGCTATACCTCCTATATAGTAAGAAAGCTAACTATTATAATATATATTATATAAGTAATTAATTCTACTATACTAGTATTACTTAAAGAATTTTAGGCTTATATTATATAAGTATAAATCTAAACTATATAAACCTAAATAACCCTAGATTCTATATAGTTTATATACCTTAGTATTACCTCTAGATATATATAATCGTAGATTATAATATTTAATATATTTATTATTATATAATTTTAAAATATTACTATTTCTTCTAAAAACTAGTTATAGAATATTAATAACTAATTACCTACTAACTTTTTAATTTATATACGCTATTTATTAAAATTTAATATTTTAATTTTTACCTATACAGGATATACCGCTAGAAAAGCTTAATTTATAAAAAATAATTATATTTTAAAAAATATAGAAGAAGGTAAATAACTATACTAATTATCTATATAATATTTTAGATAATAAGGCTTATATCTTTATTAAGTTTTACTAGAAAATTAATATCTAAAAGTTATAGTACGCTATTATTTTTTTTAGATATTTTAAAAGATCGCGCGGACTAGTTTTACTTATATAATATTAGTTTAGAATACTTATAAAAATAGTTATATAATAGGTTAAACTACTACTTTAATATATATATTAACTATAACTAGTATTAGACTAACTAAACTACTATTACTTTTATATAATTTAAGTAAGAAAATTTTAATAAAACTCTATATAAAGCTTTAGAAGTAATAATTAATAAATTAACTTTAGTATAAAAAGCTTTAGACCTTTAGTTTAAAAAAAAGTACTATTTTATACGGTAATTATATAAGTATATAAAGGTTAACTAGAGCTTAAAGAGGTTATATTTTTAATAAAACCTATATATAAAGAATTACTATATAATCTAAGATCTATATTATAGATTAATATAAATTACTAATATATATACTATATTTAATTATAAATATTATACGAGACCTTTTATATAAATTAAAGGTATACTAAGAATAAAAATAAACCCCTTTAGTACTAATAATTTTACTTTTATATATAATAACTCTTTTAAAAATTTAGAAATATAACTTTAGTAGTAAAGAAAAAAAAGTATTTTATTTACTATAAAAAAAATATTAGTTATTAAACTACTTTGTACTAGACAAGGTCCGAGTATATAACTAGTATATTATAATATATAAAAACTTTTATAAAAAAATACTTTTTTAAAGTAATATTACTTTTTATATTTAAAACTTTAAAGGATTTTTATACGATAATATAAAGAAATTAAAAAATAAAACTATATTTAACTTTAGTCTTTAAAAAAGAGAAAAAGTAATTTAATATTTTACTACTATTTTATTTTTTTATTATATAATAGTAGAAGATATATTCTTTATAAATAAAAAAAAAATAACTAAATAATTTATT
The DNA here is from genome assembly GCA_030770415.1 of Pleoardoris graminearum. Classification (NCBI taxonomy): domain Eukaryota; kingdom Fungi; phylum Ascomycota; class Dothideomycetes; order Pleosporales; family Didymosphaeriaceae; genus Pleoardoris; species Pleoardoris graminearum. Next base: position 112,400 of record JASEKS010000169.1, read on the forward strand.
TTTAAAGAAAAGTACTGTACGTAGTACTAAAGTAAACTTTAAAATATAAGTATAACTAAATTTTTAATAGTTAGTAAAGACTAGCTTAAAGTATACGTTTATAAGAATTTTAGTGTAAAAATTAATTAGACTCTAAATAAAATTACTATTAGCTTTAGAAATAATATATTAATATATACTTTGAGTACTATATAGATTAAAAACCTAATTAATATAATAACTTACTATATTTTAGATATTTTAATATTTTTTTTACTATCTTTAGTAGATACCGACTGTATAAGAGTATACTTTAATAATATATTAGATATTATTATATATAAGAATAATATAATAGTTCTAGTTATACGTAAATAAAAATATTTAGTTTTTAATATAAACTATATAGAAGCTACTTTATTTTTTACTAAAAAAAAGCTTTACAGATTTTATAAACGCTTTAAATACTTTTATATAGAATAACTCTATAAGCTACTTTATAATATAGGCTATAAGATTAACTCTACTATATTAAAATAGATTTAGAAGCTATATTACTATTATTAAATATATAGAGTAGCTCTGTATAGATTTAAGTTTTTTATTAAAAATAATACCTACTTTAACTATAAGATTATTATTAATATTATATAAATTAGTAACTGCGATATCCTTTATATTATTAACTTAAAAATATTATTTTAGGCTACTACTTTTTTTAATTTAATATCTATATAAGAGGTACAGACAGCTTTTATATAATACTAGATTAATACCTACTAAAGTCTTTTAAATTTTATTATATATAATCTAGGCACTAATTTTATTTTAGAAGAGGTTAAGAATAGTATATAAATTATAGGAGTAGAGTATTACTAAATACTAGTAAAAATTTATTAAGTAGTTAGTAAAATTAAGAAAGCGTATAGCCTATTATAGTAAGTTTTTAATATTTTAAAAAATAAAATTAGATATTATATAAGTAATAAAAATATTTTACCCCTGGATCGTCGTCTAGGCGTACTTATTACTTTTTGAATAAAAATATTTTTTAAATAGCTATAAAAGTACTAAATAATACTATAGGCCTAAGTAGCCTTATACTAATACTTTTTATCTTTAGCACCTATTTAAAAATTAGTATAATATCTTTACTATTACTAAATATTATTATATAGGCTAATACTATTTATAAAGTTTTAAAGGCCTTATAGACTAATTATATAAAGCTTATAATAAGTTATATAATTAATATACGTAATAGACTAGATCTGTAAAAGACTCTATCCCTTTTTATTAAATTAGAGATTCTAATTTAGAGAGAAAAAAAAGAATAAATAAATTTATATATACTATAATTAATTAATAGACTAAATATTACTATAAATTTAAAAAATAGTCTACTAACTATAAGATAGATATATATAAAACTATACTACTATAAATAAAGGCATGTATATACTCCTCCTTTTTTGAAACCCCTTTTGGTCGCCTACACAGCCACCGCAGCCACACCCTTTTATTCGATTAATATACAAATATATACTACTATAAATTTTTTTTATATAATAACCCATTAGCTATAGAAGAAGAGGATATAATTATATAACCTAAATCTAAAAAGTTAAGAAAGTAAAATTACCTAAGGAAGAACTATATAGTAGAAGCCTTTATAATTTAAAAAAAAAGTTTAAATTTTATACTAGTAATAAAGCTGCTCTAAAATAATATTATTATAATATTTAAAGCTCTATTTAAGAAATCTAATTATATAGAGATTCTTTTTTAACACATTAAGTATAAAGGTATACACATACTCCTCCTTTTTTGAAATCCCTTTTAGTCGCCCTGAGCCACTACAGCTATACTATTTGTTCGATTAATATATAAATATATAAAAATATAGAGATTAATTCTCTTATTATAAATAGTATTTTTAAGTCTATTATATATAATTCTACTATTTATATAGATTATATATTTAATTTTAGAATAGTATAGAAGATTAAAAATAAGAATATAGTTTTATACGAGAAATTCTGTTATATACTTATTAGCTATTTTAAGAATAATAAACTATTTATTTTTATATAGTTACTAACTATTTAGAGAATAAGCTAAAAACTTATTTTAGCTTTAAGCGTAATACTTCTTAAATTATATAATATAAAGTGTAAATTACGTAATATTATTTAGGTCTATATATAATTTAAGGACTTACTATTTTATACGCTATACGTAAAACCTCTAAAAGAGATAAACTATTTTTTTTAATATAATCTTCCGAATTATATATTTTTTATATAGTATAACTAAATTAAATTTATATTAGTTTAAAATATACTATAACTACTATACTAAAAGGCTAAAGATATTCCCCTCTACGTATAATCTATACCTACTTATAATAAAGAAAGGAGTAGAGACTTTTAGCTTAATAAATATATAAATAGATAATATTTTAAATATTATTTTACCTACTTTCTTTAATAGAGAAAAAGATAAACTATAAACTATAAAGTTCTATATAAAAAATAATTTTCTTTTTATATACAAACCTCTAGAGTTTAATAAAATAAATATTACTTTAAAAAAAGATAAAATAATTATTATAATTTAAAAAAAAATAGAGTAAAGGCCTCCGTATAATAGATTTAACTAATCTAGAAACTCAATAGCAGTATAGTAAGTAGTATATAAAAAGTATATATATTACTTTTATTTATTAATTAGAAGCTATATTTAACCTCTCTATAACTATATAAATAAGAAAGTCTATTATATTAAAAGTAAAGGCACTAAATAAGAGGATTTAGTAGTAGATTAAAAATATAAAAAAAAAGTTTTATATATTCTACTAGACTTTTAACGTATAAAACTTTTTATTTTTATAAATAGATTTTTATAAATAACTAAAATCTTAGCTTATAATTTAGATATTTTATTATTTTTAAAATTAAAAATTATATAGATACCGAGTTTACTGTATATAGGTTTTTTTTTTTTTTTTTTTTTTTTAAAAAAAAAGCCTTTTAATTAAGACTACCTAACTATTTAAAAAAAGTCATTTATCTTCTAAGCGAACTAATAACCGGCTCTTTAATTCCTAAACTAATATATATAGGTTATATTACTAAATAATATTATATTAAACTATTAATCTATTACCTAATTAGGACTAGTTTACTACGCTAAGCCTATTTAGAAATAGATTTTTATCTTATCTAATATTAGATAGTAATTTAGCCTAAAATACTTTTAAATATAACGTATTTTACGTAGGGATTTTAGCTTCCTTATAATTTTATATTAAATCTTTAGTAGTATCCCGTACTTCTAAAAATTTTACTTTTTTATTAGTAAAATAGGCGTATTTAAAAAATACTATAATAGTAAGAGAAATTAAATCTCTAATACATAAGAAGACCTTAAAAACTTAAAAAAATCTTAGTATTTCTATAGTATATACCTACTGTACTACGCCGCCACTGTATATAGTAATATTATTTATTAAAACTTAACTAAATATAAACGAGTTACGTAAAGTATTTTTATTAGTAAATTATATAAAATAGTTATAGATTTTAATATAACTATCACTCTTAGTACTATTATTAATAAGATTTTTTATATAATTAACCTCCTACTAGCCCTTATAATAGTTTATATAAATTTAAAATCTTTATTTAATTCTCTTATTAAGCTTAGTATAATAAATAAAAAGAGGCTTATAATAAATATTATATTTTTTTATTTATTATACGAGAACCGCGAGATCTCTAAAGTATAATAAATAATAAAAAAAGATAATTTTATAAATACTTTTATAAAGAGTAAACTAAATATTTTTTTTATATAATTAGTATTTTCTAATACCTTTTCTTATAGTATTAAAGCTTTAGTTAATAGGCTAAAGCTTATATAAAAGGCCTAATAAGGTATTTTATATATTTTATATATTTTTAAATTAGACATCCCCTATTATATAAATTACTTTTTAGTATATTTTTTTTCTTTTATATATTATATTCTTTTACTTTATCGCACGAAGGTTAAAAGGAAAATTTTTAAAATATTATATTTAAAAAAAACCCCTTTACTTTTTTTATATATCCCTAATCCTCCTCTATATTAATAAAGGAAAAATAAAAGAAAAATAAAAGAAAAGATAAATAAAATATCTATATATTTTAAATATAATATTTATATTAGGCCCTACGTAATTACTATATATAAAAATTATATATATTACTCTAAAATACTACTAAAGTATAATACTTTATAAAGAATAAAAATCTAGTATTACTACTATACTTTTATATATATAGTTACAGCTTTAGTACTTTATATAACTATATAAAAAGTATATAAAAGTAGCTTTCGTAGTAAATAATTTTTATAATAAAAAAAATTAAGTTAGTATTATTAGGTAAAATAATATTAATATTATATAAAGGCAACTAGTATACTATATACTTATTATTTTATAAAATATTACTATATGGAAAGAATTATATAAAGATATATATATATATTAATATAAAAAGCTAATAAGAATGTCCTATTAGTAGTAGTTCTAGTAAAAATAATAATCTAAATTTAACTATTAGATACGGGAGCCTATATAAGAGTAAAACTAAAAATAACTATAACCTATTACTATTACTACGGCTGCTATTTGTATAAAATAAAAACTATTTTAAAAATTTTATTAGAGGTTAACTCTATATAAAAAAAAATAATTAAAAAGTTAAAAAAGAAAAGAACAGTGTCTAAAACTACGTATAGAAATAATAATAGATAAAAACTAAAAAAAGAGATATTATAAAGAGGAAAAAACTTTTTTTTCTATATTATTATTTTATACTGCTTTAGACCGGCCCTCTTTAACTATTATATAATAATTCCTTACTTTTATTTACTATAATCTTCCTCCTTATTTTCGTATAATATATAAAGTTATTAATTTTTTATTTTAGTTTACTACAATCTTAATTAACAAGTAGTAGTATATTAAGTAATTATACTTTTTATTATTATATAACGCGCGAATAACAGACTATAATTTAGTTATATAAAAATATATTAAAATAAAAGGATACTTATACAGAAAGAAGAACTACTTATTTATATATAAAAAAAAATATAAAAGAACAAAATATTTATATAGTATTACTATAAAAAGAAAAGTTATTAGTATATATAGAGTAGTTAATTTAAATAAATTTACTAGTAATACGAAGTATTTTTTTTTTTTTTTTAAATAAAGCTACGCTTTTAGCGTAGTACCTTTATTTTAAAAAAAATAACTAGTATACTACTTTTATATAAGTCCTGTAAAACAGCTTTGCGATAATCTAAATATAATAATAGAAAATAAATAGCGCGTAGTTATATATTAACGCGTTATACTAAAAATAGTTCGTTATTATAATAAGTTAAAATAGTAATACGTAAGTAAGTGTTATCTTCTAACTTAGTACGCAGCGTCTATTTATAAAAAAAAAATATAACGTTAATAGCTAGTTGCTATTAATAGTATACTATAAAGTATTAATATACGCCGGCGTCCCTAGTACTATATATATATATATATATAAGATAATAGAAAAAGTATAACTAGCAGTCTATTACGCCAAACAGCTACTTACACCCTCTATAGATATTATAATATAGATAAACAACCCTATAAAAGTAATATATATAATAACTTTTATATAATTAGATTTATTACTATACTAGTAATAATAAAGCTCTTAGTAAAAATTTTTTTACTAACTACCCTTATAAAGCTTTAGGCTACTATAGTAAGATTTAACTTTTATAAGTAACCTATAGGTACTATAAAAGAAACTATAATTATAATAACTATAAACTATATTTTTATAAAGGGAGAGCTAATTAAATATATACTATACCTACACCTACACCGGCACCGGTATAATATAGTAATAATAATTATTACTAACCTATATAGTCGCGAAAGTAATAAATTTTAAAAGTTCTATTATAGGTAACCTAAAATACGTCTTTAGATAAAAGTAATAGCTTTTAGCCGTACTAGATAACTAGGATAACCCTAACTACGCTAAGTTTAAAAATAAAATAGTAGCTATTACCCTAATAGTAATATAACTATAAAACGTAAAAGACCTAATAAGAATAATATTAATAATAATATAAAAAGAGCTATATATAAAATAGTAAACACAATAGGTAAATATAATAAATATAGTAATAATATATAAAGGAGTAGAAAGAAAAGCATTATAAAATACCTATAAGTATAAGTAAAATAATATATAATAGTTTGGATATAAAATATAATAATTTAGGTATAAAAAAAATAGGTAATTAGTACTAAAAAGGAATAAAAAAGTCTTTTTTTTATTATAAACCTATTAATAAGTACTATTATAACCTATCGGACCCGGCCGTCACGGTTAAGCCTAAATACAAAGTATATAAATTATATAATTTTAATTATATAATTATATAATCTGTACTAGCGAGCAGAAACTTTATTTAGCTATTATATAAATAGTAGAAAAGAGAAAGAATATAATATAAAAGATATAACTATTATTATTTATTATTTTATACTATTTTCTATTTACTATAATATTATAGAGGACTATTACTCCGTATAAGCAAAGTATAGTTATCCTAATAAAAATTATAATTTTAAATAAATAGTATATAGACCGTAAAAAAAAATTAAAAATTTTTTTTTTTACTATTATATCTAAATCTAAAATTCTACTATTACTTTACTAGCTATATTTTATAATTTAGTCTAATATATTATATTTTATAGTTTATATCTTTTTTAAACTAAATTAAGTTTAAGTAAGAGTCTAATTTAGTATATATATAAAAAAAAACCTAAAACTAGGGCAGCGTATTAATTTTTTTTTTGCTAGTAAAGGCGTAGTTTTTTTTAGCTAAATATTAAAAACCACTATAGTAGAAGTACGTAGTATTAACCCTATAGTAAAAAAAAGTAAAATTTATATAATATAAGAAAAGCTATACCCTCTAATATATAATATATCTAATTAAAAGAATACTTTACTATTATTTTAATCTATTTTACTATACTTTAGTAAATACTATACTAGTAATTATTTTACTAATTTTTTTTATAAATTAAGTAAATATTATTAGTATTAATTACTTTATATAAATATCTTTTATTTTAGAGTATAAATCTATAGTATAAAAATAATAAGTTTAAAAATTATATTTTTATTCTCCTTTAGTATAATTATAATAAATCCCTTTAGGCAGCGTAGCACAGTGGGCATATACTATAGAAATATTAAGATTTTTTAAATTTTTAAGGTCTTCTTACGTATTAGAGGTTTAATTTCTTTTATTATTATAGCGTTCTTTAAGCGCGCCTACTTTACTAGTAAAAAGCAGAGTTTTTAGAAGTACGGAGTACCCCTAAGAAATTAATATAAAATTATAAAGAAGCCGAAATCCCTACGTAAAATATATTATATTTAAAAATATTTTAAGCTAAATTACTATCTAATATTAGATAAGATAAAAATTTATTCCTAAATAGACTTAGCGTAGCGAACTAGGCCTAATTAGGGAATAGATTAGTAGTTTAATATAATATTATTTAGTAATATAATTTATATATTATATTAGGAGTTAAAGAGCCAATTCTAGTTTGTTTAGGAGATAAAGCACTTTCCTTAAATAGTTAGGTAGCCTTAATATAAAAAAGGCTTATTTTTAAAAAAAAAAAAAAAATCCCTTTAGTTTACTTTAGTAAAATTATTAGATTTTTTGTTTTTATAATTTCTAAGTTTATTTAATTTACGTGGTTAAATACTATTAATAGCTAAAATTAAAATTAATAAATATTTTAAGTATATATTACCTATTAAGTACTAAAATTAACTATTAGCTCCCTTTTTATATAATATACTCTTAAAAGAGGTATAATATAAATTACTAACTTATCTAAAAATATAATTTTATTAAGATTTTTATTTTTAATATTTTTAAGTTATTTTTTAGTATAGATAAGTCGTTTTTTAGTATTTATATTAATAGAATATCCTTTCTCTTTTAAAAGACGTTATAAGGATCTTATTTTAATCTTTAGATTATTTTTTAATAGTAGTCTTTTATTTTCTTTTTTAGAACTTTTAGTTAAGTCTTTATTAATAACTCTTTTTTTTTTAAAGTTATTTTAGAAATATAGCCGGCTTTAACTCTTTTTATATTTAATATATTTATATATTAATCGAATAAATAGTGTAGCTGTAGTGGCTTAGGGCGACTAAAAGAGGTTTTAAAAAAGGAGTAGTATATATATGCCTTTATCTTTTTATATTTAAATCTCTTTTTTTTTCTTAATTTATTATATAGTATTATTTATACTTTTATAAAATTCTTTTAAGATAGTAGATATAGTAGAAAGAGGAGTTTTAGCCTTTAAATAATAGTTTACTTTAGATTTAAGTTTAGATAATTTTAGTATTATTTTAAAATCTTAAAGAATAAAAATTTTAATATAAAAAGATATAACTATATATTAAAATCTTATTAAGATATTATATAGTTATCGCTTATATAAGCAAATCTTAATTTTTTAATCTAAAATAAATAAAAAGTTAGAGAAGAAATATAATTTAAAAATTTATTTATATAATCTATACTAGGCTTAAAAAGGCTAGTTAAATTTTTTAAAAAATTTATATATTAAGTAAAAAGTTCTATAGCCTTAAAAATAGAGATTAAAAATTTATTAAGTTTAAGAGAATATAGGCTTTAATGTATACTTAGTAAGCTATTACTAAGTATATAAAATTAGTCCCCTTAATATTACCTTTAAAACGAGCTATTCTTTATAATTATAGCTTTCTTAATAAAGAAGTTATAAGACTTTAAAAATAGTTACTTTTTTATTTTCTTTTTTTTTATAATACTCCTTTATAATATATTTAAATATATTAGTAGTAATAAAGTTAATTTAAAAGAGACTATTAATATCTTTAATTTAATAATCTATAGCTTAGATTAGGATTCTCTTTAATAAGCCTAGTATAAAAGGATTTTTAATCTTTATAAGATTAAATAATTTCTAATAGGCTTTCTCTACTAAGAGTAAGCTAACTATAGTTTAAGAAATTACTATAATTAATCTAAAAGCTACTTAAATTATATTAAACTTTTTTTATATAATAATAATTTAGTTAGCTAAAGCATTTTAACGTTAAAGATTAATTAATATTTATATTATTTTAACTAGTAGTATCTTATCTAAGGCTAGAGTATAGAAAGATATAATATATCTTATATTTAAGTAGTTATTATCTATTAGAATATTATTTACTTCTAATACTATTAATATACTAAAAGTAAGAGATTAAAATAGTATAGATTTACTTCTATAAAATCTATTCTTATAGCTAATAGTACTATTATTTTATTATAAGGGCTAGTAACTTTTATTAGTAATAAATATTTCTAAAACTCTATTAAAAAGTAGTAGATTATTAAATATCTTTAAAATATTTCTACTATTATATTAGGCGTAAGTTATACTGGTTTAAAGAATATATTAACTTTTCTAAATACTTTTAAAGTTAAGCTAACCCTTTATTAGAATATAATTATTCTTATTATTTAACTCTAGTTCCTAAACTTGCTACTTATTAAGCTTAAAAAGCTATTAGAGTATTTTAATAACTAACTATATATTAGAATTATTTTATCTACTAGATAGATAAGTATTAAAGTAAATACTCTCCTTTAAGTAACTATTATAAAAAGATATATTAATAGCTTTAAATAAATATTATATAATAATTTTAATAAGAACTTTTAAAGTATTAGTTTTTAATATTAACAACCTTACTACTAGTTATAAAAAGAAGTAAAAAGAATTTAAATTATAAAATAAAATAGAATAAATATATATAAAACCGCTAAGAAAATAAAAGAATAATATTTAAATAAAGATAAGATAAATTCTTAAAAAAATATAGTAAAAAAATATAGAATTATATAAAGTTTAATATATAACTATAGCTAGACTAATAATAATTTAAAAGTCCTTTAATAGAAGTAAATATAATAAAAATAAAGTTTATTTATATAAAATATATAAAATAAAATAAAAATTTTTTAAATTAATATTATTATTAACGTCTATTAGAATTCTACTTTAGGGCTAGTCTATAATATTTATAATTTAATAGTATATATTATTATTTATTTATTATTTTTATACTTAATATTTAGAATATTAACTTATTATTTATATATATATTTATATATTAATCGAACAAATAGTGTGGCTGTGGTGGCTCGGGGCGACTAAAAGGGATTTTAAAAAAGGAGGAGTATGTGTATACCTTTATCTTATTATTTATAATTAATAATATTATATATAGCTTTATAGTAGTATTATTATATATAAAATATAAATATAGTATTTCTATTATATATAAATTATATTTTTTTAGACTAGTGTCTCGGCACTATACTTTACCTCTCTTTATATAATAAATTATATAAGAGCTTCTATTATATAAATCTAAATAAAATAGATATATATCTTAAATTTACAATAAGTATAATATATACGTAATCTTTATTTAATAGCGATTAATTTAATTATTTTTCGGATAGGTTAGTCGTGCTAAGAAATCCTAGGATACTTGGTAGTATAGGACACTCGATAGTACTTTACGTTAATTCTAGGGTCTTATAATATTTAATAAGTAAAGGGATATCTATTCTAGTAGACTCGAATGTAAAGCTCCGCTCGTTCCTCGCTCCACAATAAGTCGGCGGCCGCCTATTTTTTGATATTGCGCGGTGAATATCAGTATTTCGGGTCCCGGCGCAGCCATGCGGGTGGCCTCAACTCCTGCAGGATTCTCGCGCGTATGGCTTCCGGTCAAAGGAAGGCGCACTCCGTCGGTCGACTTTCACATAAATCAGCGCTGCCGCATTATTTGAATTCCGTTCTGAAATCGCTTCTAAACGTTTGCATTCGCCCCACTTTGATCGCATCGTGAACCACGTTGCGATGTTTTTATCATATGACGAAATGCAATGCCGCAAGTCTAGGTCGGACCGGTTCGACCCGACTGCCAAGGCCATTTTATTGTCTTTCGCCATCGTAATACTCACCTTCGTTATCGAATCCGTCGCAAACATCAATTGTAATAAAGAGAATTTTGGAATTGGACTGCCTCAAGCCGGAGGAGGCGAACAATCGGGCGACACGACTTCTCAAAGGCCGACGCACGACTTATCCATAAACCTTCGAGAAGGGCTGCGAAAGAAATTCTGGGCTCCGGGTCCAGCGCTCTCCGCTACCACGCGCAAGGATCGTTTCGTCGGTGCAACGACCTTGATGATACCGCTCATTATTGCATTCGGTGTGCGCATGCACGACCAGTCCGAACGGGGATGCGGTACCGAACAGCCACCCTGGGCCGTTGCCATAATCTTCAACATCCTGCCATTCGCTTGCGCATGCGGCGCCTGGCTGCGGTCTCTCGTAGACTGCATCCTCTTGCGATGGAATACGAGTCTTGCGTATACACTTTGGCCCATGTTCCTCCCGCTTGGGTTTGTCCTTGGACTGGTATTGCTTCCTATTCGCTGTGCAGCGAATTGTATGACAGGTAATGGAGGGTACACGCTGCCTGAACGTGAGGATGTTGAAATGAATGGAAGGCAGAACGAGGAGATCAGGCCCTTGGTGGATGACATTGGTCCGAGTGAGAGGGGAGACGATGAGATAACGGCGTATAGTCCGCGCAGTTCGGCGGAGCTGAAGGAGCATGAATGAGATCTCGGCGGCTCAAGATCTCATCACGGATTTGCCATACCCTCTCTTTCCAAAAACCTAGCATTTATATACTGGGACGATGGCGCATGCATTAAACTGGAAGGTTTTTTAATATGTCCTCCAGAAGCGACATTCGAAATGAGCACGAATTTGAGTAGATCTAGACAAGACATATTCCAGCGGTGATTCAATGAGTTGATGAACAGGCGGGGACTAGATCAAGTGAGTTTTGCAGGTGGCTCCACGATATGCACCTGGTGGAAGCCTATTGCCGACCAAGGCTAACGCCTTAAGCCGAAAGGTGTGACTGAGTGCAGTAAATCAACATACCAGCCCATGATTTATTGAACGAGCGTAACGTCGACTTAAATACATAGCAGAGATGGATAGTGCGTAAGAGCTTACGTACGAGAAGGGTATATAATCTACTAACGCCATAAGGGTTATATATAGGTAATGGCGAGAGTACTACTCAGTAGTAAGAGCTCTACTCGGTAATAAAAGGCCAAGTTAGGATCTATACTATCAGTATATCTAGTATATACTATAATATGTCTCCGAAAGGAATAGCTTAACTTAGTTTGTAGATAATATATATCTGGTATTCTCGGTTAGAATTTTGATTTTGTCCCTTAGGTCGGTAACCGTCACCCGTCACCCGTAAAGACACGTGGAATTTGCCCGTGTCCAAATAGCTACGACTTTTGTGTGATACATGCTGACTGATGCTACTTGCTAGAGAGAAGGAGGCGGAATTCGCAACGTACCATTAAAATCCTATCAAATACGAAGGCAAATGCAGAGGCGCATGACGCTACGCTACATATTCCCTCGCTATGCGAACCTGTCTCCTATCCTTGCGGGGCACTAAACCCCAGGAAAACGTTCCACTCCAACGCCAGCTTAACCAGACATCAACTCCCCCTAATTTACGCCGTCCACGTACTAAGCCGATGCTCCTGTGCCCAGCCCCAAGCAAGCTCCTGCAGCCTCCAACTGTGCAACGACCCTCTCATCATCCCCCTCATTACCTACCACAACCCTCTCCCTCAGCGCCCCCTTCCACGCCATCCACCCGTCCACATCTTCCTTCATATTCTCCCTGTCCCACTCTAGCGGCAGCACGTTACTACCCTGGATGCCTAACTTCGGTCCTGCAGCACGCATGCTGTCTAGTATGGACGAAATAGCGGCGAGGGAGTGTGTTTCTAGGGCGGTAGATAGAGTGATTTTGGTAGCGTAGCGCGAATTTAACGCGTTGGAAGAGCGTTAGAGTTGTTCTAAGAACTAGTTTAGGAAAGACGATATCTTAGCTACAATAGGTAGTCCGACGGTAAAGAGGAGTGTAAGATAGAGAGGGAGAATACCCTTAGTCTATATAGAATAGAGGCGCAGTAGCGAGTTAAAAGAGTCTATACTACCTAGCCGTTAGTAATAATTTATCAGATTCGCCGTATTTAGCTGGAAAAGTACGCTTTTAGCTGCCATGCTTTCGGCGAGAGAAAAAAGCTGGGAAAGCAAAAGTATAAAGAGGAGACTAAGCTCGCTATAGATGGGATCCGCAACACTATTATTCTGCATAGTAAGTCTGTCAGACCAGGAGAAGAGGCTTATTACGTAACGGAGGGTATTACTGTTTACAAAGAGAAGCGCAGCTTACGTTTACTATCTCTTTATTTCGGGTATAGCGGTAATGCGTTAAAGGAGTGCGGTAAGCAGAGTAAAGTCAGACGGTGTAACGGTATTAGGTTTAGTATAGAGCTGTGTCGCTAGACTACAAAAGCCTTTAGCAACGGTATCTAAAAGAATTTCTATCAACTAATTAGCGATGGGCTCTATATAGTCTTTTATTAATTTCGGCACTGTTCCGCGAAAGCTTAAGCAGAATAATAACTCTTCTAAGTTATTTTTAGCCAAATCCTCTATAAGATAAAACTGTAGGGAGAGGTATAATATTCTTAACAGAGAGCGGTAGTAGGTTACTAAGTTAGTCGAGAATACGTTATCAAAATCTATAGTTAATGCGCAGATAGCCTCCCATATAGGGCCGAGTAGCTATCGCGTTTTAGGTGTCTTAATCTTTATATCGACTAGCTTTTTCAATAGTACAAAGGCTAGATCTAAGCGCGCTATTATAAGCTAACTAAAGAGAGCCTCTAAAAGAGATGAGTAGGCGTTTACTACTATACACTTCTTTACTACTTATATAAGTATATTAACGAGACGCTCATCTTGTAATACGGACTGGCTTAGCTCTAGTGCGAGTAATTTCTAGCCCTGCAGGAGTTGTATTTGTAACTCTACTAAGCTAAGATTTATATTAGCCCTGATAATCTCGCCCTGGAAGCCCTGGCCTGCTCTAGGTCCGGACTATTTGCTATCGAACCCAAGAAGCTTATCGGCGAGGTCAAGGTCGTAGAAAAAGCTAGTCCTAAAAGATACAGGGTAGAGTATCGTGCGTTTCAGGTTTGCTAACGTCACGCCTGGGAACTTTTGCTCGATATTCAACCTTAAGTTGGAATGTAGCGATACGTTGTAGGTAGGCAGCTCCAGCGCATTGTTTTCCAGATAGGACAGACTTGGAACTATATCCCTGAGAGGCATGATATCCCCAGTTTTCCGCGAGCTGTGGAGGTGCATGGCAAGAAGCTCTGCGGTGAGCGAAGCGAACTTGTTTTGATAAGAACGCATATGGACCCCTAGTTCGGTCTTCGGATCCTGTGGCTGTTTTGCCATCCAATCTAAGAACGCGAGGAGTTGCTGAATAAAGTCTTTGCGCTGGCGAAGGTCGCCCATTGCCCACGACCAGTTGTTTTGGGCAAAAGTGACGAACTCTAGCATAGCCGTGAAAAGGGGCCAAGGTCTGCTCCCAGCTTCGAGATGCAAATTAGTTAGGGCGTCCAGTGCTCGTGAGAGAAGGGCTCGGCTCCTCGATTCCCCGGAGGACCCTGCTTTACTCCTCATTGTTTCCCGTGGAGTGTTCCCTGTGAGCAGATAGAGGGCGAACCATTGCTGTTTGCTAGTGACCACAGCCGTAAGCAGGTTCCACACATTTCTCTGAACATCTACAATTCTTAACGGCTCGTCTAATTGAGACAGCACATGCAGGAAGTTCTTTGCTGTTCTTGAGCCTAGGTGCCCAAGAAGCGAAGAGGGCTCCTTGTGCTCGCTCTTCTTTGCTGGGTTTTGCAGGTCCATCCCGTCTTCGTTCTCGGCTACCACTCGAATCGCACCGCGTACCAGGGTCTCCAGCAGGAGTACGACAGGAGATTTCCACACGTCGCTGGTAGCATAGAGTCGTGCCAGTAGTGGTGTTGCCTTGAAGAGTTGCTGCTCTAAGTGCGTCCAAGGCTTGTTGAGAAGTATAGCAACTCGTACAAGTACCTCAGAAAAGAGTAGTGTCGAATGTGTTTGATGCTTCCATAGTGCTACGGAGCTTGTTAGCAGGGAGCTTTTGATGAGATCTGCTCCAGAGAGCAGGGATGCTAATATCGGATTGGTCGGGAGATTGTTCTCGGACTTGGTGAGGTATAGCTCGGTAAAGTATTTTAAAGCTTCTACGTGTGCTCGTTAGTACTTCGTCTACTTTATAACTTACTCCTTTTATAAACTCGATCTGCGAGTGTGCGTTACATGGGCTTGCGCCTATAGGGTTTTTGAGTTTTCCCTCGCACAGGGTTATGTTGGTGGCGTATACATCGGTGGCTATGTTCTTATGGCGAGTGTCCCCGTTAACGTCGTGGACCACCTTAACGGATCATGCGACAACTAGCACAAACTACAACAGGTTGATTACAAAAAAAGGCGCGCCGAACAAGTCCGACTTCAGTGTCTCATCTTTACACGAGAGGACGATGGTTGGAGCTACCCCGCCTCGGCTGTGACATCATCCATTGGACGTTGCCAGCCCCACCTAAGGTGAGACCTTAGGAAAGCAACCACTCGCTGCATAACATGGCAATATAATGCGCGTCCTCATCCCATTGCTTCGGTGCAGAGCTTCATGGCCTTTTATCTCCACTTACTCTCGAGCTTCAATCGCACCCAGAGCTGCACGAAGAACCCCTTTCGTGCTACAACACATCGCAAACATGGCTACTGAATCGACACAGTCGCAGGCCTGTACGTGATGTGAATGAAAGATGGGGACCATGACTGACAAGTTACAGGCTGCAATACGCCCGCCGTGGTCAGCAAGGGCTACCAGACCAAAGGCAATTACATTGAGGTGCAGGGCATGAAGACATGTGCGTGGCCTCAATCCGCATCGCTCCTAGCAGAGCTTTCGAGCTCATCGCTCACACAAAACAGATGCCACCGGGCCCAAAGATGCTAAGCAGGGCATTCTGTAAGTCCATGGCTCCTGTCGTAAGGAACATGAGAGCTAAATCTCTTCCTCAGCATCATCTACGACATCTTCGGCTTCTTCCCGCAGACCCTCCAAGGGGCCGACATCCTCGCCTACACCGACAAATCGCACCCCTACCAAGTCTTCATCCCCGACTTCTTCGACGGCAAGCCCGCCGACATCTCATGGTACCCGCCCGGCGACGACAAGGACAAGCAGGCCAAGCTCGGCGAGTTCTTTAAGACGCAAGCTGCGCCGCCCAAGACGCTCGAGCGCATCCCAAAGGTCGTCGATGAGCTGAAGAAGAGCCGTGGCATCGAGAAGTGGGCCATCCTAGGCTTCTGCTGGGGCGGCAAGATCGTCAACTTGGCCAGTCAGGAGGGCACGCCGTTCCAGGTTGCCGCGGCGGCACATCCGGCGATGGTGGCGCCCGAGGATGCCAAGGGCACCGTGATTCCGTATATCATGTTGCCGAGCGAGGAAGAGCCGAAGAATGAGGTGGAAGCGTGGCAGAAAAATCTCAAGACGCCGAATGTCGTGGAGTGGTTCCCTGGCCAGGTATGTGTGTATGACACTATGTGTGACCAAGCTGACACTATGGGCAGGTCCACGGCTTCATGGCGGCACGGGGTGACTTGGAGAAGGAGAACGTGAAGAAGGCGTATGAGAAGGGATACAAGTTGGTGCTGGACTTCTTCCACAAGCACATGTGAGTGATGGGCTAGAAGTCTGACAAGCTGCGCTGAGGCGTCCAGGACCTCGGAGGCGAAGCTGTAAATGCAAGTGCCTGGGAATCATCCTACAACCGTCTCATCAAGTGCAAAATTGAGTAATGAAACATGAAGTTCTCACTGCTGGATGTCTCCCACATGTTACCTGTTAATATCAATCGGTTGTGTCTGGTGTGTGAGCTATCGCGCTCACAGTGCAGCTATGTCCGACGGCGGCAAGTGCCCTGGGTTATCTGGAAAGAAGTATACATCTACCACTATCATCCCGGCCAAGGCCCTCGGAACACTCCTTCCCAAATAACCATGACCTCCAATCCATCCCTTCATCCCTACCATGCATCTACCTTACCGTGTCCCACCCATCCGCCACGCTCCACCCACCACTGCACCGCCCCGACGACCACCGCGATGCCCACCAAGACCGCGAGCACGATACCAATCTCGTACATTCCACGACGCTGCTACCTTGCGCGCGCGTATTGAAGCCTACAGGGAGATGCGTCGACTGGCTGCGAATACGGCGTTTTTGTCCTTAACGTGGCCGGAGGAAAATGGCTCCTAAGCGGACTGTTCAATAAACTGACCGGGCGATGGAGTCCTCCGAAGGCGAAGTGGATAGCCCGGGGATCGTTTCTGTTATAGTCCGCCGAATAATGCAACGCTCACCTAAAGGCACTGGAGGAATTCATGGACAAGGGAACTGTTTGCAACCTTGGAAAAGCCTATAGGCAGTTAGCTTTGCTATTTGATGCCGCCTGCTTGCAGGTATGTAACTGAATCGAGTCCAGTCCTTCAAGTTTAGCATGACGGCGTATCCATAGTCCTTTGCGAGGCTGGCGAGTAAGCAGGCACTGCCGCAGAGCCTCATCCAGAAGTCCGATGGGCGTTTCCTGAAGGGGCTTAGTTTCTCCTAATTTGGACTAGTCAAATCATCGCGTGGAAATAGTTTGCAGTGAATCGGGGATTTGAGTGAGCATTTCAGAGGATGAGGGATCGTGCTGATGATATGTGGCGTCGATGCTCTTGGCCGGACATTGGGTGCTGGTGTGCGCTGACAGTGGCGCTAGCGCAATCGGAATTGTACGAGGTTCGCATGGCTGTGCTCGTATGGGTTCCCGAGGGCGCGGTAGCACTCGAGACATCTTGGCAAGTTATTGGTGAAAGCCGGGACGGTGTTATAGGCTTCGCGAAATTTCTTCTGATATATGACGTTACGGTTTTTTTTTTCGGACGGGGATATGCCGGGTGATTCTCGCAAGGCTGCAGGAGAAAGCGTATCGCATAACAACACGACATACATAACTAGTCACCAAAGGCATCACTTGACGATTTGAACGTGGCGTTGACGTGTGCTCCGGATGTCCTCTCGAATATTTTGCATGCCAATCATCGTATGGCCTGCCTTCGTGCATGGAGCAAGAGCCGGACGTTGGAACAGTGGTCCTTCCGCGCGGGACCTCGGTAAAGGAAACAGTTCACCAATCAGGATAGCTGAAACGAGTATCTGATGTGAAACACATTGCGGATGCTGGTGTACGGACTGGTGGCACAAGGATAGCGTGGGATCGCAGCCCCCAAACTGGGTGGAAGACAGGGGTGCCCAGGTGTTGCCACGCACCGGATGGCGCTAGAACGCATGACTTGCAAGTCCGAAGAATGAGAGGGACGTAAGAAGCGCAACAAAGACCGAGGTATATGGTTATGCGTCCCCGGACTCGCCTTATCCCTTCTCAATTTCTACGATTTGGACGTCAAGCTGCGCGTTGGTTAGGTTGAAAGGTACCATGTCACGATAGACGCTAAAGATGAGTCCGGATTTGGCAGCACCAGCATCGCCGCCCAAGGACGACAAATCCGAAGGAGAAAATATTGTCATTGCACCTCCAGCATTCGACCATCACGCAATCTCTGCACCAGAACACAAAAGTCCTCCAATATCCCAATCTCAAACACGGGCGCCTTCCCCAGGTCTGTCGCCAACGCCCAAGCCGGTAACATATTCCACGTTTCCACAGTCGCGCAACGCAACATCCACACCTGTTACGCCTGCTTCTACACCCTCCCGAAATGGAACTCCCACCCCGGGTGGACCGTCCAGGCGGGAAACGCCAACACCGGAGCCACATGGGGCAGCACAATTCGTAGCCAACCTGTCCGAGAAGCAACGAGCACACTTGCAGTTCGCCGTGCCTTCAAAAGCTGAATCCGATCGGCTATCGCATTTCCTGGAGGAACCTCGCAAGACACCAGTGCCAGATCGCTTCTTGTTTGAAGCACTCGACTCCGAAGCGCGCAGCACGAGAGAACTGAATTCGAAGGTTCGCCGCGGCGATACGAAAAAAAGTTCCTTCGGTTATAGGAGCCCTAAAATTCTTGCGAGTAACAAGAGTACGAGGAGTAGCAAGAGCAGTAGGAGTAGCAGGAGTACTAGCCAGCATGCACGGGATGAGAGCGCAGCTAGTAGTGCAGGTAGGAGAGCTCCAGGAACACCCAGTAGCAGAGGAATGAGCTTCGAGAGCATTCCGAAGAGCAGACCTCAGCTAAAGAAGGAGGTCCGGCATTTCAAAGACGTCGCATTAAAGGTGGACTGGAGGTTCTACGCGACAGGCATTTGCTTGGCCCTGGTCAATCTTGCACTGGCTTGGGACTCGACTGCAATCTCGATCGCACTTCCAGTATGTCTACACTTCTTATCAAGTAGGAGAAGCTGCTTACGGATGACAGACGATCGCGGTAGCTCTGAATGGGCCATCTGTTGACATCTTCTGGCTGGGTATATCCTTTCACGTAGCAGCCACTGCTTTCATACCACTCTTCTCAGCCTTCGCGGAGATCTTCGGACGGAAAGCTATGTTACTTGCAGGACTGACACTCTTCATTATCGGATCGCTAGTAACGGCCATTGCCGGTGACATGAGCACGGCGCTCCTTGGACGCTCTATACAAGGCATCGGCGCGGGTGGTGTCTTCATCCTTTCTGATCTAATCGTCACGGACCTGCTTTCTCCTTTAGACAAACGTAGATGGTCTGCTGTTCTTGGTTTGGTGTATGTATTATCCCCATCTTCATGCTCTTAAACTAATATTGGAACAGGTGGGCTATCGGTGCCTTAACCGGCCCCGCCGTAGGTGAAGCGCTCGCCGAGCAGAGTCAGTGGCGTTGGATATTCTGGCTCAATCTGCCATTCTGTATCTCTTCTCTTCTGGTTCTCGCCTTTTTCGCGAAACTCAAAGCTACCAAATACGGCGACAAAATCTACGAGCTGAAGCAGATCGATTGGGCAGGGTTCATCCTCATGACGGGATCGCTCGTGGCCATGCTCCTGGGGATTAGCTGGGTAGGTTTCGAGAGCTTCTCTTACTCGGTGTTTCTTGCGATATTCTATGCGATAGTCTATGTAACATTCGAACATCGCCTGGGGACATGGAGCCAAGCGCACGGGCGAGAGTTGAAATATCCGGTGACTGTCTGCTAACGATGCGAACAGGGAGGTACTACGTACGCATGGTCTAGCCCGCGCACGCTCATTCCTCTTCAATTCGGGCTTATCGGGATTGTTTTATACTGCGTTTGGTCCTGGTTCGCGCCGTTCCAGTCCATGATTTCTATTCATGGTTTCATGGATCTCACAAGCCTGGGCATGTATTTTGGAACCATGGTACAAGGTTGCATTATTGGCGCCTTTGTGTACTTCATGGTAAGTCGAAGTGGACTGGAATACCGTGCGGGACCCTAAACTGACGTGGGCGCAGCCTCTGTATTTTGGAGTTTCCCAAGCCGGTGCCAAGGACGTCCCCGCAGGAGTACGCTGGCTTCCTTGGACAGTTCCTCTTGCCCTTTTCATCGCCGCTACCTTTATCGTGATCAGCAGGTGGAATCTATGGGTCTATTCGATCTGGCTTGGATGGTTCCTCGTGCTGCTTGGTATCGCGATGACCACATTCTACTCACGTACTTCATCCGATGGGATGTGGGTGTCCATTGCAATTGTTTGTGGCTCTGGTATCGGCATCTTATTCCCAAGTCTGCATACCGCTTCCGAACTCATCGCTTGTCGAGAAGAAAACGATGAAATGCAACGAAGAGCGGTGACCAACTCCTCCTGGTTCCATTGCCTGGGAAAGTCCTTCGGTGTCGCCCTCGCAACATGCATCTTCGAGAACAGGTTGTTCCGTCAGCTCGAAGCAAACGACATATACCACAAATTTGCGAGGGAGTACGCAAACTTCTCGGTCTCCCTACTCGTCCGTATTCGAGCAACACCTGGAGGCGAGGGCTCGGCGAAAGTGCTGATCGCGGACATGTATGTCCAGTCGTTGAAGAGTGTTTGGATCCTAATGGCAGCCCTGACAGGTGCGGCGTTATTGGGTAGCTGCTTCATGATGCCCAAAGTTTCGAAAGAAGACAAAGATGCCGAAATGAAACATATGGACAGAACTTACATAGTATGATCGGGGGAGTAGGAACGATTCCCCCTTCTTTGAAAATACGGCCGGATAGAGTTGGCCTTTGCATACATCGGCGTCCTCCGATCGGCGGTGGTTGTTCAGCAGCATTTACAGGCGCGTCGGATATACCCTTTCTTTACAATCCTTAGTACGGTGTCGAACGCCAATTTGCATACAAATATTATTGTGTACAATCAATAAGCATGTAACTTTTAGTAACAAGTCTCTTCTTGAATACAAGCTCAATTCTCGCGCGAAGTTTGTCGCAAAGTGTCCATCGGGCCTTGAACACCTGTCTCTTATCTGTCGGGAAGGGTCAACTACCAACGCGCCAGTAGCGTAAGCACACCATTGAAAGGCTCGATGCGGCTTGCTCTGGGCGTCGAAATAACGTCTGATCTGCATCCCAACACACCTCGCAGCGACGCCGTACGGATAACAAGGCAGCTACTGGAATGAGTTGTTCGAGAAGCGGCGCAGTATGCAGCTAATCCAATTCACCGGTTCCCGCTAGCGCGTCGGTTAGAACGGGGCAACAGCTCCCACTTCAGCATTGGTCGCGATTAATATACGAACCCTTGTATTTGCTGCACAGTGCCGCATCAAACCAGGCGCATCATCATGCGCTATAACCTTGTGCACATACCGAATACATTTCAGCGGACGCATTGGCCGGTGTTCGTCTCACCAGTTGGTTTGAGGGGAACGCAGCGGCGCATTGGTCCTCGCAAACGATATAAAATCGAGAGACCAAGCAGGAAGCTAGCAAAGCGTTCCTTATTTGCAATTTCAATAGCCTAACTGTCTACATGGCTTCGAAGCGGCCTTTTTTCGTTATCATCCCAGGAGCGTCCCAGAATCCCACCCACTACGGCTACCTTGCCCATCTTCTCCAGCTCTCTGGCTACCCAACTTTCTCAGCGCTCCTGCCGTCCATTGGCGCAAGTGAAAAAGTGACGGTTGAAGACGATGCGTGCTATGTGCGAAACAAGATGCTCATCCCCCTGCTCGATCACGAGGAGCGCGACGTGATCATCCTCACCCACTCTTACAGTAGTGTGCCAGGCAGTGCCGCTGTAGCGGGCTTGTCTAAGCCAGAGCGCTCAGCAGCCGGCAAGACGGGAGTCCTTGGCCAGATACATCTTGCGACGCTCCTCACCAAGGGTGGCGATGGAAACACCATCCTAGGAGCATTTGGAGGAGACTACCCCCCGCACATACGGCCCGACGTCAGTGTCTTCATTTCAAACTTATACATCCTAGCTGACTCGAACCTCTAGCCCGATGCAAACCTACTCCGGTGCGACGACCGCATCCCGCCACTCTATGCCGATGTTCCAACTGATCTAGCTCCGGTGGTAGCCGCATCCGCGATAGCTCAGGGAATGACTTCCTTCAAATCACCGGTGCCCCGAGCGACCTATAGCGACGATGCCTGGAAAGGCAGGCTCGCCTACATACGCACCACGAAAGACGCGTGTTTTCCTGTTGCAGTACAACAGCATATGATTGACGCTACGGGCGCAGAGTGGATTGTCAAAGACATTGAGGCTGCGCACTCTCCTCAGATCTCGCAGCCGGAAAAGCTGATGACCATCTTGGTTGGGATTGCGCAGACCTGGGAGAAGCTTTAGAAGGTGAAAGAGTCAGGAAGGATATAAGCACCGGTGCCCCGCGATTGCGGGTAGGTAGTCTGGGGAGTAAAATACACTCACTTTGATAAAACGACCTCCTCTGCATACGGTATAGGAAGCGTGCTCTTTTGCTGGCACACAAGGCCCGCCTGAAAGTTCTTATCAACTGTTACCGCCTAGCAGGTACGAAAGTAAACGTGTTCTGATCAATGAGTGCAAATATAATACAGATCGGAGCCGTAAAAGCTGACAGATGGTGAGAGAGAATTGCTACCACAAATAGATTCAGCAGTCTCTTTCTTGTGGTTGAGCAGTTGTTCAATGTTGGGGCCCCAAATGTGGGGCTCGTGGGGCATCCATCTTCCGATTCCCCCTCACTTGCTCCTGCTCTCTACTGTCTCTACGTTCAATAACCCTCGACGCTTGAATCAATCATTCTGACTACCGGAGACTCGATTAAATATACAATCATGCCTGCGAAATATACCAGATTCAAGGTGGCCGCCGCTCATGCTGCGCCTGTGTTCATGGACAAGCAGGCTACAATAAGAAAATGCATACGTCTCATAGAGCAGGCTGCAAAAGACGACATCAAGGTGTTGGTATTCCCTGAGACATTTGTACCGGGTTATCCTGTAATTGTACCTTCTAACCCACAGGAAGTCCCGCTGACTACTTCCATAGTACTGGATCGAGTGCTACCCTCCGCTAAAGCAGGTGGACGCACTAGCGAAATACGCTGAACAAAGCGTTGTCGTCGAGCCCAACGGCGAAGACATGAGTGCACTACAAGACGCCTGCCGAAGAATGGACGTAGCTGTGACCCTTGGCATCTCTGAGCGCGTTGCGAATGGATATACGTTGTTCAATTCGCAAGTCATTATCGACAGTGACGGAACCATTTTAGGAGTCCACCGAAAGCTGCAGCCCACGCACGTCGAGCGTATGGTCTGGGCTCAAGGAAATGGTAGTACGCTTCGCAACTGGTCTTTGTCCATAGGGTACAACTTGGGTGGCCTAGCCTGCTGGGAGCACACAATGAACGGAGCTCGACAGGCTTTGCTCATGCAAAATCAACAGATTCACGCGGGTGCATGGCCTGCTCTGTCAATCATGGCGGGATTTGAAGCGGTCGCTGACGCTCAGATCGAAGCACTCATGAAAACACATGCTTTGACTGCACAGGTCTTCGTGATCACTGCGTCCAATTACGTTGACAAGCTGTGCCTGAATTGGATGAAGGATAATCTTGGAGAACAGGACATGGTCAAAGAAGGCGGGGGTTGGTCATCCATCTTACACCCTTTCTGCTCGTATATTGCGGAGCCGCATAAGGGTACCGAAGAGAAACTTGTTCAAGGCGAGATCGACTTCTCATCGATGGGAGCTGTAAAAGTTTGGATTGATGGGGCCGGCCACTATCAGCGTCCTGAGATTTTGAAATTTGCTTTCGACAATCGACCTCACTGGGCGGATGAGAAAGCAGACCGCTTCAAGGCCGCAGCAAACGAAGTTAGCACAAATGCTGATGCTGGGGAAGATGCGAAATAAAATTGCGTCACGACACGATTAGATGACGGAATGTCATAGGTAGTTATATTTGGATACAAGATCTTTATTTGTTTTGTTATCGCCGTGCATACACCATGCGTTAATTAGTACGAATGGCCGTATGCAGCAAAGGCAAGGCGCTGGGCGTTGCCCCAACAAGCTCAGCCGAGCAATCTTGGCAATAATAGAAGCTCAGAATTTTACGAGAGCTAGTTGCAGCAATTCGGAATACGCAGTTGCCTACCACGCCATCTGAATCGGACCTGGCATTATTCATCGTGAACTGCCTATTTGGTACTAGCACCGACGCATTCATCCTTGCCAAGTGGCTGAACGACTGATAAGCAACGACAAGCTTCTTCTGTAGTTAATCTAATGGCTTACTGCTCGCATCCACCGCGTGCAACCGGACGCTCTCCCAACTGACGTATTCGTGCTCCACAGGACACGTTCCTGGCTCGTTTGATTTCGACGATAACTAGTGTGATTCCGTGCGCGGGGTGATCAAATACAAAGTATTAAACCGCCAGAACTCATAGAAGGGGAATTAAAGAGTTGTTCCCTGGATATTCTGATTCTAGACTCTGCATGATCGCATGTACGCGAAGATTAAGTACCTACGTACCTCAGTATGTTCGCCCTCGTGTTTCGGCCGGCTCCCTAAACAGGAAGGCCCGAACTACAAAGATCTCTTTTATCGTTGTTACTAACCTAAATAGATTATACAGTAACTAGTATAAATTATAATATTAAAATTATATAATTATTAAAGAGTATAGTAAATAAATATATAATAAAATAAAAATAAAAATAAATAATAATACTAAGTAGTAGTAAAAGTAAATATTAACTAGAATATTATAGTAATAGATTACTTAAATATACTTTATTTATTATTATTTTTATTATTATTATATATTTACTATACTTACTATAATTACTAAGTATACTTTTTTATAATTAATAATTTCTATACTATTATTATTTTATTATATAAAAATATAATATAGTTTAAATCTATTTATAAAATATTATAGTCTAAATAGTAGAAAACTTTAAAAGTTTATTAAAGAAAATTAAAAAAAATATTAATAATTATATTAAAGTTTTTATTTAAAAAAATACTATTACTTTACTTAAACTACTAAAATAATATTTTAAAATTCTAAAGAATCGTACTAGAAAAGAGAAAGATTTTTAGCCTATTTAATATATATTTATAAAATTAAAAAATATATAAAGGTCTCTATATAAATACTATATAAAAAAGTAAAATATAATATTTAAAGTAATAGTAATAAAAAAAGTAAAATAACTTTAATACTATAAATAAAAATACCTATTAAATAAAATTAAGTTAATAGATAATAGTTAGTTTTAAAACCTAATAAAACTAAAATAAAAATAGTAATTAATTAAATTATTAATTTTATATATAGTTATACATAATATTAATAAAGCGATATAATAGCTCCGCATTAAAGAGCAGCCCGAACTACAAGCAGCAAATGACCCTTACTGAAGTCGCATGTAGTCCAGTGCCTCTGTGGGATCTTAAGCCTGCTGTCATGGGACGAGCCATTACCCATGGTAGCTTCCATTAATTGGTGCAGAATACATGAGTCCCATCTCTGGCGTCCATTCGGCCAATGAGCCCTTCGTACCATCTCAATTTCGTGTGCCATATCTTTGCGCACCATCGACTAGCCTGCGCGTGGAAGAATGCCCGTCCAATGAGGTCGCCAATAGACAGTGATGATTAGGAAGGTATCATTGGAAGTTCACCGCCACTTATCGCATTATCGAAAGCAACAGTCGCGTGTAGACGAATCTTGCCGAGATAAGTCTTACAAGTGAATATATACAGTATAAAAAGACTACAGCGCCCAGGAAGAGATAATATGAAACACAGCATCACGGTGACTGGATACTCCCAGCTTAATCCTCTTCTTCGACTTTTACTCTCGTATATCCATCGACATGAAGCTCTCAGTAGCTTTTATCTCCTTCGCCCTTGCTGGGTCAGCTCTCGCTCGTCCTTCTACCCTGGCTGAGCGTGTCCAGCAGCGCACTGACGGCACTCGTCGCCACAGGACTCAGCCCCTGTTCAAGGTTGGCTCCGACTTCAAAGAGAACGCCAAATTCGTTGCAGGACTTGAGAATAACACCGCGCACGTCGATTATTCTTCGAATTGGTCAGGTGCAGTTATCGAGCAGCCGTCCTCAGGCTACTTCAAGTCTGCGACCGGCCGCTTCACTGTCCCAAAACCTAAACATGTCGGTTCTGGTGGTACTGAGTCTTCGTCCGCTTGGGTTGGCATCGACGGCGACTCTTGTGCCAGTGGTCTCCTGCAGGCTGGTGTCGACTTCACTGTGACCAGCTCCGGTGCCGTTTCCTACGATTCTTGGTACGAGTGGTATCCCGACTACGCCTACGACTTCAGCAACTTCCTTGTCAAGGCAGGCGATGTTATCCAGGTCGACATTACAGCCACATCTACCACTAGAGGTACCGTCAAGTTGACCAACACCAGCACTGGCAAGAGTGTTAGCCAGACACTGAACGCCCCGAATGGCTCGGTCTTGTGTCGTCAGAATGCTGAGTGGATTGTGGAGGACTTCGAGCAGGACGGCAGCTTGGTCTCTCTGAGTAATTTTGGCACTGTTGTGTTCACGCAGGCTAGTGCCGCTCTTAGCACCGGTGGCAATGAGGATCTTAGTGATGCCACTATTCTCGACCTCAGGCAGAGCGGCACTGTCTACACCGATGTCACCATCAATAGTGCCAGTCAGGTTACCGTCCAGTACATCTGAACTACGGGCCTGTGAGAGCGGTAGGTCCCTATAACAGCCATCTTGGACCGTAAGAGATAGCTACAGCTAGAGGATAGAAGTACCGCTACTATCGGCCTCCGTATTACCTATCTCAGGTAACACATAATAATAGAACCTATCCTGGTGCTGTATGAGTACGGCAATTATAAAAGTAATTAATTATTATAAAAGTTGATCCGTGGACGGAATAAACCTTATATTTTATCTCTTTAGACTAGACTATATTTATTAGTTTCCTTTAATAATTATTAAAAGAAGAGTATTATGCTTCTATAATATATTAAGTATAAAGGTATATATATACTCCTCCCTTTTTAAAGTTCCTTTTAGTTGCCTCTAGCTACTATAGTTACACCATTTACTCGATTAATATATATAAATTAAAATTTAATTCTTAATTATTTAATACTAAATTTACTTTAGAGTCTTTTCTTATTTATAATTATAAACATATATAGTCTAATAAAATGTTTTAAAGTAAACGTCTAGAAATATAATAATATTAAAATAATTTGAAAATAAAAACGTATTTCTATATATAATCCTAATATAATATAGACTTTGTACGTAAAACGCTCTAACTCTTATATAGAGTATACATCTATAAAGTTACTTTTACAGTACTCGCCCCTACCGCTATTCTAGAAATAAAGCTGGGGCTGGTACGTTCGGATCTTGCCACTCGACGCTAAGTGCGCTAACCATCATTATCGTAACGTGGTGCTTGAATGTCCGCTCCTATTGTTGTTCTCCTCAAGGTCTCCTTTATCGTCGTTAACGACCTGAACAAATTATGCTACAACCGGGACAGATGGGTTCTCTTTCCCCTTCACTTACAACGAGGGAAATACGATTCTATTCCAACCATCTGTCTCCTCTATTACTTCTATCTTAGGTTGACGCCGAGATGTCTGCGAAAACAGCGTCACTTCAACAAGCTTCAATCAGTGGCATGCCCGCTTCGCCATTTCCTCTCCCAGAAGAACTTATCCTCAACATCATCGAGTTGCCCGCCCCCAAATGAGAACCGGGAGAAAGACGACGGCCATTTTGACTATGGGACATTCGATAAGACATCCGCTTCTCTTGGAAGGACTTATCGTCTCTCCCACAGAATTGCGACCCCTGTTCTGAACGCCGTGTAAAAGCCTGTTGAAGCTTTCGTGACAAGTATTTCAATACAGTGTGGTTCCGTGCTACTTAGTAGGATATCACGGCCAGGACCTCTTCCGTTTCTAAAATTAGAACGTAAGGGGACTGACACCCACAGGTACATTGGAGTACTTGATGACCCCGTAATCTTTTTAGCTTGACTGGGACAGAGGGCTGTTTATATCCTCGCATATTACGAGTTCGACGCGGAAACGCACCAGATAGTGCGGTAGAAGATAGTTGATTTCACGCGTCTGGAAGATTCTTAGCTCTGCCACCTTGAAAATGTTGCTGTACAATCGTTGAGTATTCAGGAAGCAGATGCATACATCATGCTACAATGGTACATGCGGTGGGCCAATCCGCTTGAAATCCAACAAAAGGAGTTTGGGCAATATTAAAGCCTGCCACTGCCGAATCAGATGTTTATCTCTCATTTAACGTCGAAACTCCTTCTGCGCTATTCTCATAGGCAAACCGTTTTTACTCTCGCCCATCACACTCACACTGTACGATTCATCGCTTCAACTCCAAAACGGCAAGTTCGACATTCCCACACGGCACCGACCTCCAGGCTTTCTCGCTTCTTTCACGTGTCCCGTACTCTTTGCTTATCCTACCACGGTAACTCCTCCCCATTCCTATGCCACCACTTCCCACTACTCTCCAGCCCCTTCTCTTTCAACACACCCCAAAGCTCCTTGACCGCATGCTCCGGCTCCACCGCCGCGCTCCCCAGCCCCTCTCCGCCAGCGCTCAAATTCGTCTTCACGATCCCCGGATGCAGCAACACCACCGCGACCCTCTTCTCCTTCAAGTCCACAGCCAGGCTCTTAAACACCGCATTAACCGCTGCTTTCGACGCCCGATACGCGTACTGCCCACCCGAGGAATTATCAGCGATGGACCCCATGCGGCTCGACATGATGGCCACTTTCGGCTGCGGCGTATTCAGGATATAAGGCAGGAGCGCTTGCGTGAGCAGAAGAGGGCCATACGTATTTACTGCGAATGTCTTCTCGAGGGTTTGCAGCGTGACGGCCTCGAGGGTGTCTTTTGCGGGAGGCGCCATGACGCCCGCGATGTTGAGGAGGAGGTCGACGGGACGACGGGCGAGCGCGGCTTTGAAGGCGGAGATGGAGGATGGGGATGCGACGTCTAGCGCGTGGGTTTCGCAGCCTAGATCTTGGATGGGGCCGCTGGTGGTGATGTCTGCGGCGATGACGGTGTAGCCCTGTGCGGGTGCCCGTAATCAGCGTGCTTACCTGGACACGGAAATGAAAAGGGAAATTTGGAAGATAGTTAGGATGGTTGAGGAGGGGAGCGGAAGTACCTCAGCGATGAGGAGTTTGGCAAAGGCGTGGCCGATGCCGGAGTTTGCGCCGGTGACGACTGCGGTAGGCATTTTGTGGTTACGGTCAGATCGTGTTTGATATGTAGAGGCGACGAATCTGAGGGTTTTCAAGGCTCAGAGGCCGTGCGAGAGCAGTACGGTGATGGTATAATATGTCTGCATATGCACGTATGACGTCTTCTAACTCCAAGGGCTCTAGTACTCTTTGGCTGGGTAGGTAGGACGCGGGGTTCACTAACTTGCTGTGTCATGACATTCCAAGGTTTGAAACGGGACGTTCGGTAGATCTAGGAGGGAGCTACGCAGATTGCAGAAGAAAATTTGGAGGATGTAGTAGAAGTCGCGGAAAGAACACTTGTGAAGAAATATGGTGGTTCCTGATCTGAACATCGCCATACTTGATCGTATCATATACATGCAACCAGAACCCTCAAGTAAAGTTCAACTTACGATAAAGGTTTTACGGTGCCTGCAGAGGAAGCAAAACACGGGGGTTGAGGAATACCTGCCAGCGACGAAGGGCGGAGGTGGACGATTCCGTGCTAGCGGTTCACGTCCGACGCGAATCTAATCTGATCGCGACCACCCCACACAACCACACGCACAGAGGTGCCTTTAACGCACCACCAGTTCTCCTGGAAGGACCTCATTCTCAATTATCAAGCACCTTTAGCTACAAAATTTATCACCGTATCCAGAACCAGAATGCCCGACTCTGCGCAACCCTCAACAGCGAACGTTGCAACCGCCTGCGCCATCATCGGCCTTGTGACGGGATACCTGATCGGACAGGCCAAGTCACTCGGTCTCTTCGGCGGGAGCCCCATTTCACTGCCTCCACAGCAAAAGCACAAGGCGGAAGAGTCAAGCGACGAGGATGAGGATGAGGACGACAGCGCACCCAGCGGGTTCCCCGGCCACAGCGAAGAGTGCAAGCTCGTTCTCGTAGTGCGCACCGATCTGGGCATGACCAAAGGTACCGTCTACTTATTTGGTATCCTCTACTCAATCTATTTTTATTGACTGAGTGCAAAGGCAAAATCGGAGCGCAGTGCGGGCATGCGACGCTCGCGTGCTACAAGCATTTCATCCGGCGGTCACCCGACTCGGCGATATTGAAGCGGTGGGAGCGCAGCGGGCAGATGAAGGTTGCGCTGCAGGTCAAGAGCGAGGAGGAACTCGAGGTACTGCAGGCGCAAGCGCTGAGCCTAGGGCTGGTAGCACACATCATCCACGATGCGGGACGGACGCAGATTGCGAGCGGGAGCGCCACGGTGCTAGGCATTGGACCTGCACCGAAGGGAGTCATAGACCAGGTGACAGGGAACCTGAAGCTGCTGTGAGATGGCGTCCAGCCACTTGCACGCCTCGGCTATACATCACACATTTGAGTTCAACAAGGATGCGGCAAGGGAAGAAAAGGTGTAGGCGACTGGGTTTTTCCCAAGCATCAACGGCCGACGGCCTAGCATAAGGGAGTAGGAATCAGTCGTCCCGGCAGCCGCCACCCACCGAGCTCAAACCTCGCGGCGAACTCAGGCTTCACGGCAAACTGCCGACTCGCTCTCAGACCTGTCGGCCGGAAATTGACATCATAGTAGAGATGGCTCCTTGAGGCGGACGAACTGCCAGTGCGTCGACCGAGCACACCCCGGAGGGTGGACGGGAGCGCTGGCACAGGTCGTTGAATAGGGAAGAGTGGAAGGCGTGGATAGAAATTTATTTGTAGAGGCGGAAGGCTTGGCGCGCTAGTGAAAAGCTTGGGGCAGGTGCGGTGGCCGCTTCGGTGCCTGCCTACCGAACGTCGAACTCCCACTCCACTCCACTCTTGACTGTCGCCCGACTTGCATCGCTTGGGCTCTCCAGTTCTCTTCCGGCCCTGGCGCAGAAATAACACGTGATAGCGCATTGCAGCCTGCCTGACCGCCATTTCTTCACCACCTTGCCACAGCCGCGATACCACATCGCACGCGCGAATCCTCTGCCATGGCGGACCTCTCCATCGAGGAGGCGAACAAGATTCGTCTGTCCATGGGATTGGCGCCGCTGCCCGTCCCTGGCGCAGCAGCACCCTCCGGCCCAACCTTCAAGCAGGCCCAGGCAGGCGTCGACGCCGACGAAGAGCCCGCAAGCACCATCGAGTCGCGCGAGGCCGCCGCCTTCGACAACTGGAAGAAGCTGCAAGATGAGGCAGCGGCAAAGAAGCAGCGCGAGGAGCGGAAGGCTGCCATTATCAAAGAGCGCGAGAAGGCAGCGCGCTCCGCCAAGCTTGAAGGCAAGGGCCTTGCCGACATGGCCGAGGATGAGGACGACATAACCTGGCTCAAGGGCTCAAAGAAGCGCCGGAAGGAGATTGCCAAAGCCGAGAAGATGCAGAAGGAACTGGAAGAGCGGGAACGCCAGGCGAGGGAGGCACTGCAGTACACCGAGGCCGACCTCGCTGGCGTCAGGGTTGGTCACGAAGTCGATCAGTTCGAGGATGGCGAGGACCAGGTCTTGGTGCTCAAGGATACGACTGTTGATGCGGAAGACGACGACGAACTGGAGGCTGTTGCGCTGAAGGAGAAGGAGCGCTTGCAGGAGAAGCTCGATTCCAAGAAGCGGAAACGCGCGTACGATCCGAACGATGATGGCCAGAAGACTATCCTCGCACAGTACGATGAGGAAATCGAAGGCAAGAAGCGCACTGCCTTTACCCTCGATGGCCAAGGCAGGACCGTGGAGCAGGCGCAAGCAGAAGCTGCAGGCGCGGCCAAGCCGAAGAAGGTCGCCATCAATCTCGACATCCTAAAGGATGACATCCCCGTCAACGATTACATGGACATCTCCGAGGTCAAGATGAAGAAACCAAAGAAGAAGAAGTCCAAGTCTTCCAAGAGGAAGAGGGTCGAAGACGACGAAGACATGTTCGCTGTACCACAAGAGCAGCCCGCCGACGAGATGGAGGTAGACGAATCAGAGACAAAAGTTGCACCAAAGAGGGCAAAGAAGAACGTTTTCGATAAATCCTTTGTGGACGACGATGACCTCCAAGCGCAGCTCGCCGCCCAACGTCGACAAGCACTCAAGAAGCGGAAGAAGATGCGTCCAGAAGATCTAGCCCGGCAGCTCCGTGAGGAAGCTACCTCCGCACCGGACACCCCCGACGTGATGGAATCTACGGAGCCTGCCGAAGAGGACACAGGTGCGCTCGTCATTGACGAGACGACCGAATTCGTTCACAACCTCGGCGCGAATGCCGACGATGATGCAGAAGAAGCACGAAGGAGACAACGTCGCAAGACTAGCCACATCTCCAATGACGCTGACTCTCCAGCAGTTCACGTCGATGACGAAGGCGACGTCGACATGGCGCAATCTTACGCCGAAGCCGCAGAAAGAGAGGAGCGCAGCGTCTCTCGCGCCAGATCAGCCGACATCACCACCACCGGGCTCGACGACGAGAAACTAGTCAGTAGCGGTCTCGGGGCAACACTCGCACTGCTCAAACAGCGAGGCCTCGTTTCCTCTTCCGGTAGCGAGGAAAAGAACGCCATCTACCGCCAGCGCCAGAAGTTCCTCGCCGACAAGATGAAGGCCGAAGAAGAGGCCGAACGGCAACGCAAGTTAGAGCGTGAGCGCGACCGCAACACTACCCAGTATACGAACATGCCTGCGCGCGAGAGGGAAGAGCGCAATAAGCAAAAAAATGCGGCCGCGGAGAAGCTTCTTAGTCGCGAGCTGGCTGATATATTCAACAAGGAGTACAAGCCGACATTCGAACTTACGCACACCGATGAGCATGGCAGAGTCCTCAATCAGAAGGAGGCTTTCAAGCTACTAAGTCATCAATTCCATGGCAAAGGGAGCGGGAACACAAAGACGCAGAAACACCTCGACAAGATTGAGCAAGAGAAGAGGAAGCTTGCCGAGCATTCCTTGGACACGAGGGCTGGTGGTCTTAGTAACGCTCAGGATCAGCAGGCGAAGAAGAACAAGTTCGCCGGTGTACGACTCCAGTAGAGGAAGGCGAGGGTCAACACATTTTCTTGACAGACGTATGCGGGCTAGAAGGACATGGAATGGACATGGCGTTACCAAAGGTCAGTGACTTCTTAGCATATACAGCCAAAGCAGTCATTAATGGAAACATACTCTTCAGTCAGGTCCACGCCAACCATGATGACGGTACGTTGATGATAAGGTGCTGGCTAACCCTTGAAGTTGTGTGCATTTGATTCTCGACCACATTACCCGTTCAACGTTCAGGTTGTCGTGTCCTCAGGCTAAGTATCCTGTTTCATTCCTTTCGTGCATCTACTCTTAAGGTAGATGTGTTTCTCCATTTTCCGTGAAATTTCCCCGTCTTCCCTACTAAGAAGACACTCTTGTCGTGTTCACCGCAGCCCCCGTCACGAGGAAACTGATCATTCCTCTGCTCGGCAAACTCGCGCTCGCTGTTCCATCACTTCCAACTGTAACTGATGTCTCGCTCATATCATGCGTGTTATCCGTATACCAAGCCTTCACAGTCGGGTTCACCAGCGTGCTCCCACCCAAACTAACGCCTACCGTCTGCGCACTTGTGCCGGAGTTGATGATCTATACCAACCACGTGTATCAGCTTACTGTTCAGGTTGCACAAAAATCACGTGACTTACCACAACAGCGACACTTCCGTCCTTGTTCAAGAATCCTGCACTCTTGATCCCATTACCGCCGCTTGCGCCCACGCGCACGGCTCCAGGCCTTACAACGCGGAATTGTGCGAAAGCCCAGAGGCGCTTGGACACGGTGTAAGATTGGCCGTCGACCAGGATGAGCTTCTCGTTGTTATTGTTATTCGTTGCGCGGTCTTGGACGCCCTCCCAAAAGATGTACGCGGAAAGATTCGAGTTGACGATGCCGTTGAACACGGTGTTCGCCCACGTATACCCGTCGCCGGCCCCGCCGTTGCTATACCATGCCGTGCTCCACCCACCGTTCAAATCACTATACTCTGTCTGCCAGACGCGCACCCCTTTCGTCGAAAGTGTCCCGGATATGCGGGACGAGTATTCATGGGTCGTAACCGCGTAGAGCATGGGCAGCACCCCTGCGCTGTTCATCTGCGACGCGTGCTGCTGGGTTACACTCCACCCAGTGGCTTCGCAGCAGTTTATTCCCACGGACGAGAGGTTCGCGCGGTCGAGTGTCGGGCGGAGCACTTTGATGAACTCGGCGGCTTGAGTGCCGCTGGATTGCATCGAGGCATAGGAGGTAGACCTAGAACATTATCCTCGTCCTCA
This sequence comes from Pleoardoris graminearum, assembly GCA_030770415.1. Lineage (NCBI taxonomy): Eukaryota > Fungi > Ascomycota > Dothideomycetes > Pleosporales > Didymosphaeriaceae > Pleoardoris > Pleoardoris graminearum. The sequence goes on from JASEKS010000169.1 coordinate 147,533, forward strand.
GCAGAAGTCAGAAAAGAGGGGCAGCAAGGGAAAACAGACAGGTCGGGCTCGTTGAGGAAGCCCACGTGCGTGACGGATATGCCCGACTCGGCATACAACTGTATGTTCTTCACCAGGTAGTTCGCGTACGCCTGTTTCCAGTCGCCGGACCGGCAGTTGGTCCCGCTCACCTGCAGCACACATATCAGCGAAGCTCTCACCACCCGGTCATAAGCTCTTCACTCCCCTGCTGTGAGTGATGAGGATAGTGGCAAAATGGGGCTTACACCACAAAGCTGCCCCCCATTCGCATCGTTCCCATTCGTCTTCATGCACCCCGGCGCACTCCACGCATTCGCATAGAACGTCCGCACCCCGTACTCCCACGCCCGCTGGCTCAGCCACAACTGCCCGCTATCCTTGCCGTCCCACTTGTACTCGGGCGCACCGTCGGGCGTGGCCGGGCAGTTCGGCAGAATCGTGTTCATCCAGTCATTCTGGCTCGTCTTGGAGGACCCGATGCCGTTGCGCAGGATAGAGAAACCGGCGCCGGAGCTCGTGTTGAAGAGCAGGTTCAGCACCTCGGTCTGCTTGGGCGCCTTGAGGTTGACGATGAGGTTGGCGCGCTGGAACGCGGCGCTAAAGCCGAACCCGTCGATGGACTGGTATTTCCGCGTTAGGTCGACGGTTATTTTTTGTGGGGCTTGTCTGGGGGGTAGGCTGGGGGATGCGAGCGCGGTAGCGACAAGGGCGAGGAGGGTGGGCGCGTGCATGGTGGTGAGGTGAGGCGAGTCAGGGTTCCGGAGCTTGCGACATGCAACATGGTGCAGCCGTTGTGATGTGTTATAGTGAGGCCCTGGGTGGGGCCGGAATAATTCAGTCCACTAGTGGTGTAGACGGGGTGTGGGTGGCGCCAGAGGAGCGAGTGCAAAGACGCGTAAAGTGCGCTCGGTAGTGCATGATAGCCGATACGAAGGACGGGACGCACGGCAGTAGTTTAAATAAATGGATGCAGGAATTGACCAAGAGGTCGTAACAGGGTTCCCCACACTTTCTGTGTAGCGGGAGTGAATGTATTGCGATTTAGCCTAAGGGCAGTACAGGGCTGCTCTGGTGGAACACATGTATAATCATATGGAAGTGAGTATGTGGGACACGATTTCTCGGGTGGTAAGAGTTTGTCTGGTAGCTATAGCGTGATGGTTTACAGAGTTGTTGCGGCGGAAGCGTGGTTGCCCAGGTGGACTTCACAGCACGTGAGTTGCTAACTACTAGGTAATGCCGTAAGCAACGTGTTGTCATTTGTGCTGGTTGTCGCATGATCTGTTTACGTCTTTCCCGACGATGAAGGGGAAGCTAATGTCGGCTACTTGACGGTTGCCCGGAATTCAATTACATGCATACATGCATACATGTGGAGGCTCCAACCTCATCCAAACCTTGCTTTGCAAGATCGATGCGCTTTCTTTATGACTGGTCACTTCGCTTCCTTGCAGCCTTTTCCTACGTCAACACGCTCGAATATTCGATCCTGCATCGACTCTCTTCTTCTTGACACCTAAAAGCAGAAGACGTACCGAACTATTGTAGTGCTAGAGATCAGAGATTAGAAATCGATGTCACGCAGCAGCATACAGCAAGAATCTTGCACCCTGAGAAGAAAGAAAGCGGTTATGCGAATGCAATCATTATAGATGGTATCTACAATGCTGAAGCTGGTATTCTTACACGAAATGAACACAGTATCTATACAAGCGTACAGCAGATGGCTAGGCCCGGGGTCTTAAACGTGTCGACTCCTCGTTAGCCTTGACCAAGGCATCCCAGCCATGCGCATTGCTAGCTTGCTCAGATTCCTCCCACGACTCTCCCAGGCCCTCTTCCTGAGATACTCCGTTCAACGGCCACTGGTTTGCGTTGTTCTCTTCCCATCGTGTCAGGGCATCTGCGATGTACACAGGCTTCGAGCCGGCGTCGATGATCTGCTGTGCTTTCCGGAAAGCCTCCTGAATGCGCAGACGTTCAGCTTCCGGTGTGTTCTCATCGGCTAGCGCCTTCTTGGCATCACTGATCTCCTTCATGGCTGCCTCTTTCTGCTTTGCCTTCAGCGCCGTCTCGCTGCCCGCTTCTTCAACTGCCGCCGCGTGTCTAGCGGCAGCCTCGGGGTTCACCTTGTTCCTGTATTCCTGGTAGCTCCCTGCAGCTGCGATGTCCTTCTTGATGTCTTGGCGATGTTGCTCGATCGCTTTCTGGAATTCCTTCTCGTTCCTGAACTTGTGGCCGACCTTGGCTTCCAGCCTAGCCTTGAAAAGGGCGAGGTTGCGCTCGCGCGATTCCGCCCGCGACTGTTCCCTGAGGAACGCCAGCTGGATGCCCTGTTCCATTGTGTCTACCATCCCGCGCCTGATGTAACGATTCCCGATGAAGATCGACTTGCCGTACGTCTTAGCAGCCTCGGCTTCGATCTGCGTCTTGGTGCGACGGAGTTCCTTCTCGGCCTTCTCTTGCCGAACCCACGCTGCGACGCTTTCTTCAGAGTTGGCGAGCGCCTCGATGGCGGCTTCTTCGGCGCGTTCGACAGCTTCGGCGGGTGCAGGGGCGGGCTCGGGCCATTGCGCGTCGATTTCTTCCTGCAGCACGCCCAGCGCGGCGGCATCCTCGCGCATCCGCCGTATGACCGAGGGTTTCTGCAGGAGCGTCCATCGCAGCGCCCAGCCCAGCGGACCGAGCTCCTTGATGCGGTTCTCGGACTGCTTGAGCAGGTACTCATCCAGGCCGCCCTCGCGATCGATTGTCTTTAGTACATTTGACGTTACGCGCAGCTTGATCTTTTTCTTCAGCGCAACCGAGTATAGCGACTTGGATAGAACGTTGGGCTTCCAGTAGCGCCGCGTCTTTGTTTCTGTCTCAGGGGAGACATTGTTGCCAAACTGTATTGTCTTGCCGCCGTAGAGGCCTCTGTCTTGCTGTTTGAACAATAATGACGGGCCGTACGGATATTCTGGTATTTTCACGTTCTGTGGTATGACATATTTGGGCAGGTGCGAGCCGAGGTCGCCACCCTTCCTCCGAGCGAGCGGGTTCTTGGAGAGGACGGACGAAGCGGAGAAGGTGCGCGACGTCGATTGGGAGGCGCGTGCGAGCGCTGGAGATTTTGCGAGGGTGCCGGAGAGGGCCAGACAGCGAGGTGGCATGGTAGGAGGGTGGCACGCGATGCAATGGCGCGTGCGGATGGTTGCTGTGCGCTGCGATGCTCAACGCGGAGGTCCGAAGAAATTCTTTCTTATCTAAGCAATCACGTGCGCCGTCATCATGGATACTTTTCCTTTGACCTTTGCGATGATTCCTCCAACCCAAGCTCGCAGTAATCCTGGCACCTACATAAGACGGTTGCGCCAAATCCTCTAATGTGATGGCAGGAATAGCACTACTACCGCACGACATGCATCATCCTCCATGTCCGTTCTAGGTCACGTAGCACAATTCACGGTTAATGGTATGACATATCCAACATTGTTCTTGAGTATCTCGGGCCACAACAATCTATCCTTCTTGAAATTTGCCCAGAAAACGTGAACCCTGATGCTCCTTCTCCATCATTTCACCCGCTGTTCCACCATTATCTCTCTCTATCCACATCCATCTGGTCTTCGCCAGCTGGATCTGTCTCATCATGCCGATTGGGCACTTGAGAAGCCGTTCTAAGAAGAGCCGGGTCGATCATGTCCTCAGGAACGGCCCTGGCCACGGGCACGGATGCTCCACCATAGCGCCCGAACACCTCCTCGGTTGTGCTCGTTTGTTGACCGAAACCCATAGCTTCGGGATGCCATCCGATTGGAAATGGATTGTCTCTAAACCAGGCTCCGTCGGGAATCCCACTTGTTGCCTCCTCCCCGGCTGGAGCGTATTCCTGAGTTTGCATGTTTGTGTCCATTTCACCGCTGAACCTGACAAAGCTTTCGCCTGTCTCTTCCTCTCCTGCTGGAACATCGTCCTGAACTTGCATGGATGTGTCCGCCTCGTCACTGGTGACCTGTGGATTATCCGGTTGCCAGTGAACGTGATAGAAATGCGAGTCCGGCTCATAGGTCCAAATAAACGGCTGGTTACAAATGGCACAGGAGCCAGACTGTTCGGCCACCGCTTCCAGAAAATCAAGCCAGATCATCCGCAAGTCATCCGCACTTTTCTTGTCGTACAGCAGACTGGCAACGCCATCTTTGATCTGGTCCCATATGTTCACCAAATCATGTATCACGCCGGGCGTGTGTATGTTCTGGACGAATTCGTCAGGACCGTAGCTGTCGAATTCGCGCCCTTGCAGTATCCTCCGGAGAAAATCGAGAAGTCCCTCACTATATCCTCGTTTTAGTTCCTTAGTTATCGCACTTTCGCTCTGGAACCACGCACTGAGTAGTTCCGCGTTAGGGGGCGCTAGCGATTTGAGAAAGCCCTTGGAATTCACAACAGAGTACGTCGCGATCACAGCGGTTCTAGTCACTAGGCCAAGCATAATGCAGAAAGGCGGAATATGCAAACGCTCTCCCTCACTCTGACCCCGCATTATCCCGTGCTGGAGTCGTGGCACAAAGTGATCTGTTGTTCGTGGATTCGGACTGGTTGGGTTTGCCTTCTCTTCATAGCTCTCCTTCAACACTGCGAGATTTTCAAACGTGGGCGGCCAGAACATCCACACCACTTCACCTTTGAGAACAGTCGCGTAAGTGTCCGCCTCCGTATTGTGCTCCAGCGAGGTAAGGGTGTCCTGGGGATATACACTGCACACCATACCTTCAGTGTGCATGTAGCCCGGCTTAGCGGCCTCCGCCGATAGCGCGTTGATGGCCAGGTTGTGCAGAGTGGGTGACGGCAGGCGAATGACTGAACCCCAACCTCGAAAGCCCCCGTTGTGGATGTTATTGATGAGGGTGCGCGCCGCGGCTCCGATCGCGGCGCCCTGCAGTTGCTGATTCCCTGTCGACACATAACATCCTCCGATATCAGGACCCAATTTCAGAGCCTCGTCCAGGTCACTGTGTAAAGCGCTTTTCAACTTGCTTACGTCTTTCACCATCTCATCCACTTGTTTGACTCGGAAGAATGGTGAGCTTCTCTTCCCAGCGCTTGGGCAATCCTCGTCTTCAGGTCCGAATACATCCTTGGGTCCGGTTTTTCCTTTCTGCCTTAAATCGTCCGCCGACTTAGACACGACGGCCTTTGTGATGTCGGTGGCGGGAGCGGTGAGGCGGTCCCGGAACATGCGAGCGTTAGTGAGGGTGGGAGCATTCAAAACGGCGGTTAGCCTGTTCTGGGTCGTGAGCGCGTCTGCCATGGCAGATGCTTCGACGTGTAGAAAAGTGTAAGTGTGGCGTGGTCGCAGCAGCCGGCAAGGGCAGGCTTAATATGGGCGCCATGGGGTTGAATTTGTCCTATGAGCAAATATCACCAGGTGTATGCCAATCAACCTTTGAAATTGCAAGCAGCTGAGGTTTGCGATAGGTCATGTATTGGTACAACAAACAGCCTGCTGAGAAAACTAAGTAGGGAAACTGTAAGCCACCGAATCTTCTCCGCGTTATATATATTAGTACGCTAATACGAAGTAGCGTTTCTATATCTTCTATCGATTGTGCGAAAGAGAATCTACGTTCTCTCCCTTGACACTATATCGGGCCGTAGCGAAATCGAGGTCACCGATACTGGAGACATCGCGCTTCCTGAGCTCGCGAAAAGTCGACCTCCTTTGCCGGGATGAAGTCACAAACATGATGCTCGAGGAGGCAATATGGACCGTGGGAAGTGCGGCGTCGGTGTACAATCTGCTCGCCTTCCTTCGCAACCTCTTCAAGGAGAACGAAGGGCTCAAGTGCATGACCATAGCTGGTCCGAGGAAGCTCAAGCTCGTCGGTCTCGATCTCTGGCAAAGGAGCCATGGGTTCAGCTCCGATGCTGCACGCCTACTTGCTTGCAGCGCTGGCGTCAAAGAAGTCCGGCTGGTCGTCGATCTGCGCGAAATTCCTTTCACGCGTTTACCTGGGTATCCCATCATCGATGTCGAAGCCTTGATGGCGAAGTTCGACATGGGCATGCTGGCCACAGTGCCGGGAATGGATATTGTGAATGTCAGCTTCCGACCGTTCACGGCGCTGGAGAGGATGTTAGGTGCTCTGGAGGGCGAGAGGATCTGGGCTGGGCGACTGAGAAGGGAGAAGGGCGATAAAATGGAAGTGGAAGGTGTGGAGAGCTTTTGGGGACTGAGGGATTTCCTGGAAGATATGAGTAGGCAAGCAGGAGGGAATATGCGAGTGCATGTGGAGTACGAGGAAAGAATGTGAGCCTTGTTATGCGCCGAAGCATTGATCCGGGGACGAGTGAAGGCGTGAGCCCGAGCATCACATTCTCAGGGTCCATCCGGTTACATATTTTGAGAATTTCTCATTTAACCATATATACATCGTGAAGTAAGCGCGCTCGAGCGAAATAACTGCTTGCGGCTCGTCGTAAAATCATGATAGCAAGTATTCGATGTTGATCTATCTGAGTGCGGAGAGCATAACCAACAAATCACTTAGGCAGTGATCTTGCTCTTGATAAAAGCCAGAGCCTGTGAGCCGTACTTGTTGACATACTGCTGATGCGAGTTCGCGTCGTTACCGTTGCAACAATACGGGTCTGTAGAGTCGCAATAGCTCTTGATGATACTTGGGCTGGCGGGTGAGCATTGGAAGCCGGCAGGGCGCGCAGCAAAGCCTTGGGCGTTGCATGTGCCGACGTTGTAGGGGAGGCCAGCGCGGTTGTGAGGGTCGCCCATGAAGATAGCCGCCTTGACAGCTTTGAGAGCATTGCCAGTAAGAGTGGAACCGGCACCGCCACAGAGAGCGTTGTCCATGATTTGGCCACCCTGGGAATATCCGATAAGGACGATCTGCGTGTTCGGGCACTTCTGGTTTAATGACGTTACGGCGCTGACAACGGCGGCAGTTCCCTGTGAGGCGGACTGGTCGTAGCTGACGCCGCCGCACTGCGACTGTCCGCCGCAGGCAGGGTAGTTAATGGCTGCTGAGCCGGCGCCCGGGTAGGCGGCGACCACTTGGTTGACGAGACCACCTGCGGTTCCGTAGCCAGCGGGGGCGGTCGTTTCTCGAGCACCGAAGACGTAGACTTTAGGGCATGATTGACGGGGTTCGACGGGATTGGCGGCGGCGATGGTAGCCAGAGAGAGAGCGGCGACGCTGAGCTTCATTTTGATAGACAGGGATTGTAGTTGCGTCTCCTTTGGAAGTGTTGAGTGAGCAACGTCGTGGTGACAGCGACGCCGAGTTGTAACCGTCGCTGAATATAAAGACGACGTCGAGTTAAGTTTCAAGGAAGTTTACCTCCGGTCTTTAGGCAAAATAGACCATGCTTTGAAACATCGCTAATTGCATCGGTGGAGATGTAGATACCCTTTTGCAATCTCAGTAGGGACTGGCCCCTTTCATCCGTGGCGTGTAATATATCCGCAGCCCTGTGGCTCGAAATGTACAGGGATAATGCTTATTTTTGGTGGAGACAAGCGATCCGATTCTGGGGTGCATATACACAACAGCCGACCGGGAAACAAAAAGAAAAGCCATAGGTTTATTAAAACCGGTAGATATTGCCCTAGTGTCCAAGGGGTTTTACCTCGGACTGGTGGGTAAGAGCGAAGGCAGATCTCCGGCTGAAGAGAGCGGACTGTTTGGGGCAGGGGTGGCGGGTATGGATCTGTCTGCTACGTCAATCAGTGTGCTTCGCGAGCTTCATGAAGCCGCGGCACAATATACAACGAGAACTCAATGAGTGCCAAACAGCTCACATAATGTCGATGAGGTTATGTGCGAGTAGTGTGAATTTCAAACCCTTGAAAGTCATGCTCCTTTTCTTTCAGCGAGGGTGAGGTGCCCTCCTAAACATAGCGACGCCACGCTTATAATCATGTATGAGGTGGTTGATCGTCGCTGGGCGTGCGAACTTTGGTACCGGTGGTGGTGTCTTGGGGGGGGAAGTTTGACGGGTACCGTGGCTTGGCGCTGAATCGGACGGAAAAATATTGTTCCGAATCACGTGCCAAGTTTATGATGACGTCATCGGTCCACGGATTGTTAGTGGGCGAAATAGAACGCAATACGAAGTGGTAACTCAAAAAGAATGAACAAGCCTTTTATACACCTGCTCGGGAGTGTGTCTGCTACGTAACAAATCACACACGCCTTTCTTGTCAATTCGGAAGGCTTATTATCACACCTCATGGTGCGAGCTGTCACATGTTCTGCGTTTCAAGTGAGGATACTACTTCATCCTGTTCAAGCGAATGTAGCGTTGACGCCGAAATGAGCGGGAGCGCATTGATGGTGTGCAAAACCGATAGTTTCATGCCGAAACAACATTAATAGTGTCATGCGAGGTTAGGTCAGAGGGTGGCTGGGTCCATTTTTATGAAACAGGGCGACCGGCCAGGATTCCACCGAGGGAAGTTTTGAATGACGTAGATAACGCCAAGGTCTGGGCACCTTGGCCAATGGAACTGTCGAAGACTGGACACTAGTTAAGCTACTCCTACGGGTTAGTATAGTCACGTGATAGCATTAGTACTTACTGAGGTAAGCGAAGCCCACCAATTTAGCCTTAACCTAAAATGTCTACGTGCCATAGCAATTGCCCACGAATATTTATTGTTGGACATCAATACCATTTTTCTTTTATTCATATATTAATTTTCCCAGTTCTTCAATTTGGTTTTGAATGGCTCCAGTTCGCCCTTTGCACCCCGTCAGGGTCTCTTTTATTATTGTTACCGACTGAGCCTACCAATTATCATGGCAACAAGTATAGAGTTTGTCACAGATCGAAGTCGCTGGCGGCGCTGAGGGTGTTGTAGGTAGCAATAAAGATGAAGACCTCCAACGGCCTCTTTCTAAAAAGGCTCGCAGCTATTCGTGCAGATTGAAATTGGTAGGTACTTTTTAAGCACAGCTTACGATAATCGGTTCTTATTATGGAGAGATCTCCTGCTGTTTCGTCGGAAAATTCGCGATCCGACCCGACCTTTATTCTCAAAAAGCTACCAAACCTATCCTCTACGCCACGAGATATGCCGAAATCTTATCATGTGTTATTGCTATCGTTACCTACCCCTTCGCTCTTGTTGTGATTATGCTCGCTTTACCGCAGGCGCACACATATCTTCAACTTCGCTCCGAAGATATTTGCGGTTCTTATCGAAACAAAGCAGCGGTCGGTACCCTCTCGGAATGCCAAAACGTTGAATTTGAGCCCGTTGATATTAGACATGTCATCAATCGGAAGTGCACTATGTATCTGATGTTCATGTGATGTCCATGTTAGTGCACGCGGTAGTCTGACATGGCCCAGTCTGCTATCTAATCGAACAAGAGTGGGAATACGTGCACTGGAGATGTTCTGTGGATTGGCAGTAGGTACTAGGACGCTGCATTCTTTGACACGTGCTTATCTAAGATATAGCAGCGAATGACCAATACGACCTCGGGGGCGGTACGACGAGAAGCATTGCAGCTTTTATCGCAAGCGTAAGTTTCCTTAGTGCAGTAACTTTCATAAGTTATAAATATTTTAGCTTGACAATTTAAGGTTCGCCACGTCCGAACCTCGGAACAGTCGCTTTTTGGCTACCTTCTGATTCTTGGACATCGATAGGTCAATTTAAGCGCTGATTTTGAGCATTTATGGTTGGTGTCCAGATCCATGCGTCTTGTAGGGAGGTTTAGTTTAAATGAAGGAGAGATTTGATTAAAGCTAGCTGACCGCTCTAATAGAGAAAGACCGTACTCGTAGTCACAAAGAAAACCAGAAATTAATCGCTCTTTGTATAGACTGTCGCAGGGTAATAATTCCCGATCGAGCCATTTTTCTATCATATAATCTTGATCGTCAATCTTATTTAAGACAAGTGCTATAGATTGCCATATCAGTTAACTAACATAGCGAAATGTTTCCACGTAAACAACTGCCTCGGGAGTCACATGCACTAGCTACCGCTAATTGGTCAGAACTTCTCCGTATGGACTGTTACGGAGGGCACGGTCAGCACAATCCACGACCTCGCCGCAAATGCTTGCAACCCGCTGTCCTATAACCAAGCCACGCCCTCTGCGCTTGCCACGTTTCAACATTCCTTCTGTTTCTCGCGATCGAAATGCAGGCCGCCATCATGAATCTTCTCGTCTTCATCTCGATTCTCTTCGCCTTTGTCACCAACACGCTTGCCGACATACCGAGCGAGCCCAATTGGTGCTGCTGATTCCAGCACGAACGTACATACAACGGCGGCCGCATAGGATATGCCTATGCCAATGAAGAATGCAAGGACGTAGACTGGCACTACCCTAGAGACAGTAGGCCACCCGAGTCTAGGGGCACACCCGTCATCTGGATGAACAACATTCGCTGCCCGCTCTGCTTCTGATTCGAGTAGGTAGCCCCTATGCGTATCCAGATCTGTCGCTAACACGAAGCTAGGAAGAGGAATTGTCAGGGCAAGCTAACCTATATGGGCGGTAAGTAGACTGCGTGAGGGGTCACGAATGCGACATGCTGACCCAGGCTTGGTGAAGGGACAGAGGACACCAACGGAGAATTCAATGCATCCATGAGCTATTTCTGCGAGCCACCGGGATGGCGTCTAGGTGCGAGTCCGGTTTTGAAGGCTACCTAGATACTGAGAGCGACGCCAACTGACCGATATCTTGGGATCGCTAAGAGCTGTGGAAGAGGATTGCACCGACGAAACGAATTATCAAAGGCTGCATACGTGGAAAACGAGTCTTAGAATTGTATGGAACCATCGGATTAAATGCGATCTTGGACTCTCGTTGAGATGACGGGCGGTGGAGGGCTGATAGTGAAGACGGTGCGAGACCAAATCCTAGTACTTGATGTTACTCACGCTTTCGCATCGATTTCCTCCTACGGGTTGACTTCGTCCGCTACGGTGATCAGAGCCTCGCGTTTTCCCGCCCTCGGTCGCATCTGAACGGTACCGGGTCATAGTACCGAAATTGAATCTTCACCTCCCGTTCCTTCCTTTAATTCCCTTCATGCCAAAAGCTGCGAAGCTCTATTCAATTGAGATGTACAGCCCATTAGCCACTACTTGCTTACCGGGGAATATTCTCCTTTCGTACCCAAAGATGAAGTCTCTGGGACCCGGCTCGGCCTTGTGGAGAGGAGTGGCGAGAAAACGTCCAGGATGGAATGCCATAAAGTCAGTGTAACTGAATGTTTCATGCGTCAAGGTCCAGCAAGCAGTATGGCGCTGTTAAGGGATGCGGTGCCCCTGGCAGACATTCTCTTCTGTGGACATGTGCGGACCACACAACTCGAGAAGCTGGTCCCAGCCGTAATTTTCGAGCATACTGGCTTGAATATAGGGATGGTGGAGTCTGTAAAAGCTCAAAGAGAGATGTTTAGGGCCTATCAGGCAGTCGAGCTCTTCTTGTGCCTGTACACGGTGGTTTGGTGGGAGGGATTTGTGGTTCGTAAGCGCCCAGCCTGGGACCTGCGGATAATGGCACCGTAAAGGCGGCTCCCGCTTCGCTGATTTCTGCCTTGGTAAGTTATACTCTAGACTTTGCTAGATTAGCTTCAGCTTCTCCTTTATCGTCGAGAAAGACCTAAACAGCTAGACCGGTTCGCGAGTTCAGCGCGAGAGAATCTCTTTTTCGCTAATATATTCGAACGACAACGTCTCCAGCGTGGTAGGTGCATAACACTCTCGCACGCACGTGCATTGAAAGCCTAGAGGGAGAAGCAAATCTCTTCAAATCGTCGTTTGTATGCCGGCCATACAACTCACAGCTAACAGAACAGTAAATAGAATAACAACTCGGCCAAATTGATTACAGATAGCGGTAAGTTTCACAACAGCGTACCATGTAGCGTTTTCCAAAGATCGATAGAAGTAAAGATGCACCGAGAAATTCGCTCCCAGTCGATCGTCGAACTGGTGGAGGATTTACCCTACCATTTCGGTCTGTAAAATCCATGTCAAGTTGCTGAAATTATGCAGATGCACGCTCTGGAGCTTCGCGGATGGTGTTGGATTCTAAGGTTTGTGTTCGGAGTGCGGGGAAACGCGCTTTCCGCGGAGCCACTTCCACTTTCTCTTCTGCCGCCTTTCATTTATGAACGCAAACACCGACGATCATCAGTTCTTGTGTCCATGTCTGTGGTACTGTGCCCTGTTCCCCTGGGCACCATTCCACCTTGTCTGAGACTCTGTAATGACTTCAGCCCTAGCGCCCGAGACCTGTCGCCGTGTCGCACCTGTCGAGACCGATATCGAACAGATATAAGCTTTCTCTACTAATGCGATACGATTGCAGGTTTGCAAATTCTCCTGTAGGACAAGAGGAAACATCTAGAGACGTCCCGCTCGGTATTTATATTACGTGACGAGTACCTGTATGAACGATTCCACAAGCAGGGAGAGAAAACCTCGTAATAAACGAAAGTCAGGAGAACAAATAAGACAAAAGAAAAACACAAATAGAAGTGTCGCTACTACTTGAATCTCAGGCAGTCTGCTAGTCAGGAGCTCGCATCATCTAAATGTGGAAATGTTGGACCCGGCTGCACAAGCGAGCGAGGCCGAGATCGCACCAGATCTCACGACTATTGCTACATTCGGTAAAGAGCAAGCCCCGTGGCTGGTTGATGTTGATCTCTGGACGAAACATCGAGCTATAGGCGGTATTCTACGCCAACCTTACCTTCTAAGCAGAGCTTCTCGCGTGGCTAACAGTAGAAAGTTTCGTTGCGAACGCCGCGATGCAGTCCAGATCGCCGTCGCGACTCGTATCATGATGAGGATATCTATAAGAACAGTTTCCCATTTCTATAATGCATTTGTCGTTTGCAGGGGTAGTATCGAATAACACCCGAGGTCTGCTTTCGGGCGCTACTCGTTTAGCTACTTATTCTTTGATCATCTTGCGTCTCCGGATTGTTTGCTTTCATCATGCGTTTCGAGTTTGCGGTCTGCCTTTTTGTAGGCTTATCCATCGCCTTGTCGACTTCACGGACGGGGAAGTGCGGCGCTGCGGCAGGCCTAACCTGTTCCGGCTCGCCGTTCGGATCGTGCTGTTCGCAACATGGTTACTGGTACGTCTTTGCGTTGAGGCAAATATGATCACAGGGCTAAGGCACCAACAGTGGCTCCACGAGTGCTTACTGCGGCTCTGGATGCCAATCCGGCTTTGGCACATGCAGCTCCTTTGCAACAGTGTCCTCGCCTGCGCCAGGAAGAAAGAAAGTGAGCCGGGATGGTACATGTGGCGGCGGCAAGGCCTACTCGTGCCTGGGGTCCAAGTACGGAAATTGTTGCTCGCAACACGGATACTGTGGATCGACAAACAGCTTCTGCGGAGACGGATGCCAGGCTGGTTTTGGACAGTGCAATGGCAGGTCTTATTCAGCTTCGTCGCGACCCTCGTCCGCATATTCCGCGCCGTCCAACTCTCCTTCACCGCGCCCTTATCTTACCGTCTCACCGCACGCTCGCTGCGGTGTGTACCAAGGTCTTGTTTTCGGATACACATGCCAAGGCTCTCGATGGGGAAACTGTTGTTCCAAGTACGGCTACTGCGGGAGAACTGAGGACTATTGCGGGAACGGCTGCCAGGCCAGCTTTGGACACTGCAATGGCAGGCCCTCCTCGTCCTCTTCCACGCCATCGCCATCGCCTTCACCATCTAGCACTATCATGGTCGTTCCTTCATCTTCCTCTGTCGAAGCATCATCGTCGAGCGTAAAACCGACGGCTAGCTCCTCCAGCGTAGAAACTACCCCGAGTCCAACTTGCGCTCCCAACCTCGCCCCCTGTACGTTCGATCACCCCGACTTGTGCTGCAATTTGGCCTGCGCGGCACCAGGTGTATTGGGAAACACCAACAACTTCCCCTCTTGCGTTTCTTTCTAATCATGCGCCATTTGCATAGGTTCGCCGGGCTTTGGATGCTGTGACGATCTGTTGAGTTGCTTCAACGGACTCTGCCAGCAATGCGTGCCCGCAACCCAAGCATGCACCATCAACAACTTTCTGCAGTGTTGTTCGTAATGCTGTTACTTCCCAACTGAGGATCCGCAGGCTGGACAGTGCTGCTAAGGGATGGCGCGCGTTATAGCGTAGAGATAGCTACCATAGGCGTAGCAGTAATTGTAATGATGAGCGAGATGCGACCTACACCTGTGTTTCATGCCTCCTTCCTATTCAACGAAAATAGCGCGCAAGATAATGCACCAAGGTCCCTGAACCAAACTTTGATTAGAGCATTGAAGGTTCTAGCAAGGAACGTCATGTGTTCGCCCTGTACTTGCCTTGCGCATTTGTCCGAGATCTCATCTGGTGTACACACTGCACTCTCAAGGAGACGCCCCTGGCTCAACTTCTCCGACCGTCGGCGACAATAGCGCGTCTCGACCCGAGCGCTTGGTCGCCCAACTACGCTGTCGACTACTGTAAGTCTCAGCATCCCAACCTTGAACGTATGCCCAGCTAACACTGCTCTGCTCTGCCCAGACGACTACACCCGCGGCTACGTCTCCATGATCGTAACCGGCAGACATCACCGTCTTCCCCATCGCGCATCCCATGCGCCTGCACGGCTACGACTTCGCGATCTCGTACCAGACGGACGAGCGGTACAAGGCGTCGGTGCATCCGGAGGAGTTGGCGCTGCAGAGCCTTGAGAGGTAGGGGGATATCGTGCGACCATTGGGGGATTGGAGATGTGGTGGAAGGATTATCGATGGAGAAAATGCTAAAGTGCCTGACGATGACATCGTTTCGAATGTGCTGTAGCTTATCCCCGTAACAGAGATGTTAATAGATGTTCTTTCCGCCCCTCGCCATGCTTGTGTCGATGTTAGCGTTGTAGTTGGGGTCACGGCGTTTGGCAGGCGCATCGGCTGCTTGGCATGGCAAGGATAGCGACGGCCGACGTAGCAAGAAAAGTTGCGGCCCACGGCTCAAGGCGACAACCGCCCTTGCTCCACGTACCGGGCCTGTGACACGACTCAAGTCGCGTAGAGGCTCACTCGGCCCCCTTCCGTATGTACGGCGCACTGCGATCCGGCCTGCGAGCGTCACACCGGAGGCCTCCAGCACGCTTCATCTCCCACCGCCGCTACCCGGCGTCGCCACACGCACGCGCATTTCACGCCTCGAGGCGCCTTGCACACGATAACAACCCGCCCGCCGACCCGGACAACAAGCCTGTCGACAACAAAGATGGAGAGCGCAAGAAGGGGGAGGGTGCGGGGGATGGCGTTGAAGACGCCGAGATGCTGGCGCAGAAGCTGCAGCGCTCGAGGGAGATGACGCGAAGATACTCGTCGGCTCTGCGACGCTCACAACGGAGGAACCGCGCACAAGACTTGCCGCCCGTCGTGGTGCCGAGATGGTTCGTCAACGAGTGCGTCCGTCTGAGCCACGAATTGCCGACCAACCAACCTTTGCGCCGATTGGTGCTCGAGCTGCGACGGCGAGGGACGGATGAATCCGGAGCCTGTGCAATCCCTCTCCATGGACCGGGCGTGCCCGTGGAGCTGCTGTCTGACTTTCTTTTCCAGGCCTGGGGCGGTGGCTTGTTCGACGACGAGAGGAGGCGCTTTGCCCGGCAATGGGCATTGAGCCTAGGACTGGCGGATGGCGAAGAAGCGCTGCAGGATACGAAATCGGTGCATTGGCTGCGAAAGGAGGACCTCTTGCAGGACACCGACAAGATAAACCAAAGGCTGCGTGAAGATACCGCCGAGATTCTATCTGCGTCCCACGAAGTCAGAGTCGCCCATGGCCGAGGAAAGCTTTCGAAAAAGCAAATCGAACTCGTCCAGCGCGCCAGCGATCGTCTGGATCCTTCCAATGGCCCCGATATCCCCGAACCTCTGCGCAAACGACCCAGAGGATACGTTCCTCCCGTCGTAGCGGCCGAGATCTGCGCCGCAATTGCCGCTTCTCTTTCTGCATCGCAGCCGTCGCCGAGCGACCCCTTCCCGGCGACCAAGACAAATTTGGTCCTACACTGTCCGTCGAGTGGACGAGATCGAGAACTGGCTCATTTCCTGGCCGTCATCGCACGCGAGCAAGGTGCCGACGTGATTACGCTCAACGCCCAAGATCTCGCCGAGATAGCAGGCGACTATCTAGGCGACCTACCTGAACCGTCACCCCATTCGATCCGGTCGCTGGCCTACGAGACATATCGAGTCAGCTCAGATCTCGAGAATCATACCTTCCTCGAGGAAACGGGCAAGGATGACTTTAGTGACGACCAAGAAGATGCGCCCGCGTCGGCTTCTGCGTTTTCTTCCATGTTCCCGAAACCACCGGCATCGGTTGGTGTGAAATTGCCATTTTCAATCATTATTTCAAAGCCACTTACGAATGCTCTCAAGACCCTACAACAGCCTGCCCAGGATTCTTCCTCCGAGCCTGACCCACATGTCCGCTCACAAACCCAAGCTGAAAGTCAACTGGAAGACTTAAAGATAGCGAACGTTCTTGAGAGCCTAATAGACGCTTCCGAGACCAAGCGAAGCCAGCCATCACAATCGGCCTCCGATCTTTCCGCCTCTCTTTCCAATGCAGGCAAGCGAGAGGCGAACGCGCCTAGACGGGGGTTCTTCAGCTCTCTAATGACATCGACACCTACGACCGAAAAGCTAAATCTCGACCATGGTCTACCGAACACGGCAATTCGGCAATTTAGCCTATCCGTCAACATTGACTCCGTCACTACGACGCCTAATCCAAAGGCTCCTGGCAATGCCAAAATCATACATGTACCCGATTTCAAGGAGCTAAATGCTACACACTACGGAGGCAGGATAATCCAAAAACTCGAAGAGATCGTGCGCAAACGGAGAATGGCGGGAGAGCGCATCATGATCGTGGGGAGTACGTCCTCAACAGACCTGACTCCTGAACTCTCCAAGGCCGGGGTCCAAAATCTTCAGGCCGAGGGTGAATCAAGCTATCACAGAACCATTGTGGTACCTGTAGAAAGAGCGGGCGTTGCACCCGATTTGTTCGGGGAATTGGCAGCAAGTTCGCCCCCATCGTCAAGAGAAGCATCGAAATACCGAAGAGTGAACATACGTCACATATTCGATATGCTCAGGCGACTGGACCCGGCTGCGACGCAACATCTCTCCGCAAGGGAAACAGAAGATAGTAGCCGCGCTGCTCCGGCACTAGCGGCTATCTCGAATCTTTCCCTCAGCAAGATTCTCACATATGACGAAGTGCACCGCATAGCTTTGACCACCCTAGGTCTACATGCCATGGATGCTTCCAGCGAACGCCTGACGAGTGCTCACATCGCGCTTGCAATAGGGCTCATACAAGTCAGCGACCAAGTCAAATTTGAACACGTCAAGCGTGAGCTCCTACGTGGTGCCAACCTGCCCCCTTCGGTGCGCCGCCACTATCAAGATTCGTTACGCACTGCAGCAACAGACAAGGGCGCATCATCCACTCAGGACCGCGACCGCGACCTCGAGCGCAAGCTAGAGAAGGTCCAGGAGACTGCCACAAAGCACGAGAAGAGGCTCATGCCTGGTATTGCGAACCCCGCCCAGATTAAAACCACCTTCGACCAGATACACGTTCCTGCCGACACTATCGATTCGATCCGCACCCTCACCTCCTTGTCCCTGCTGAGACCGGATGCTTTCAACTACGGCGTACTCGCGACGGAGAAGATATCCGGCGCTTTACTCTACGGGCCACCAGGAACAGGCAAGACGCTTCTCGCCAAGGCTGTAGCGAAGGAAAGCGGGTCCACCGTGCTTGAGGTCTCTGGCAGCCAGATCATGGACAAGTACGTGGGCGAGGGCGAGAAGAACGTCACCGCCATTTTCTCGCTCGCGCGTAAACTTAGTCCCTGCATCGTATTCCTGGACGAAGCAGACGCCATCTTCAGCTCGCGCGACGTCGGCCGCGAACGCACTTCACACC
Source organism: Pleoardoris graminearum (assembly GCA_030770415.1). Classification (NCBI taxonomy): domain Eukaryota; kingdom Fungi; phylum Ascomycota; class Dothideomycetes; order Pleosporales; family Didymosphaeriaceae; genus Pleoardoris; species Pleoardoris graminearum. Next base: position 165,534 of record JASEKS010000169.1, read on the forward strand.
GCGACATTCTGAACCAGTTCCTCAAGGAGTGGGATGGCCTGAACGACATGTCCGTCTTCGTCATGGTCGCGACCAACAGACCCTTTGATCTCGACGACGCGGTCATACGACGCCTGCCGAGACGCTTGCTGGTCGATTTACCAACAGAGAAAGACCGCGCTGCCATACTGGGCATCCACCTCCGAGACGAACAGTTGGACGAATCCGTCGACCTCGCCGCCATCGCCAAACGCACCCCCTTCTACTCCGGCTCTGACCTCAAGAACGTCGCCGTCTCCGCCGCACTCGCCTGCGTCAAGGAAGAAAACGAACAGGCCGCCATCGCGGCCGTCAAAGCGGCGGCCTCACCATCACCACCCGAGAGCGGTGCTCCTGACTCCAGCGCAACGGACGCCAAACCCCCACATCTCGTCCGCGGCGTGCAGTACACGTTCCCCGAGAAGCGCGTCCTGCACAAGCGCCACTTCGACGCGGCGCTCTCGGAGATCAGCGCGAGTATCAACGAGGACATGGGCAGCTTGGGGGCGATCAAGAAGTTTGACGAGAAGTACGGCGATCGGAAGGGGAGGAAGACGAGGCATGTTTTTGGGATTGGGGTGGGTGCGGGGCCGAATGAGGACGCGGCGAGGGTGAGGCCGTAGATACGAGGGGTGGGCTTGAGCAGGCGGTATGTATCGGGGACTGGAATTGGGGCTGTGTCTTGTGTATATCCTGTATTATACATTTAAATAGTTTAAATGACAGGTGCGTGGTTGCTGAGGGAGTGAATGGATTAGACTGGGGCGATTGGGAAGGCCTGCGGTGCGTGTGATTGTAGTTCTGGGATTGGGGTGTGTGGAGCGGAGATGCTTTTAAGGGACGCGGATGTCAAGGGATGGTGCTCTGGGCTGGGTGAGTCGAGTGTGCGGTTTCGCAAGGGTCTGGGGGACTAAGGCATATAATACATATATATCGTACTAGAAAGCTCGGCAGGGGATAATACAAGAGCCGAAAGTGTTTAAATGGAATTTTAGGGCTCTACGTACTAAAGGCCTACTCGCGGGGTGATTCGATTCTTCGACTAAGCCTCACGCTTCTTTACCCTGTGGGAAGGTACTAAATCTATGGTAAAGTTATATACACTTGATTAAGTGTTTGTACAAATAACGCTGGGATTGTAAAATAGAGATATGCTAGTTGTATACTAACTAGGGCGCTTTTTGGATAACTTGTTTATATAATTACCCCTCTTGCACTCGCAAGCGTCTCTCTAGGCACTTGTCCTCCACCCGCTACTGGAACCAAACTTTGTACTAACGAAGGGACTAACTAGCATGGCTTGGCGCTTGTGACATGGCGTGTTGTATATCTTAGGTGGAGGGTCTGTTCGGCGATTGGAGGTGATGCAACCAGACCCTCCTGATGATTGGGAAGTGCGTTCAAGCAAGAAAACAGATGCTATGGTTTCCCTGGGCCTTCAGCCAGCCACTGACCCGCGGATCGCTCACCGCACATGCACGTCGGAGGTCTGCGAACAACAGCTGAAATGATTATGCAGCCACGCTATTCGTCAGGTGCCGAAGGCGAGGGTAGCTGCAATGCGTGCATCCAATTGAATTTTGACTGTTGGTTTGCTCTTGTGTTTTGCGCTTGCTGAGGTCGTAAGGTACTTGCATATTCATGACCAACGTTTCATGCATCTCCCTCTGGGCGTCAATAGGTGTGCACCAAAGGCAGCGGCGTCGGAGTCGATCTGACCATTTTTGCATAGAGGTTTTGAAGTGTATCTGTGATAGGAGATGGATATATGGATCATCTTAAGGGATGCGTACCGGTTTTCGTGCCGCATTGCAGCTGCACCGTGGACACACAGCTACCGACTTGGCTTACCAAGTTCGTCGCGCCATGAAAGCCGTTCTCACGAAGCACGTAGCAGGACTTCAGATGCGGGGCGGACGGCTCTTGCCGACGCCGTTGTCGCTAGCCTGGGCAGCTGAATATCAACCTCCGCTTGGGGGCATTCGGGCTGTTCTGTCGCATCATCTGATAAGGTCGTTCGAGACGATCAGGAAGAAGCTCAGCTGAGGTCGTATGAGGAAGCGCCGCCCCCGGGAAGTACCATGAGATCACAAGCATCACTAGCACCTGCGGACCATATGTATAAAGCTCGTCCGAGTGCTACGTAGATATCAGCTCCGGTACACTCTCCACCTCAGTCCTACCACATCACCATGTCGTTCCCAACTACACCCGCCTTCATCCATACCGGCACCTGGGACCACGAGACCCGGCAACATCCAGCGATGAAGTGGATGGAAGACTACACGCTCGCCTTCGACCGGCGCGCAGACTGGGACCGCGAAGAAAGCGAGTGGGTAAGTTAAGCTCGCCCTGCCGCCCTTCCACTTCTCCTCCTCTCAAAGCGCATCTTCCAATCCAGACAGCCGCGCAATACCACCACTAACCCACCCACCCCACAGCTCGCCCCGGACTGCACCCTCGTCAAGCCCGACGGCACCTCCTTCACCGGCAACGCCGCGGCCTTCAAGGCCGCCAAAGACATATACGCCCCCTTCACGCAGGAGTTCCACGAGCCGTACTTCCTCGTGACGTGGGAGACGCCCCGCGGGTGGGAGATGCTCGGGCAAGCGCACTTCTACGCGAACGCGCCGGGCGAAGCAACCGGTGAGCAGAAAAAGGTTCAGGACCGGGAGGGCAGGCAGTGGGACGTGAAGATCCCGGGGGCGTACCACTTTGTGTATGTGCGGCGGGAGGGGGCACCGCATGGGGGGATTGTGCTGGAGAGGACGGAGATTATGGGGGATACTGCGCCGATGGCGCAGTTGCTGATGGCGAGGGGGGTGGGGCAGAAGTAGTTCGGGACTTTGGGGTTCGTGAGGAAGGGGGAGGTTTGGAAGGTTGGTATTGTTTCTGGTGGTGTAAAGGATGGTGGAGAGAATGGTGCGTAGGAATCTGAATTTGGAATCACGATGAGTTGCACTTGTCTTTTTAGCATCTCTTTCCTTTCCTACCACAGGTAGAATCGACTGCCAATCATGTTCCCCAAACAGAGCGACGCAGGCTACTTGACATTCTGATACAGCGTGAATAGTAACCTTTCGAACACGATCAGTTGTATTACCCTCGCGCGCTTCTCGAAGCCACGGGAGAACCAATTAACGTACTTCGCGAGCTTCATAAAGCCGCGGCACAACGTAACAACGAGAACTTATTAAATACTATATAGCTTATACAATACTAATAAGGCTATATATAAATAATATAAATTTTAAACCCTTAAAAGTTATACTTTTTTTTTTAGTAAAAGTTATAGTACCCTACTAAGTATAGTAATACTTATTCTCTAATCTATATTTATAAATTAGTAACTACTTATAATTATTTTAAAATATATTAGTAATTATTATTTATAATTATATATAAAGCGATTAAGTATTACTAAGCGTATAAATTTTAAAACTAATAGAATTATTAAACAGTTACTTAGTATTTATATATTATAGGTATAAAGGCGCCCCTCGCTTAGGTATAAGCGCTAAAATAGGTATACCTACGCTAGTAAAACTAGCGTTTTAGTATATATCTTTACCTTACTTTAGAGTACCTAGTAAGCTTTTTATATATAGATTTTTATTAAATATTAATATTTAATATTTATTTTTAAGCCTCTATAATATAATCTATATATCCCTTTATACCTATAGATAAGGCGCTTATAAAATAATACTTTATATAATAAACTATGTAAGCGTTAAATTCTAAAAAATCTATACTCTACTAATTATATAATTATAGTAGACTAATTTTTTATACTATATAAAACGCCTATTAGTGCGGATAAAATAGTAAAATTTTATATAAAAACTTTACCTAAATAGACTAGTAATAACGCTGCCTAAAAATTAGCTAATAATAGCGCTATTTAGAGATTAGCTAGTAATAGCGCTATTTAAAAATTAGTTAGTAATAGCGCTACTTAAAGACTAGTTAGTAATAGCGCCGCTAAGAAATATAATACTTAAAAGTTAATCTAATATATACTAGCTAATAATTTATTATATAATTAGTTAAATAAATTACCTTTACTATTACTGCTGTAATTACCTAGTATAATAAAAAAAATTACTTTTAAACTTAAAATTAGTAAGTCTTATAAGAGCGTAATTACTAAATTACTAAATATTTTTTATAACCTTAGTAAACGGTTTATAAATAGTCTTTTGTATTAAAAAAATTAAAAAGAATCTAATAATAAACACTAGTAAGGGACCTTTAAAGAATAATTACTATAAAAATAGCTTTAGTATCTCCTACCCTATTCTACTAAATATTAGTAATAATAATAATAAAAATTTTAATATAATAACTATTACCGGTTAACCTATAATAGATTAGTAATTATAATATAGCTTTATAGTTAACTATAGAGTATTTATTAGGTAAGCTAAAGCTATAAAAGCTAATATTTTATTATTTATTAGAACGGCTATTATAACTAATAAAAAGTACTTTAAAGAGAAATTTAAATATAAATACTTTATTCTAGTACGTACCCTACCTAATAAATAACTTATAAATAAGTATATTATTACTACTATCTCTTCTACTAATAACCTTTAAGTAAGTATTATAAAATACTTAAAAGATTAGTTTACTATTATTTTAAAATATTTTTACTATTAGAGTATATTACGTAGAGACTTAGACGCGGCTAAATAAATAATTAAACTTATAAAATAGTTAGAAGTAAAGATACAGAAACTATAATATACTATTAAAATAAATATAGTATAACTAGAGCTATAAATTTAGTAATAGAAATAGAATTTTAATAGTACTTTTTAGTTAATTACTTATATTTATTAAAAGTATAATAGTGTAAAAAATAACGCGCGTACTCTATAAAAGAAGCTAGATACTAAATAGTAGTATTAACTAATTACTAATAAAGCTTTTAATAAGGTAATTTAATATAGTAATAAATATAAATAATATTTTACTATAGTAATTTAAGAAGCGCGTAAACTACGAGATAAACTAAAATATTTTAAAATATTAGTAAAAGCTTTTTACAGTATTACAGCTAACGATAAATTTTTTAAAAAAAATAAAAAGTATAAAAAGAAGAATAAAAATAAGAAGTATAAAATAGTATTATATAAATTACTATAAAATTTTATATCCTTAGACCTATCTAATAACGATAATAGTAATAGCTTTAGTAACTTTAGTAGTTCTTCTTATTATAGTAATATAAAGTTAATTAATAAAGGTATATATATACTCCTCCTTTTTTGAAACCCCTTTTGGTTGCCCCGAGCCACCACAGCCACACTATTTGTTCGATTAGTATATAAATATATAAAGTTAATATTATTTAATAAAGTTTACTCTATATCTTATAAAAATTAATAGTAATACGGTAGTACGCTAGCGTTAGTAATTAGTATTACTATTTTTAAAAGGAAGCGTTATTTAAATAATAAATAAAAGAATATTAATAAGTTTAGCGGCGCCGTAAATAAAAATTTAAATATATAAATTAAAAATATAAAAATAAAGTTTTAGTAGTTATATAAGCTCTTTCTTAATAAATAGTTAAAAATTAAGTACTTTTATTAAGTATATAAAAACTATATACTTATCTATATCTATAACCGCGCTATTATAATATTAGATAACCTATATTAGAGTATATAAAAACTATATAATAACCTATAAAAGGTATTTAGTTTAATTAATTAATAACTTACTACGCTTATAGAATTTAATTTCGGTAAGCTATAATAACGTAATAATAAACCCTTTAGTAAATAGTTAGCTTATTTTAAAAATAAAGTAACGTAAGTATACCTAAAATCTGCTTTAATAAAGTTTAAGACTATAACTAATTTTAATTTATATTTAAAAGCCGACGCGATAAGCGTAGCCCTAGCTAATAAAATCTAAATATAATTTATTTAATAGTTATCCTAATATAAAATCTTTAAAAATATTACCTATAGGAAGCCTAAAAAGAAAGATAATAAAAATAGTAAAAATAATAAAAAGTTCTTATAGACTAGTACTCTCTTTAGTAAAAAACTTAATTTTATTAATAAATATAATTTCTTTATTAATCTAAATTACTACCTATTAAAAAAGTTTCGCGCTATCTAAGCTAAAAAAGTATATATATATTACCTAAAGCCTGACTATATATTTAACTAAAATTAGCCTAAGTCTTATAAGAAAGGTTTAATAGTTTTAGTACCTACTAAATAGCTTTAAATAATAGATACTTAAGACGCTAATACTAATAACGCCTATAATAGCGACTATAATATTAAGTATTAAAAAAAAGTATAGTCTTTAAGAATAGTCGCTTTTAGAAACTCTTATCTATATATAAAAAAAAGATTTTTAATACCCTTTAGTATTATCTTATAGTAGAGTAACGCGCGCTAATAAACTAATTAAGTCTATAATTATTTTTTATTTTATTAAATAATATTTACTGTATAGCTTATAGTTTATAAAAATAACTTATTACTACTATAGTATACGGTGCAATAAATTATTTATTTAATTATAATAAAAATTTACTAAATAAACTACTCTATAGCGCTTAGATAAAACTAAAGATATAAGTTAATACGCCTAATAGAATATTAGTTACTATATATATTCTTTTAAATAGTAGCTATACTAGATAAATTATTAATATTAATTTTATACGCACCTATAAGCTTTAAATAATTATAATATAAAGCCCTATTATATTAAAACTTACTAATAGTAATATTATAGGTAAAATAACGTATATAGGTAAAATATATATAGTAATTAGAGGATATATTAGTAAAAACTAGTACTAAATTATAAATATTATTAACTATAACGTAATAGTTAGATAACTATAGCTTAAGGCTTACAACCCCTTATATAAGTAAAATAAAAAGATAATAATATTTAAATTAAACTATTACTATAATAACTATCTATACTAGTTTTTATTTATTAAAATAACGTATAACCGGTATAGTAATAGTTATACTAAAATAATTAAACTAAAAAATAAAAACGGCGTTAATATAGTAATTATTTTAGTTAAGACTATTATAAAAATAGCTTATTATAATTTAGACTTTATTATTTAGATAATACTAAAAGACTAAATATATTTTAAAATAAATAATAACGTAGACAACGTATAACGTATTTATATAATTTTTATAAAAACTAAATAAGTCGCTGCTGCAGCTATATAAGCTAACTTTAATAAGTTTTATTTAAAACTTAATTAATCACACCCTATAATTAATAAAATTAAATAAAAATTACTAAAATAATTTTACTATATTACTAATCTATAAAATTTTAAAAAAACTACTAAGTTACCCCTATATTAACCGGGCGTTAACTATAAAATATATTTAAAAGAAGACAGCTAGCTAATAGTATAGTACTACTTTAGCACGTTATATAAAAAAGCTAAAGCTATTAAGGCCTATATCTAAACTAAGATAGTAAAGAGTTATATACGTAAAAATAACTTACTATTTACTATTCTATTACTAGTTATTAAAAAATCTAGAAATAGTATTTATATATATATTAACTATTATTACCTTAATAAAATTATAATTAAAGACTATAACGCCCTACTAAAGCTAAAAGAGATACTTACCTATATAAATAAGGTATGTATTTTCTCTAAATTTAATATTATTATAGTCTTTAATAAAATTAGAATTAAAAAGAATAATAAGTATAAAATAGCCTTTTTTATATAATTTAGTTTATTTAAATACGTAATTATATCCTTTAAATTATATAATACCTTAAACACCTTTTAGTAATATATTAATTAGCTGCTATACAAGTACCTAAATAATTTTTATTTAACTTACTTTAATAATATTATTATCTTTAGCAAGAACTAAAAAAATTATAAATAATATTATTTTAAAATACTATATAAGCTCTGCGAAGCCGGTCTATACTTTAATATTAAAAAGTATAAATTCTCTATTTAACGCATTAGCTACTTTAGTATAATCCTATTAGTAAATAAGTTAAAAATAGACTTAGCTAAGGTTAAAACTATTATAAAGTAGCAGTAACCTAAAATAGTTAAAAACGTCTAAGTATTTATTAGATTTATAAACTTTTACTAGTAATTTATATACTATTTCTCTTAAGTTGTATAACTACTAATTAAGCTAATACGTAACAGTATAATAAAAAGAATTATACTAATACTTACTATTAAAAGGGTCTTTAAGTAGCTTAAACATGCCTTTATTAACGCTCTAATACTTACTTACTTTAACTCTAATACGCGTATAATTATAGAAACTAATATATTTAATTAAATTATTACTAGTATACTCTCTTAATATAAAAACGACGTCCTATAGCCTATTACCTTCTTTTTAATAAAAATAAAACTAGTAAAGCTTAACTATTCTATTTATAATAAAAAGCTTATAGTAATTATTTATACTTTTAAAAAATAGCAATCTAAGCTCGCCGATACGCTTAACCCTATAAAAGTATTTTTTAATTATAAAGCTTTAAAATACTTTATAATAACTAAATAGTTAAATTACTAATAAGTCTAATAAACTAAGTTTTTATTAGAATTTAACTTTATAATTAAATATAGGCCTAGCAAAAAAGGTATAAAGCCTAACGTATTAATATAATAAACTAAAAATATTTTTATAAATATATATAATAACCGAATATAGTACTAACAGTACGTATTATTACTTTTTAAATAATTTAAACTACCTATATACGTCGTATATAATAGTAGCTCCTAATACGCTATATACTTAACTAAAATTCTAATAGATATAATAGAACTAAATACTATAAACTTATTTTAATAAGTCTATAAAATTAGTAAGAAGCTATTTATTTTTAATAGTTAAAATAAAAACGCTACTTTAAAACTTTATAATAGTTATAAAGACGCTAATAATATAGACCTATTAGGGCTACTTAAAATAATTAGTCTCTATAATAATATTATTAAAATTATAGTTAATACTATAAAGAGCGGCGCACGCCGTATACTTTATTAATTTTATTATAAGTAAAATATCCGTATTAAATTATAAGACTACTATTTTAATAATAATTTATTATATATTATATTTGTATATTAATCGAACAAATAGTGTGGCTGTGGTGGCTCGGGGCGACCAAAAGGGGTTTCAAAAAAGGAGGAGTATGTATATGCCTTTATTTATTATATATTAATAATAAGATTTTTATTCTATATAATAAAAAGCTTTATATATATATTATATAATTATATTATAATAACTACGCTACTAAATATAATAGTAAGTATAAAACGTATACGTAATTATTATAATACTATTACTAATTATACTATATAAATAGTATTATATAATACGTATATAACTACTTTACTTACACTAGAGTAAAATTAAAATATAAAAATAAGTACAGCCTATTATACCCTCTACTTATACTAGATATATATTAGATAAGTATATCTCTTAATTTTATTATACTATTACCTAAAAGCTACTATAATAGTTATAACTATAGGTATATTATAATTTTAATTAATTAATTATTTAAGAAAAAAAAATTTATACTATTAATATTCCTTAACGCTAAAGCTTATATTTAGATTTTTATTAAGTACGTTTAGCGTAAGAAGAATTACCTATTAAAATTTATAACTAATTATAGTACGTAATTTACGTCTTAGTTTTAAAAATAATTATATAAAAAAATTAGTATAACGCTAAAACTATTTATAGTTTTTTATCTAAAAATAGATAAATAAATAAAAATTACTAATTAGGCGTTAAAAGCCTATTTACGCTGCTTTATTAATTACAAGTAAAATAATTAAATAAAGTTATTACCTATTATAGAGTTTAAGGTAAATAGTAATATTATATTAATAGGTATAATACTATTTAAAGCTATAAAAAAATATTTATTATATATAAGTACTAAATCTCTTAGCGTACTACTAAAAGGATAGAAAGTAATACTTAACGCGTAAACTATAAATAAACTTTTTATATATATAAATTATATAAGATAATAATTATATTTAGTACTAACGTAGGCATAGATAAAAAAAAAAATATACTAATAACTAATAACTACTAGCTCTAGAGATTTACGTAGGCAACTAAATTATATTTAATATATATAACGTCTATACGCGTTACTCTAAAGAACTAAAAAATAAAAATCTTAGACTATTTAAAATTATAAATATTTATAAAAGATAACTAGATAACCGCCGTAGTATAAACTAAACTTTTAAATTTAATTTTACTAGTTATACTACGCTTAAAGACGTTTATTTATAGTTTTACTTATAGTTATTTTACCTATAGGATATAACATCGCTATTAGAGTAGTAATAAGAGCTATAAGGCTTTATTATTATAAAAAAAGAACTGCCTATCTATAACGTTAAAGTAATACTAAACTATAAAGTTAATAAATATACAGGGGGGTGACACAAAAAAAGACCAATTAAAAAAGATACCTTTTTTAAAATAATATAACTTTATAACTAGTAGTCCTAAAAATATTAAAAAAATAGTATTTTAAAGAGAAAGACTAGTAGATTCTATACACCCTATTAGTGGCTGCTTACTAAAGGGTTAAGGGGTAGTAAAAAATTAGTAAATATAGAAAATTTTTAGGACTCTAGTTTAACTTAGTACAACTTTTTATTTAAGGTGTAAAATTAGCTTATTTTTATATATAGTATAATATATACTCTATTTTATTAATATATAGATTATCTTTATAGTTTAATATATTAATTATATAATTATTAATAAAAGTCGAATTTTTAAATTTTAAATAATAAACTAGTAAATAATATATTACTAGTACTAACTATAGGTTCTATAAGGTTCTATAACTATCTTGTAATAGGTAGGAAGTAATAAAATATAATTATTAATAACTTTTTATAGTACTTTATATTACTTTTTTATTTTTACTCTTTTAAAGGCCTCTATACTTTCTAAACTTAATTATATACCTAAATTAGCCTATTTATTATTATTTACTCTATATATTAAATAATTATATATATATTCTATTAAGGCTAAATCAGTAGTATAGGCTAGATAAAAAAAAAAGTATAATTTTTTTATGTCTAAAATAGTTTAAAACATCCGTTATTTTATAAAGAGGGGCGTTATCTCATTAGAATTACTACCCTAGATTAATATTAATATAGATTTTATAATTATTATATAATATAATAATATATATATATATAAATTATATTATATTAAAAAAAGGACTAAAAAATCTATTAAGTTACTTACCCCTTTTTATCTTCGGTTTACCTTTAGATATAAAGACTTTATATATATAATTTCTATTATTAGAGGAAATAAAAAAATTTAGTATTTTAATAAATACTAAATAGCTTTTATCTTTTAAATAAATTATATTCTAAACTTACACTATTAAATTATTACTTATAAAATATTTAATATAGTTAATATAAAGTAAATATAATTATAACGTAAAAATATATAAGATCGTGTATATTTTAAAATATTAAAATATTAAAATATTAAAATATTAAAATAGTAATTAACTAATAGCTAGTTCTTTTTTAAGTCTATTTTTATCCCTTTTTCTATAATACTCCTTCCTAATCTCTCTCCTTTATATTATTAACTTATTAGAGAATATTATTTTTTTTTAGATTTATATTTTTAATATATTAAATATTCTCTCTACCGTATTTTAATTACTTTTTTTAACATCTTTTTAGTTAATTATAGGTTTTTTATTACTTATACTAATATTATAACTAAACTCTTATAAAAACCCATTTATATAAATTTATATAAAATATTTAAAACTCTTTTCTAATAATAGTCTTTTAGTTTATTTTTTAGGGCTTTTAATTAAGTCTCTGTTAATAATTTTTTTTTTTTTTAAATTACTTTAAAAACTCTATCGCTTTTAGCTTTATTTATATAATTTTTTTTATTTTTTTATTTTTAATACGTTGTATAGTATTATAAATACTGTTAGGAGTTATTTTAAAGTAAATATAATTATTAGAATAGAAGTATTTACTTTTAGAAGAAGATTAACTTAAAATTTAAGTTTTATTAAATATTACGCTCTATTAAAGAAATAGGAGTCTAGATTTATAAAATTAAATAGATATTATTATATACTATAATATTAATAATATATTACGTAATTAGTGATTATGTAAGCAATAGCTAAATTTTTACTTATTATATAAATTTATTATTATATAATAAATTCTAATTAAAATTTAGATCACGTGACCTTAACTAGGCCTAAAAGAATATAGTAAAACTTTTAGTTAAATATATTTACTAACTATAAAGTTATAGGGGCTTAAATTAGAGACTAAAAAAAGCTCTTAGTTTACGTAATTTTAATTTATTTTATATATATAATACACAGTATCTAAAATACTTATAAAACTTTTTATAACTTTTTATTTAAAACGCTATTATTTATGTATTTTTAGGCGTATTATTTAATTTTATATAAATTTTTAAAAAAGGTATCTTTTTTAATTGGTCTTTTTTTGTGTCACCCCCCTGTATAATTAATTTAAATATTAGTTATAAAAGTCTACTAAAGATTCTCGTTAAATAGGAGGACTATAATAACTCTAATTAGTAATTTTATTTTAATATTATAAGCTATTAAGAATATTTTATAGAGTACTACCGGCGTTATTTATAAATATTTTAATAATTAAATATATTTTTCCTAAAGACTTACGATATATAAATAGCTATTATCTAGTTTATAATAAATAAATAATTAATTAATAATAAATAATAGTAGAAGGTTAGTAATTAGTAAATAATAAGATATAACTAAAAAATAAGTAGTATAATAAAACCGTAAAGATAATACAGTTTAGTATAAAAGGCTTTCTTAAAAATATAAGTAATAGATAAAAAAAACTATACTTACCTATTATACTTATAACTATAATAATTAGGTTATAATAAAAGTAACTCTATAGCTTATTATTTAAATAGTTATACGTTTTACCGCTCTAATAAAAATATTTTACTTTTATAAGTATTTAACTCCGCCCTACTATATAAAAGTTAAAAATATATAAAATTAATTATAAAGCTTTAGAAATAAAGCTTCTTAAAAAGGGGAATAGTATTATAAGTATAAAGGCACCCCTTACTTAAGTATAAGCGCTAAGATAGGTACGCCTACGCTAGTAAAGCTAGTATTTTAGTATATACCTTTATTTTACTTTAGAGTATCTAGCGAGCTCTCTATATATAAATTTTTATTAAATATTAATATTTAATATCTACTTTTAAGCCTCTGTGACATTATAATAGAATATTTAGTCTTTAAAATAAATTTAATTATTTATTTATACTTTATACTATATTATTTTCTACTTTTTAAAGTTCTACTAAATATCTATTTAGTTTTTTTTAAGTTATTTTTATTACTATTACTACTATTATACCTTAAACTACTAATAAAAACCTATTATTTATTCTTATTATAGACGCGCCCTTTATTAATAAAATTATATAAAAGCTATATAGTAATATTATAACTTCGGCTTTAAAAGTAGTTTATAGTATTTTAGTAATTAATAAATTTTTTTTTATAAATAACTTATTAAGATAGTACCTAAAATAGCTACTAGTTAAATTAAAAAATAGAGGTTTATTATTTTTTATAAATTTAGTTACCTACTTAGTGTATATTACTAAAAAAAATTAAAGTATAAAAAAGAGCTTTTTTAGTTAAATAGAGACTATAACGTATATATAAAAAAAATAGTATAAAAAACTTATAGTAAGTCTTAAATAATATTAAAACTAAGTAAATAAAAAAATACGCGTTTAGGAGTATACGCTTAAAATTTAAAATATTTTTAACTAAATAATATATTACTATAGGGCTAGGTAATACTAAATACGCTTTTATTCTTAACTAGTAAGTATTTTTTTTTAACCTATAGGCGGCGTAAGTACTAATAATAATAAATATAGCTTTTTTTATTTTATAAAACTACTAAATAAGCTAGGTATATACGTAACTTATTTTAATAAGTCTTTATAGTATTATTATCTTAATAAAAAGTTTAATAAGTAATATAGAGGTTTATATAAAATTAAATAAAAAAATATTACTTTAAGTTACATAATAAGTCTACGATAATATTATTAGTTTATAATATTAGTAGGCAGGGTAAAACGCGATAAAAATAAAATATAAAAGAATAAATAAGCCTTTTATACTCCTGCTCGGGAGTGGGCCACGGGAGAACTTAGTACAGAAACGCGTTGAGGTGTCGAAAAGGCGTTGACTTCAAAAAGCTGATTTCGAACAAGACTTGATCACAAGGTACATGCAGGCAGTGCGTACCTGAGGGTGGACTTGCGTGACACCGCAAGAGGGAGGAGCGTCCCAACTCTGACATCATCACGTGCGTCGGACCGCGACTACTTTCTTGCGCCAGCTTCTATTCATCACGGGCCCATCCTTTCCACACCCCGAGTAGTTGCCTCCACCCTTCAGCTTCACCGGGCGCTGCAAGCACACTCGACCCTGCGCAATTGCTCAATATGTCATTCGCCAGGAGCGTTTTCGCCGCCCTGCTCACACTCGCAGGTGTGAATGCAGTCGTCCCCCGTACTGTACCCGTCCATGTGACGACCACAGTCAATGTCCAGCCACGTCAAGGAGCGAAACCGCCAGTCCCTACGCCTGGCTCTGGCGTCCCGGTTTTGACCACCCTCATTACCACGACGCTGGCCACTACGGAAATTGGGCCAGAGACTAACTTGAGCACGACGGCTGGCCCAAGGACCTCGTGGCAGACGACGCGGGTGATTACATCCTTGAGCGGCACAACAACCTGGAGCACCTGTGACACACCAGCAACGTGCACCTTCGCGAACGCGACAACGGATGCAAATGGAAAGCTTGTGATCCCGGTCCCTGCACCGATTCTCGTTATCGTACAGGAAGTAGTCCCGGTCGAGGGACCACCGAATGAGCTACCTCCGAATGTAGATCCGCCGAATGGGCAAAGGCCAAGTCAATCGATACCAACATTGTCGGCTCCGAGCAGCTCCTTGTCGAAGAGCACTTCATCGTCGATTAGCATCTCGAAAACGAGCTCTGAAACATCTTCAGTCTCTTCGAAATCTAGTGCTGGATCATCCTCGACTTCGTCTACCTCTTCCGGAAACCCTTCTTGTCCTACAGGAAGCGGACTGTTGATCGACGACGATGAAGGTAAATCTGGATATGTGACACGCACTTAACCAAGCTGACCATAGCTTACTTTTCTAGGCGATAACGAATGGAGGCCTCAAAACAAGACTTGCCCTCGCGTGTCTTTGGGGCTCAACGATGAAGAAGGTGGGTTATAGAAATATATAGCAGGACAAAAGTCTGGGCACCACGTGTCACTCCAGAATGGCTGATTTAGGAGCCGAGAAGACTCCCAACCTGTCGCGAAGCTGTCAATCTATACTTTCGTACACGTAAAAGGCTTACTGACAATATCTAGATAATGATCTAGGCGAGGACTGGCACGATTTTGGGCCGTCGTCAATTATCTCGATCCCATTCTTGTCTTTCATGCCTTCAACTTCAACAAAACCACATGAAGCTCCTACGCTTAGCCACCAACCGACTTCGAAGGATCTCGTTGCGCCGACGTTGCCGACATCTGCAAACCGTCCGAACCCTAGTCCCACCTCTGCAACGCCGAGCAGCACCAGACCCTACACGCCGAAACAATCTCCATACGAATGCAAGAACCTTAGGTCGTACACTGGACCCGACGCTAAGGAACAATGTGAGAAGGACGCATTCTGCAAGTCGTGGGAGTGGTGGGGACCGGTTGGAGTAGACCCTTACAAGAAGCTGCCTGCTGATAAGAGCGATAATTACCAAAATAACACCTGGGAGGGATTTGAACGGACATGCGAACTCACCAAGGAGGATCCCAACTCGTACTACTGTAAATCTTGCACACGCAACCCAGTTGCGTGCAAGATCATACGCTCGTACAAGAATACTCGGTGGGACTCTAAGCACCGTACGACATTACCGGCATGCTGGCAAGATGAGGTCTGCGAGAGCGACCGCGATCACACGCGCATTTGCCACCTGGAGAAACCACTACCCAACCTGGATTATTACGAAGCGGTTACGTTTTGTATGGAATGTCCGCGCAACTCACCTGTGGAGCCGGACCAAGCTGGCTGTTATAAGCAGATGAATTTCCTGAATGACGGCCGACAAGAATTGAATTCCTATCTCCAAGACGATGAGAATCAGCAGACTTGCGCCTTCAATTGCAAGTCCGACGACTATGCGAAGCGGCATTGCGTGTTGTCGCAATGCTTAAGCTGTCCCCTTTGAGAGGCGTGCAATATGTGCAGCAGCGGGGGAACGGATGTTGACACGTAGAGTATCACTGGTGATGATTCGTGGTCGGGCTCCTCGATCGTAGGGCAACGTTGACATCGAATACTGGGACTCGCACAGTGTTTCTGCAGCTTGACACGCTGCCCTGCATGGTGTGGAATATCAATTATATCATGAATGTATGCCATCGAGGGGTTAAGATTTGTCCACTTCCACATTAACATTTGCACGTGCATATAACATCAAGACGACATCTTCGGGCAAGTATATTATCAGTGAGCATTATATAACTATATTTATGCAGCGAACTCCTCCCAATGCACACCATTTCGTCCACCGGAATCCCCGGCACTTCCCCTCTCCATGCCCATATGCTACATCCTCAACAACGCTTCTAGCAGTTATACACCATCGTAAACCCCGCATCCTTCGTATCCGCAAACGCTACGCTGCCTGCCTGATCCGCACTCGCGATCTCAAGACTATACCCCATCACCTGCGCGCACGCCGCCGAGTTGATAACAAACTTTGTTGGCGCAACGGGGCTGCTAGCCAGCGTCACTGTACCGAAGAGCTTCCTGGGTCCGCCGGTGGCGGTCCAGACATGGAGCTGGGCGTTTCCGGAGCTGGTGATCGGGTAGTTGACCGGGAAGTTTACTTCGAGCTGGCGGCCGTAGGCGCAGGCGGGGATGGGCGAGAAGGTGAGCGCATTGCCGACTTTGTTGGTGCCGTTGGGGCCTTGGGAGATGTGCTAGTTGATGGGGAAGCCGATGGACTGGGGGTAGGCGACGGAGCAAGAGCGGGTGTCGAGGGAGCGGGCTGTGGGTGCGGCGGTTGCGAGGAGCGCGGTGCTCGTGAGGGTGGTGGCTATGGCGAGGTAGTGCATTTTGAGTTGGGCATGGAGTTTGATGTTTGGATGGCGGAAATGATGAGGACTGCGATGAGATGTGGTGATAGACTGACTGACGGGGTTGGTGAAGCTGCTGGGTAATGTTGCCTTACTGCGGAACAAGCATACCTTTATACTCGCCGTCATCTTACCATTGTCGATACTATTGACGCTATATTTGTGTTGTTGGTAGTGTTGTGTTCCGCTAGTTCCCGACGTCATAGGATGATGGCATAAAGTAGGAGGATATGGATTGCCATCAGTTGCTATCACGGTAGTAAAAGAAGCCGCCAGCATTGCGAGCACCTGATCGACGCTCCGAGTACATAAAGCTATGCGTTTCTCCTGCTGGTCTCCCAATTCGGCTGCATGTTGCGCTGCGCCTTAGCCCGACGCGAGGCCGGGACGCTTACTGAGCTGGAAAATAAGGTAGGGATTCTAGGGAAGAAGTCGGAGCCGATGCGCGCAGGTAGCAGTAGTGATGTGACGTTGCCTCTCGCAGAATTATTGGTATAGTAGCATTGAAAGCATCGCATTACCTTGGGAAGGGGAGGTAGTGGAGCTGCGCATCGCGGTTGAACATTTTCGTACTGCTTACGCTAAGCAAGAAAGGAAGTTGCAACCGAATAGCAGGGTGACTCTTCGAATGATATAAGAAAGCCCACCCTCACGTTATTACTGAAGAACGCGTCGTGGCAACCTAGGTTTGATGGGATACCTTTGTTAGAGAGATGAATGTGAGTACGGTTCTCGCTAAAATTCAAAATCAATGCTGACTAAATGATGAGTAAGAATACACGTGCCCGATGAGGAACAAGCAACAAGTCTTGTCCATCTCCATCTCTCCATCAACATGCGGCTTCCATTTCACCGCGAAAACGAGCTTATAGCGGCATGCATAAACTACGTGCCAACCGGTAGCCCTTTATGAAGGTTCAGACGTCATCACTGGAACTCAACAGACCTCGGAGACACACGGGTTTACCTTGACCGTAAATACTGGCGCAGTCTTCGTCGTTCTGTGCTTCGAGAGTTAAGCAAATAGCCACCATGGCCCATCTCATCGGCTCCAGGACTGTATAGAACACTTCCACTCCCAATGCGCGGCGCCTATGAGGTTTCGGCACTTGGACTTGCGGGGCCAGAGCGAACCCGCATTAATATCGAAGGCTAAAGACGACAACCACAATCTCATGCCACAGCCATATACGTTGCTAAACAGGCCCCGGTTTCAAGGATCTGCAATCTCAAAACTTGTCAACTGGCGTTGGCATTCAGTGTCATTGGACAATGTAATAATTCCATGTAGGTTCGCGACAACATGACCTGGCTAGTCCGATCTTTGCAGTTACTTTCGGTTTCGTCGTCTTAGTTATATATTTCGTATGGCACGCAGCAGTCTCGCAAACAACCATATACAATACTCCAACTATCAAAACCTTCACGACCAAGCTGACAAGATGCGCTTAACTACCAGCTTCGCCGCCCTCCTCTCGCTCACCATCTTGGCCTCCGCCGGCCTACTTGCAAGACGCCAGTCTACGGTCACCCAAGTTTACAAATTCACTGGATCGCCTCTCAAAGCCGAAGGCATAGCCGTGCGCTCCAATGGCCAGATCCTCGTCTCCTTCTTCGACAAAGGCGAAGCCTGGCTGGTCGACCCACCCACGAAGAAGGCCACCAAAGTCGCCACCTTCACCGACACCACATGCTCCGCTGCCATCGCCGAAGTTTCGCCCGATGTCTTTGCCGTCGTAGCAGGGAAGTATAGCGGCGCCAACACACCCGGAAGCTGGGGCGTGTGGAAAGTGGACTTCAGTGCAGGTGGCGCGACACCGACGACGACGCTGGTAAAGAAGGTGCCGGAGAGCGGGATGTGGAACGGACTGAGCGCATTCAACAACGGTACAGTGTTGGTCGGGGATGCGAGCAAGGGCGCCGTGTTCAAGATGAACGTCAATACTGGGGAGTACAGCGTTGCGATTGAGGACAGCACTATGAAGCCGTCGGGCGGCATGCCGTGAGTCTCGCTGTTTTCGAAGCCTGATTGAAGGGTTTCCACTCCGATGCACTCGCGCTAACACAGCTTTTAGGATGGGCATCGATGGCATCCGCTATGCGAATGGCAACATTTACTACACCAACATCTTCGCGAACAAGTTTTACAAGATGCCTGTTGACGCTGAGGGCAAGAAAGCTGGGGCAGCAACGCAGATCTGGGGCAATCAGATGGCGGATGATATGTGGGTGAGTCCAGAGGGCGTGGCGTATGTCGCAGCTTCAAGCGGAATCCAGAGGGTAACTGTCGATGGGAAAGTGAGCAATGTGGCCTCCATAAGGAGCGGAACCGCAGTGACTATTGGGGCTGATAAGAGCACGTTGTTCGTTGCTGGGAGTGACGGTGCGATTTCTTCGTTCAAGATTCCGTTGTAAGTGCGAGCACACGGGTGCGGATTTGGTGTGCGTCACTCTGGCTCGTTTAGAATGAAGGCCAACGTTCTTAACGCTCTGTGACAAATGCATGCTTGTAACATACGTTTGTGAAGGGAGGCAAGCCTCGTCGCCGTGAGGAACCCCCATTCGCGGTGTTATTGGTCAATTATCACTGGGAGAAAAACGTATAGGTTTATCCTATATATCGTGACCTCCAGAAACACCGCGGACTATCTTCATCAACGGTGCACTGTTCCCGGTCCGTGAGAACCTATACCTTTCTTTTAGCAGCGAGCTCGACAAAGGACGAGATTCGGGCCTTCGTATATCAGGTATAATTAATCACCAGATGAAGTCTTCGCAGGTAAAGGCTGGCTATCCGGATAGATGTCCTCTGTATCGGCCTGTCAAAATGTTTTGGAATTGGAAATTGATTGCTTTTACCAAGAGTTCGGCCCCATATAGGTGACTAGGGAGCCTTGAGATGCCAATTTCAAACTTCAGGCAAAGGCCAAGTTGCGCTACTTGCTTACATGTGTTCTCATCCCATTTCGCGAACGCTATTTTGTCTGATCCCTTATAGTACCGGAGGCATCATCGAATTCTGCACTGCAGACGGTCACGGCTAGACGCAGGCCTGTTACTACTTCGAGGAACTTTGCGCTATGGCATTATTCTACTTAGGTTTCGGCGCTCTATACGGCTCAAATACCACTTCTTCCTCCGTAAACCGATACCCAAATAATATTTGCCGTTGCAATCTCTATTTCACTAATTTCATAAGTACGCACGCTTCGCGCGTGGAAATCTCCCTATCACCCTAAAAAATTTCCAATCGAAAGCCGCGTGCCTATATAAGTGAAACAACAGAAAGCATGTAGCTGCAATGGTAATGCAAAATACGGAAGGCGGATATAGTATTGACACCTGCCGTTAGGAACACGCTAACTGTATGCAAAAACATCGAAGCTGGCTGAGAGTCAACGCAGTCTTCTGCGAAAATTGTTCGCAGCGTTAATTGCAGCGTGCATGAAGATAGTCCATGTGGCTGGGATGCCACAGCGACGAGCACAGCAGTATCGGATTTGGTCGATGGCTCCGGACTCGCTCCACAAGCGCATTGGTACAACCACAAGGTTTATTGTACAAGGGTCTTGAAGTGTCCAGCTACCGCCAGGGGACTTCTGAGTTGAACCCGAACCGCGGCAGAGAAGGAAAGCACGATGGTCGTGGAGGTGCATGGGCGCGGAGCGAAGCGCGGTGGTACAGTGAGGGTGCAGGCAGGGTAGAGATGCAGTCAAGTTCCAGCGAACAAGCAGACCGCCTGCATCTAGTGTATCAGCGTGTTCGATTCGGGGAGTCGTTGGGAGCAGAAAGGTGGAGGTTGTTATTGGACCCGATCTGGTATGCAGCGCTTGTGAAGGAAAAGCGTGGCGTTATATTTCGTGGAAAAGGAGCCAAGCCAGCATCGCATCCCACAAACGCTGCTGTCTTGAACCATGTGTTCGATGCATTGGCACCTTGGACTTTCTCCTTCGCCAGCCCTAGTACCAATAATTCTAGGTCAGAGCAAGTGGTGCCCGGAAAACACAGTACCCCCGGTTACTGCAGGTGCCGTGTATCCAGGCCATAAGTACTATTGGCGAGTTACCCGGGGGCATAAGTATTCGCATTTCCTATTGGGAAGGGCAAAAAACCCGTAAACCCTGGACCGAAATGGACGTTAAGCTTGTGCGAGGGCGCCGGGGAAGGCAACGTCAATTCCGTGATGAATGTGTACCCACAAGGAACCTGTTGATGCGGTATATACGGGAGACCCGATAGCACGGGTACGGCCTGCACCGTGGGATGGCCCGGCGAAGTGGTTATCCCGTTGCAGACGCTTCGACCACGCATCAGCGCATGGACGTGGTTTCAGAAGGCTAAACAACTGTACCGACGGCCTTGCAGTTGCATGAGTGCATTGCATACATCCTCGATAGAGTTCTCCACTCCATTCTCGCACAACATCTAGAACCTTCCATTGAACGCAGTCCCTGTGCGTGCTGGGAGTAGTGGAACCCAGCGCTAGACGTCCTCGAGACGAGGATGCTGAAAGAGCGCGGTGGAACGATGGAACTCCTGCAGAGGGCGAATGGGGGTACAGCAACTAAGTATTGGAGACGGCACGCGTTCCTCAATCGCCTTCACGGACTGATAACACTGACGGGGAGTGTACAGTTTGGTTCGAGGACGTTGGCGAAATTTGCAGAGATTGCCCTATTGGTCGGAACTTGCTAGCCGAGCGAGCTGATGGATATCATAGTGATCCTGTGGCACAGTTCTCTAGGCTGGAGCACGCTCTGCGTACTTCCCACATTATTCAATCCCCTACCCCACAACACATCCGGGCGTCGCACCCTCCGTCAATATCGGCGCATTTGCACGAAGAGTTAACGGACATACACGTAATTACTTCGCGTTTCCGTCCATGATATCAGATAATTGCAAGTACATGACCAAGTGAATGTGCCCCGTATTCCTCCATTCATAAAACGCAAAGGCAATTTTGTCTAAACCAAACAGAAGTTCCCGAGAGCTCAATGCACGCTATGCGATGTATAACGTCGACAGCAGTAAGGCATTTGGAAGGGGATGCAGTAAAGCAGAATTCCACCCATATCGGAATATTTTGTTTACTTTTTACTTTTCTGTGTTTCCGTACCATGGGGCTTGATCAAAAGGAGATAACGAGGAATAGACAAGGAAAAGCTGGGTCAAAGACCTGGTAATAATCTACAGTTGTACGCTTGGCAGGAGGATCACCCGTGATGAGGGCAGTTAGCGCGGGCGAGAAACAGCAGTGTCGTAGACATGGTGGATTGACCGTAGTTTGGTGTTGGGGAGGTGCCGATCGTGGTCCATAGGCGCGTCTTAATGAGGTCCTGGATGTCAGGGAAGTTTTCAGAATGAGGACATGCAATGGGACGAAGATGAGTCCGATAATATATCTAGCAGTCCAGGTAGGCGGTCGTACTTCTATACATCTGGTTGCTCCGGCTTCTTTTTGACAATAAGGTTCGGCTCAGCTGTGACAATGGTGACGGATCCGTCTACTTTGTTGGCAATCTATACCGAAGCGATAGTCGATGAAGACGGCGCAAATGTGGTCGGTGGCGATGTAGTACCCAAAGCTCCTGTCCCTCTCCCCCAAGTGCTACAAGGCATTGTTCCTTCTCCATCTTGTCGGTTGTCCTTCACCTCTCGAGTCGTTCTGTATTTGTGCATAAGATCTTGCTGCTCCCGCAACTCCAGCAAGACCTCAGCAGAACTGGTCCAGGGATGCGGGTCATAGTAGGTGTACGTCATCTGGCCTTTTTCTCTAGGGAGACCAGGTGCACGCCAGGTGGAAATGCCTGACTCAGGGTCGTACGTCTCAAACGTGTGTGCAAGTCGCTTGCCGCCGCCACCCGGAAGGTCAACTACGAAGTCAGGCATCATGAAACCCGTGAGGGTTCCACGGAGCTCCTTGTCCAAATTCAGAAGCGTTTGAAGAGGGGTTCTCAAATGCTCGACGCCCTTGACAAGGTCACAAATATACACATAGTACTATACAAGTCAGTAATCGCTAGGAGATGGTCCCGCCACTGTAGTATATGAAAATGGAGCACCTACGGGTTCTATGTTCATATCGGCCAATGTCTTGATAAGTGTACCCAGTGTATTGGGGTCATCGTTGACTCCTTTCAACAGAACGGTCTGATTGCGTATGGTGAGCCCCTGCTGACATAGATGAAGTGCAGCTTTCTTAGTAATCCAGGTGATCTCTTTCGGATGGTTGAAATGGGTATGCCAGCAGACTTGTTTCCCTATTTTCCGCCCTTGGTTCGCTAACTCCACCAGCGTGTTTGCCCAAGCATCACTCTTATCCAGGACACGGCAAGGATTGACAGCCAAGCCCTTGGAAGCGATACGAAAGCGACGGACATGCGGAATGCTGAGAAGTCTGCACAATCAGTATGCGAATGTAGAGAGAGTGATGCAGCCCTTACCGTTCGCCTATCAGCCTTAGATGATCTGGCGCCAGCATGTATGTGTCCCCGCCCGACACGACGATATCTTGAAGGCTTTCGTCATTTTCGATGTGCTTGAACATAGCCTCCCAACGCTCCCTGCTAGGTTTCTGGGGCTTCTTGTCCGTTGAGCTGGTTTCTGGCCCTACTGCATACGCTCGCGTACAAAAGCTGCAATACACGGGGCATATAGAGGTGGCTTTCGAAGTCAGTCTGGATCAGCAGAGATTGAGTTTGGCTTACACAAAAACAAAGCTTTGCCGGGGTATCGGTGGACAAGACCTGGTACCGGAGAATCCCTTTCTTCTGCCAGGGAATCCAGGGTGAGAGATGGATGATCTGGAATGATGCTGCTTTTGAGCGGGATGAACTGAAGCCGGACGGGATCGTTGAGAGGATCCCTCCAATTGATGCACGAAAGGATATAAGGCGAAAGCTTGATGGTCATGGGTGCCATTGCCAGCGCTGCCTTGGCTTCATGGATAAAGTCGTGTTTGGTACGGATGTGACGCAAGAGAGGATTCTCCGCAGGTGGTAAAATCCCTTCGGGGAGCGCTGCAAGCAGGAAGCGCTCGATCTTTTTCTTATCGACACTGTTCCTGACCTAACTTTACTTAGTGCTGATCGCCTGGAATGTGTACACACACCGGAGCAAACGCTACTCACCTGCCAACGGTGGTTTACAAATTCTTCTGGGGTGATGTCATTCCACAATGGCACATGGGTCCAAAAAGAGATTTCTTCTTCACTGCCCAACACTGTGTCCGGGTGAAGAAGTGAGTAGAAAACGTTGTAGGGCAGAGATCGGGAGGCCGGGCTCGCTTGTTTGACGAGTCCCACTTCATCTGGATTAACCTTGAAATCCCTTCTTTCCCGTGACGTGATACCCCATTGGGATACCCAGGCAGATGCGGAAGCTGTCGCAGAAGATCCGCTGCCAGGGGTCACATGAAGGGAATCATCCAAGCCATGCTGAGGGAGTTCTTCCAGGGGCACTGCGGTAGCTTGGCCTCGGTTCTGACTTTCGATCCAGGATGGACGTGGGCGGGACAGTGTAGCAGCCTCAGTGGAATGGCGATGAGAGTGGGCGGATATTTGAGGACGGGAAGCCGTTTGAAGTAGACGGTTGCCCAGCACATGCTGCGCTTTTAAGAATCTTTGGGCCATGCCCGAAGACAGAGTCAGTTGAATGTTTTGATTTTCGATATTGTATTCCCCTATAAATGAAGTATGTGCAATAATCTCACTCAAGGTGCCAAAAAGCGCAGAAGTTGTTGTAGCCCGGAAGAGTACCTCTGTGGCGATTGGCTCCATCTTATTGCAGCGATGCAATCCGTGCAGAGACATTGTGAACTGTTTTGCGTGGGACATGCTTGCGTTATGCAGTACAGTCCCAGCAGAGGGGGTTTCCTACATCCCGGGAAGCGCGCGGTCCCACAATGGCGATAGCGCCAGTTCCACTTGATTCGTGCGGACGATATGAGCGATGGGGAATTGCTGGTCGCAAGCAGTCAATGAACCAGGAAGGCTGTTCAAGGGTGTAATCAGATGCATAGGAGTCCTTCACGCTTGCGTGTAGTGTTGAATGGACGATTGGATCAGTGCTCCAAGAGAGCCAAGCGCGTGTTCCACCGTCCTATTCGCTGGGCCCGTGGCTTATGCATGCAGGCATCCATGGAGATTTTGGAGTGAGAAGCATTGTATACTCCTTGAGCCGACATGGAAGGAGGGTCCGAGGCGGTAGAGCCATGCGATTCCGTAAAACTTCATTTGTCGCAATGCGTTCAGCGAGCTACTCGATGGTAGGACGTACAATCAGAAAGCGAGCTTGCGGTACGAGGGATATCGTTGTTGATGTAGAGAAAGATAGGTGGGTCAAACTCTGCTTGTGAGACAGATGGATTTCGTGTCGATAAGCCAAGCCCCCCGCTTTCGCGGAGCGTCAAGTCTTCCGATTCGCGACCGATGTTGAAAGGCGCTAGCGTACTAAGAACGTTTCGGTTCGTGAACGAGGGAAGGAAGTGGCAGGGAGGCTGAGTATGAAACACGAGGGAACACCGACAGACGAAGGTGAGCCCGTTCCGCTCTTCGTTATTGAACGGTGACAGAGAGAACAGGGCCATGTTGAGGTTTACCGATAGGCTGGTACAATGTGCAGTCACGACGTGGTGGTTGTTGCAAGTACGGAACTAGGCACCGGAAGCGTTCGCGGCAAGCGATACGGTCCGTGCGTTGTAGCGTCGTCATACGCCTGGTCAAATTCCGACGTGTATATTGAACACACAACGCACACCGCACACTGCTCCACATATCCAGGCGCCAAAGCAACACCCACGGCTTCTCCCCCGCTATGGCAGAACCCTCCGCCTCAGCAACAGGCGCCGCACCCGCCGAGTCCCCCGCACAAAGGCAAGCACGCTTGAGACGCGAACGCCGGGCAGCGAAACTCGCAGATGGTGAGAACCGACTGCAGGCCATAACCGCGCTCCAAGGCGGGACCCACAGAGACGTAAGGAAAGATTTGCCTGGTAGGTGTATCTGTGCTTCTGCTGCTATGTGCAACCGGAAGTGTGCATGCAAGCTGATAGCCGCCCAGCGAAACCCACTGCGTCTGCGTCGCCCACACCAGGGCTCTCTGGCACTGCAACGCCTGATCCGGAAGAAATAGATATTAGCGAACATCATTACGCGCCCGCCTCACAGCCCCGACTCCCTTCGCCCTTCGCATTCGATGGCATTTCCACTCCCCAGGCGGATGTGGGGCAAGCATCCAATGACCAGGACCCCATGATGACAATGCTGCAGCGGATGATGGGCGGGGCACCGGGCGGCATGCCCGGACTGCCGGAACAAGCGGGTGGACAGCCGGGAGATCTTCCTCCAGGCCTGGCGAACCTGTTCTCGGCCATGGGCGGTGGTGGGGCTGCCCCAGATCCCTCCCCAGAACAGTCCTCTGCCTGGGTCTGGCGCCTCGTCCACGCCCTCTTCTCGTTCGGTCTCGCGGTCTACATCGTCCTCTGCACGCCCTTCACCGGCTCCAAGCTATCGCGCGAGTTCCACGGCGACAACGATGACTGGGCGAGCGACATCACCCCAGCCGACACCTTTGCGCACTTTTTCTACCTCTTCGCTACCTTTGAGGTTGTTCTCCAGACCTCTCGCTACTACATCGAGCGCGGACAGTTACAAGGAAGCGGCATCCTGAGTACCATAGGTCAGCTACTGCCAGAACCGTACGCAGGTTACGTCAGGGTTGTCGGACGGTACAGCGTGATATATAGCACCGTGGTTAGCGATGCCATGGTGATTGTCTTTGTGCTGGGAGCCGCAAGCTGGTGGAAGGGCGGTGCGACCTCGTGAGCATCGCATCATCACGAAAACGAAGCTTCGACCGACCTGAGCGGCACTACAATGCCATGAGCCGGCTTGGTTCAACGAATAGTACGACGATAACGGGCATAATCGTACGAGTTATGGCATCAATTTGGTCCACGTATGCACGAGCAACGTTGCATTGCAGTTTGTACACTACTGAGCGGGGTGCGTGGGGCGTAGGGTGGGCACAGAGACCTACCGGGGGCCTGGATCATCACGGTGATCGGTGAACCATGCATGTCCCGGGCGGAGGGGCCCGCCCGGGGCTCACGGGAAAACGCAGGAACGCATTATGCATGTGACACGAACCATGCTTCACAGTCACTGATGGGTCAACTCGTTCGCGAATATGCGGAAACCATGCCCCAAATCCACACTATCCTAGGAACTTCGACCGTTGAACGAAGCGGATGCACGAGACTCTGAGACTTCTTGCGTGATAGGCCTAGCACTCCTCGAATGAACATAGTTCCGATACGAAGTGTGCCCCTCTCTAGCTCGTACCCTTGGCATCCATCCATCCATGGATTGGTATAATACACGTGATATGCACATCTCTTGCCTCTTGCTCCATACGGTATCATACATCCTCTCCGACGTCCAAGACCTACTCCTTTCGCACACTCAACACTCGGTCCTCCTCCATCCTTGCTCAAACCTTTACCTCCGCGAGGACCCCTACGCCGTACTCGGCACCTCCCCCCTCGCCACCCTCAACAGCTCCTCCTCCCGCCTCACCTTCATCAGCTTCTCCCGCACCTCCACCCGATCCTTCTCCGCCCGCTCCTTGAACTCCGCAATCTCAGCCATCTCCTGCACCTCTTCGGGCGGCGGCTGCAATACCACCGCGCCCGTTTTCTCGATCAGGGCGTCCAGAATCTCCGACTCGTGCAGGGCCTTGATGTCGACCGTGTGCGTGGGCGCGGACGTGTCCGGCGTGAGGGTATGCGATGCGTCGGGCGTGGCATTCGCGGAGGCCGGCGTGTTTGCGGAGTGGGAGGACGACGACGCCGGGGCGGTGGACGTGTAGATGTGCAGGTAGGCCGGGCCGTTCGGATCGGTGTGCCGCGTGACGCTGATGGGGAGCGCGGGATTGCGGTATTTGACGCGGGGGAGGATTTCGTGCCAGAAGTGCCTATTGTTCAGCGCACGGGTTAGTCGTCTGTCCATGGTCGTCGTATGCCAATCAAGGACTCCGTTATCGCCCGAGGATATAGCGAACGTGGAATGTGGACTGCACGCGGGTGGGGTGCGTACCTGGCTCCTCTATGATATGACCCGATGAGCTTGGTGTGGAACTCCAGGCTGAGCTTCGTGACTTCCTTGGGAAGTACGATCGCGCCTGGGCCGTTGCGGATCCAGAGTAACTATCCGTTGCCTGTCAGCATCCCGCGTATAGCTCGTGGCAAAGTTCTCGTGTCGGCTTCATGACGGGTTGGGGAGGTTCGGAGGTCTTGCAGGCGAGAAATGTATACCTTCTGCGATACTTGTTAGCAATTGCGGCGTGGATTGAGGCGTGGGGTTAGTTGCCACTTACTTCGCGCAGCTTGCGCATCCGTTTTATTATGTTGACCATGGTGTATGTGCTTCGTTGTATTCGAGGTGCGATTACGGAGCTCGGTGCGTCGCGAGATTTTGGATTGAGTTCCGAAGATCAGCCGAGGGACGTGCGCCTGATTGGCCAGCAATGCGGCTCAAGTCCATAAATCATGAGGAGATAATGTGGACATTGTACGAAGGTATAACGCTGAAACGACTGGTATTTATTCCGATACCTAACAAGTGATGTATGTCATACTTCGAAGTATAACGCTCCGCGCATATATGCAGAACACCTTGTACCGTGGCCGCCTCCCGGGGTGCAAATTACAGGTACTACCATGAACACCCAGCCCTAGCGAACCCAAATCTACATGTAAACCAAACCGATTCTTTGTACACAAGTGTGTTCAAGAATCTGAGAACCCGAGAACCATGAATAATCGTCCAATTAGCCGAATAACATCGATGGACAATCATCTACTGCGCTGGTGCAGGGCGAGCAGCTTGCGGTTGAGGACCCATGCGACGACCCCTAAAATTTGTCAGCGTGCTGTATCACGGGAGTATGGACGGTGTACCTACATGAACGATCGGCTGAGGAAAGAGATGAGGATCATGGGTAACCAAGACGGCATTTTCGAGAAGCCCCAGAAGACGTATGCAAGCGGGATGGCCAAACCATACTGCTGGATAGGACCGTTGAAGGGGTGCCAGTAGCCCTCGTACGGCGCAACCTTCTCATATTCTCCGTCCACAAAGAGCTTCTTGAACGTCTCGGTCGTGGTGGAAGTTCGATTCAGGGGCAGGAAGCGGACGGTGGTTGCGGGGGCGGACTGGTCGGCCAGCGGCTTGGGGATCTGGAAGTAGTAGAGGGACGGTGGGCCGACGGACCACGAGTTGCACAGGAGCTGCTCCTTGTCGCAGTCGACCACAGCGAACTTGGGCGCGTTGGGCTGGGCAGCTATAAGAGGGAGAGACGCCTGTCACCGTGTTAGCACCTTGACAATACATCCTTTGGCATTTGGATAGGGATACTGGAAGAGATGGAACGTACATTCCACGCCTTGGTCGTGTTTCCGCACAGTCCAAAGCACGTCGCGTTGCCGCCGGTAATGTACACGAGCCAGTCCTGCGTTGTCGGTGCGCTCGCGGTGGGGTCGACGGTCAGAACCTCCTTCCAGTTCTCCAGAGTGAGCTCATGCTGGATCAGTTCGGCGACCTTTGCGGGTGCAGTCTTGACGGGCGCTGACGGGGCGGCGGGAACTGCTGACGAGATGGCGGCGGTCGCTTGGCTGAAGAAACCCTTGATCTTGTCGAGCAGCGGGACCTGGTCCTGTGCGATGGCCGAGGCCGCGAAGGCAAAGAGGAGCGCGGATGACGGGCGCATTGTCGCGATGTGTGAAGCCTACGGTGGAGAGCAGACGAGGCGAGGCTTCACTGGGATGATGCCGTGGTGCAGTTGAGAGTGCCAGGGTGTGACTGGCCGTTCGTGCAATTAATTGTGGGGCTAGACGGCAGCGGGGTGGACGAGATGGCAACAACGCTGGTATGTATCGCAAGAAAGCGCGGTTGACGGGAGATCAGCTTGAGTGCGGGGACGGGGTGGATGAGGGGCGCAAATGGTGTTTATGAGGGGTGACAAGGCAGCAGCACGCTGTAGATGCGCCGGGTGTGTTTACCACCTTGGCAAACCCCCAGATGGTTTGGATGGAGCTTGGACCTCGCCCCTTTATCATTGGCCGTGGACCTCCGCTGTGGCGTTACTGTATATCCTCTCTCGTGTGTTCGGCTTTGACATGATAAAATGGGTCCCATAACGTGTCGTTCTCTTGCCCCATGGCGGTGTAGCAACCGGGGCTGACTGAGGGCATTCTCTCCTGCACTCGCGAACCCAGAATTCTACATACCGAGATGCTTTTAGCAATCGTTGTCGCAATTTCGAGCGCGATAGTTGGCGCTTCGGCTGGCCCACTAGCCGCTGGCAAGGTGAACCTGATCGACTGATACATCAAGAGCATACTGACAGCAACCCGCCCACGATGGCAGCTTCACAGCTATTTCAAGCCGTGGTTCCACCCCGCAGACATCAGCATCGACTGCACGTGCAACCGCTACATTAGTCGAAAAGCCATTGAGTTTGACGTCATTAACCCGCCAAATTTACTGCAAGTCTAGTACTATCCCATTATGCACTCCAACGCGCAGTTGGAGCCTCCAATTGTGAAGGTACAACGCCTGGGCATCTTATTTTCCCTTCCCCCCAGCCGTTCCACGCCGGATGTGTATATATCGCGTCCTTTTGAAGTCCGAGGCCGCAGCGCCCCTGGCAGGCAGCTTCCTGCAATGCCTGGAATCGCCGGGAAGGTGAAGGCATCAACATCAGCTACCTTGTACAGATGTTAAGTGAAAGAGAAGGAGCAGTTATGGCCGGGACAAACATGCCGCAAGCCGTGGCTTGGGCGTTTCATTGGCTAAGCCACTGCTGGTGCCTACCGCCAGGCTGGAGTCACCGCGGATGTACCCCCCTGTTGTATCGCCCTTCAACGACACTTCACCACATTTATATTCCCTCCTGGCCCTTTCTTTTTGGATTATATACGTATCATCCGCCATTCGTTGGGCCTGTGGAGCTCGTGCCGCCCAGCGCTGTGGGTAGAACTTGGGTAACGCGCCCGTGGTACAGCCTTGCTCGACGTGGCTCTCGACGGATTGAACCTACATCACTGATTCACTACGCTTCTAGCGTTGGCAGCCGCTATTCTGAACTGGCACGTTCGTTCCTTGGGTGAACTGGCCAGTATTGGCCCGTGCACTTTATTGGCCTCACGCTCTACGCCATAAACTCCCCATCCTGCGA
Source organism: Pleoardoris graminearum (assembly GCA_030770415.1). Lineage (NCBI taxonomy): Eukaryota > Fungi > Ascomycota > Dothideomycetes > Pleosporales > Didymosphaeriaceae > Pleoardoris > Pleoardoris graminearum. Next base: position 197,131 of record JASEKS010000169.1, read on the forward strand.
CAGAGTTAGAGTTCACCCATCATTGATCGCGCTTGCTCGCCCTCCACCTTCAACTTCAGGTCAGTCACCAAATGCTCACGCTATCCTCCTAACTGAAATATTGCAGGTCGCAAGCCGATAGCTTTGGTCAACCCGCATTAGAGAATAGGAGTATTGGACATACTCATCTCCTATCATGCCGCGCGAGTGTGTCCTCTGCACGGAGGCGGACAGCGAGGAGAAACCGTTGCTCGAGCTGCCCTGCTTCCGCCATTGGGTATGCCGAGATTGTGTCCAAGACTTCTTCGTAAATGCTACATCGAACGAGAGCTTGTTCCCTCCCCGTTGTTGCGATGAACCCGTCCCTCTCGACCGGTTCGCCGAGCATGTCCCTGAGGATGTGCAGTTGGCGTTCCGCTTGAAGGAGCAGGGCGAGTACACTATCTTGCCCAAGTATCGCGTGTATTGCGCCAATTCGACTTGCGGACGGTTCATCCATCCAAATGGACACATCAAGGACGCAGACTCTGGCCTCACCTACGCTGTTTGCGACAACAACGTTTGTTTCCAGGCCACGTGCTGCACGTGCAAGGCGTTGCTGATCGACGGTATCCAAGGTCACCTTTGCCAGATTGAGGATAATGAGCAGAAGTTCAAGAAGACCGTCGAAGAGAAGGGCTATCAGGAGTGCTTCGTTTGTGGTGCAGTCGTGGAGCTTGCAGAAGGTATGAATCCAACTCGACCACTCGCAGAATCCGTGAAGCTGACAATCTAGCCTGTAACCACATAACATGCGAATGTGGAAACTCTTTCTGCTACGTCTGTGGCAAAGAGTGGCACGGCACGCATGCTTGCCCGCTGTACGGCCCCGCGATTTACGATGCCGAAGGCTACAACCAAGACGGCTTCCATCGAGACACTGGCCTGAACCGCGAGGGTCGGACTCGCCGCGAGCAGATGATCCACCAACATGCGGAGAACCCCGATGAGCATGACGAAGATTTCGATGAGGGTGATGAGGAGCCCGCGCCCGAGGTCGAGGACATGTGGCGGCAGGTAATGAACCGTCTGGATCCTGACCAGAGGGCTATGCTCGAGCACCTGGATCCAGATACGCGCGAGGACGCGTTGATGCAGATTATGGATCAGTGGGTGGCCCAAGGCGTCGTGTTCAATGAGCCACCACCTCCTGCACAACCACAGCAACAAGGTTGGGGTGATGATGACGATGGTGATGATGAGGACGAGACAGACGATGAGGAAGGGGATGATTTAGTCGATTTCGACGATCCGCATCCCGAGGCTGTAGGAGATGACGAGCTGGCGCGGGCACCGGTTCTCCAAGGCGTAGACCCTGGAGACCAGGACGACGCTCCCGCTTCGCCTGCGATTGTGGCGCACGCACTATACCCAGAGATGGCGAACGACGGATCAGCCGAAGAGGATTTTCCCATGATGGGCTCGGATGATGATTTCGACATTGGCTCCTCTCCTGACGTTCTATCTCCTGGCTCCGCTTCTAGTGTTGACTCACCCGCCGCTTCAGCAGGGGATCCTATAGTACGGGAACCGAACTTGAGTGGTGACGACGAAATCTGGCGTAACCATGAGTATTAGAGCTACTCACATCCGCATTATCCAGAAGATCACACAGAATTTTGACCCTGACTGGGGTGCTCGCAACCAGATCTGGGCAAATGTGGCTATTGAGCTAGTCAAATCTACATTCGCAACACAAGTGCTTGGGCAGTTTCGGAGAGAAACGGTGACTGTCCCGAACATGGGATATGCAATCATGTATCTGCAAATTGGAAAGGAAAGCGACTGGAGTTGAGGTAAAAGCTGATTGTTTTGTATGTATGGAATTATCCTGGCATGGAGCTTTGCACCTTTGGGCCTGCTTGGTAGTAGGACGTTCATTTTCCTTGACAGATACCCTTTCTCAGTGGACAACAGAATGGATTTGTCCGACTACGTCCCCTTCACGCTCCATGTTTGCTGACGCGGCTTGCAATTTTCTTTCTCAACATAGACGCTGCTCATCTGTGTATTGCAATCTTTGCCAGTAAAGGGTAACCAAATGTCGCAAGCAACAACACGGGTTATCGCGTTCAGGTTAATTTGCTGATGTGCCATCCAGGTTTCCTCGGTGTCTTTCTGATGCCTCGGAACGGAGGGAAATAAACAGTCTGATACTGGATGGACTAGCATACCCCGGTCAATTGCTGTTTTCCCCGCATTACGGTCTGCTAGCTGTTGCTCATCGACCCCACTTCCCCCAGTCGTGTAGGGCAGAAGTCACAGGGTGTTGGTATTGGCAATTTGCATCGGGGCAAGATTATCACTTCCGATTCGAGGATATTGATGCTAGTTCGAACTTCGTTGTGCATGCACTTCTACCGGTGATCCATTTTTTCCACCGCTCATATCAGACGACGGCTCGTTTGACAGTAGTTCGCGCGAACTAGTTGCGGAGAAATGTATTCGGGACAATCCTCGCTAATCTCTTGAACAGTAAAGCCGCAGGTATTAGATCAGGATCCCGCGCTTGCTTTATGCATATAAAAGCTTGATACGACTTCTGGTAGGAACGATAGGTCGATCACTACAAAGATGCGTCTCTTCACAACGATAGGCTGCCTTTATGGGGCAATCTACCCGACCGCTGCGCAGGTTGCGCCTGTAGTCGGTGAGACGGGTGTTTCAGCCCACCCATTCGATATCAACCAAGTCTCCCTTACCAGCAGCCGTTTCATGGCCAACCAAAACCGAACGGTTAGTTACCTGCATTTCGTGGACACCAACCGGCTTCTCTACAACTTCCGTCTGAACCACAAGCTATCGACCAACGGTGCAAAAACAAATGGTGGCTGGGATGCTCCCAACTTCCCGTTTCGATCGCACATGCAAGGTCATTTCCTCACTGCCTGGGCACAATGCTATGCACAGCTAGGAGACACGACGTGCCGTGACAGAGCTACGAGCTTTGTAGCGGAGCTCCTCAAGTGTCAGAAGAACAATGCAGCTGCTGGATTTAGCACTGGTTACTTGTCTGGCTTCCCAGAATCTGATTTCAACTTGTTGGAGAGCGGCCAGCTCAAGAGTGGCAACGTACCCTACTACGTCATTCACAAGATACTAGCCGGGCTGTTGGATGTCTATCGCTGGACTGGCGACGCAAACGCGAAGACAGTCTTGCTAGCACTTGCGGGTTGGGTGGACACGCGAACCAGCAAGCTGAGCTACAATCAAATGCAGAGCGTTATGCAGACAGAGTTCGGGGGCATGAATGCAGTGCTCGCGGACATCTACCACCAGACTGGCGACAAGAAATGGCTCACTGTGGCGCAAAGGTTCGATCATGCGGCCGTTTTCGACCCCCTAGCATCGAACCAGGACAGGCTCAACGGTCTGCACGCGAACACTCAGGTCCCAAAATGGATTGGGGCAGCTCGCGAGTTCAAGGCCACGGGTACTTCCAAGTACGCCGACATTGCACGAAACGCCTGGCGGCTGACCGTCAACGCGCACACGTATGCAATCGGAGGCAACAGCCAAGCAGAGCATTTCCGCGCTCCTAACGCCATCTCGACATATCTGGCGACTGACACCGCCGAAGGCTGCAACACGTACAACATGCTCAAACTCACGCGCGAGCTGTTCGCGATGAATCCCACAGATGCAACCTACTTCGACTTCTACGAGCGCGCGCTCATCAACCACATGCTGGGCCAGCAGAACCCGGCCACAGACCACGGTCACATCACATACTTCACGTCTCTCAACCCGGGAGGCCATCGCGGCCTCGGGCCGGCATGGGGCGGCGGCACGTGGAGTACAGACTACGACTCGCACTGGTGCTGCCAGGGTACTGGTATTGAGACGAACACGAAGATGCAGGACTCGATCTACTTCTATGACGACTCCTCGCTCTACGTCAACCTGTTCACGCCGTCGAAGCTGAACTGGAAGGCGCGAAACGTCATGGTCGAGCAGTCTACCACGTTCCCTGCGAGCGACACCACGACGTTGACGGTCACTGGCGAAGGCAGCTGGGCGATGAAGATCCGCATCCCGTCGTGGACGTCGGGCGCTAGCATTGCCGTGAACGGCGCGACGCAGGCGGTTACTACGACCCCGGGCTCCTACGCCACGCTCCAGCGCACATGGAAGTCTGGCGATGTTGTGACGGTCAAGCTCCCAATGAAGTTGCGCCTCGTGTCTGCGAACGACAACAAGTCCGTCGCTGCGCTGGCGTATGGCCCGTCGATCCTGTGTGGCAACTATGGCAGCAGCAAGCCCTCTGCTAATCCGAAGCTGGACCTGGGATCGGTGAAGCGGAGCGGGACGTCTGGGCTGGCGTTCACGGGGACAGCGGATGGGAAGACGGTGAATATTGGGCCGTTTTACGAGGCGCAGGGGTTCAATTATGCGGTGTACTGGGCAGTGAGCGGGTCTTTGCCGGCGTAGGGGAACCGAGTAGGCTATATTTCAGACCTCGAGATATAAGTCCGAGTAGTTATCTGACGGATGGCGAACCATCATGCAAACCACTGACATACTTCTACAATTTTTCATACAGTGCCACTGTCAAACGGAGCGAAGGGGTAATCCGGCTGTAGGTGGGCAGATCGATTTCTGCGTTGTGACTGTGCCTCAGCTAAGATATCTACGGAACAATTGCTTTGTTCCAAGGCCCAATACATATGAACTGCGGCGGCCCAACAGTGGAAGACCACAGTCCACATAGCCCAATTTTCACCAGCTGCAGTCCCAACAGCGAAAAATGCGAATATGTGCACAAATTTCAATTTCAAGCGTTCTTAAGATTCGTGTCTAGTCGCAGTAGCGAAGTCCGACTAAATATGTTCTAGCGCCACCAGCACAACTGCACCGACTAGGCGCCGTGTCTACTCGTTCCATTAAGCACCATATGTCCCGGACTCGGCGGCACATCTCCCTTTTCCCATACCACCGGCTCATTTCCAAGAACAAACTTAATAGTCCCACCATCGACCATTAGTCGTTGTCCCGGACTATCGTGCTCGACCCAGTTTTGTTCCCACGCCTCTCCGTTTATTTTCACGCTCTGCACAAAATAGCTATCCTTCCCGAGGCCATCAGCGGTAATGCGTAACGTCTTATCGCCGTTGATGGTCATATTTATGTCGGAGAACCAAGGCGAACCGAGTAAGTAAACCGGCTGCGTCACGACAGGGTACATGCCGAGCATTTGCCAAATGAGCCAGGAGTTGAGCGCGCCGGAATCCGAATTCCCTGGCACGCCAAAGGGCGCATTCCTGAAGCTGCTCGAGTTAGCCTGGACCGCTATAGCTTGAAGGGTCTTGGACTGCTTACTATTGGTTCCCGAGCGCTCGTGATTGGTTTACACTCTTCCACTGCTTGTTGATGTAGTTGTATAGATAGGGAGTGGCGAAATCCGGCTCATTGCCGATATTCATGATCGATGTTATACCAGCGGCATTTGCTCCGAGATTAGCCTGGCTGGTGTTGGGGAGGAAGATGTAATCGAGTCGGGACTCGAAGCCATCAGGGCCGCCCATAAGGCGTACTACCGACTCGACATCGTGGGGAATGACGAACGAATATTCGAACGGCGTGCCTTCGTAAGTTATTGAAGGCCAAGAGCAGACACCGCAGGTGGCTGGATTGTAATCAGTCGATTGGAAGATACCACTCGCAGACCGCGGCGTTAAGAACCCTGTAAACACCGGAGTTGTATTCACGCTTCGGACGGTGGGGTCCCATAGTAACTGCCACCCCGCAGAGCGCTTGAAATACTTATCAACATCTTCTGGTCGCTCTCCTCTGGCTACCTGGCTGAGTGCAAAGTCATTGGCAGAATATTCCACCGTGCGCGATATGGATCGCTCGCTGTTGTCGAGCGTCAGATGCCCGTAAGTCAGCCAGTCGTCTAGCGCTCCTCGGCCTTCCTTGTTGCTTCCGTTCGCCGAGACCTCTGCATCTTTAACCATTGCTGCATAGCCGTCCTGCCAATTGATGGCTCCTCGGAGCCCTTTAACGTACGCATCAGCAAGAACATTGTCTGCATTGCTTCCGCCTTGCGTGAGACCGTTGTCGTTCCCAGAACGGCCGTCGGGCATGTATCCCTGATGTCTCCAGATATCTATCAAACCTCGTAACTGGCTCTCATATGCTTTGGGCTGAATTAGATGGCTTAAAGCGAAAGTATTGCGAAAGGTGTCCCCTGTCTGATGTTAGCTACCAGGGCCATTTGGTACTCAATGACCTACAGATGCAGTAAAAGTCATCCCACGATGGTTCGTTGGACTGCCAGAGAGGGTTTTCTCCAGATCGATCGGAAGGCATCAAATGCATGAAGTAAAGCGATGAATATAAAAGGGTTAGTAAGGTCTGATTTGCTTCCGGTCCCGTGTCCACCTGTATAGTGCTGAAGATATCTTTATTCCACTCATCTTGTGCGGCTGCTACTGTATCCAGTTGGTTCCAAGAGGGTATCTCCGTATCCTTAAACATACACGCTTTCTCTGCCGAGATGAAGGAAATGCCAATTTTTGATGATACCGTGGAAGCCTCGGTGGAGCTGTTTGACGTGCTCCAGCTAAACAAAGCTCCCACTCTATTGCCTTCAGCTCCCGCTTCCGCGCTCTTGCCACCATATGTCGGTTGCGGAGGCGATCCATTTACCATCCGTGTTGTATTCATTCCAGTAAACGTTTTGGCCGCGGTAGGTGTATTTTCAAATTCTCCGCAGAAGTAGACAGTGTACGGAGCTCTAAATTCGCGGGTATGAAGTCAGCACGAGTGAGTAGTGGGACCGCCGCGTCGTGCGTACATCTTAGACACGTGCGCATGTACCCAGGGATTGCTTACCCAAGATTGAACCCGCCACCGTAAGTACCATGGCCAGTATAACTTTTACTGTCGTCCGAGATCGTGATCGACCCGTCCAAATAGTATTGCGTGCAAAAGCCACCTGCAGGATCAGGGAGAAAGTGGGACACATCGACGAGAACGTGCTTCTCTCCGCCTGTCGGGAAGTCATAACGCAAGATACCTGCATGTCTCGCACCAGTTAACGAAATGCTGACTCCGTTCTCAAGGTCCGTATGGAAATAGCCCACCGTCGCTTGGTCGGTCCCAACTCGCTTTTGCCAGTACGTCGTCTCATTCAAAATGTTGACGGGTGAAGCAACGCTGGCGAGAGGCATCTGAGAAATGACACCGTACTTGGGGCAGCCACCGGTACCCGACTCGTGCATCATAGAGACGCCAGTTACGAAGCCTTTAGGTGTGTAGCCTCCATTGATGGTAGCAATGTCGACTCTGTCCTCCCATGTGTCGATCCCTAGCTTCACAACGCCCCAAGGCACGGCACCACCGACGAAGATGTCGCCGCCGCCATAGGCATAACCAGGGATAGGTCCTTCGGCACCGATGAATGGGTTGACGTATTGCGAATAGTTTGTCTGCCCGACGGCAAGCTGCACGCCTGCAACGAGCAGTCCGGCCCTGGACCAGATCATAGCTGCTTTAGTCGAGGAGTAGTCGCACTTTCGAGAGGGTTAGAATGGAGATGTTCATGTGTTGGGGTCAAGTGAAGCTTGAGCGAGTGGCGGTTGACCGCTTGGGCAGATTCCCGCGTGTTTGCAGAAGAGCACGTGGACAGGCAGGGGTGAGCCAAACTACGGACAGCTGCTGTCAAGGGTCCGCAGTCTCACATGTTATCGTGCAGAAAAGCGCATACATGATGCAGAGTTGCACTGAAGTGTTCGTAAGGTACTAGCTTAGTTGTGATCAGCCATCGCACTTCTCCGCAATGTAACCTTCTCGTTTCGAGCTTGTAGTACATTCTGATCCATTTTTGGGGTGGATCGTCGAGCGATACGCTCTGGTGGCTCAGACTCTTGAAATTTGAACATTGTAATGGGCAAGCCGTCTACATGAGGCAGGCACAGCGCAATTCCGGCACACGCCTAGAGAATTTGAATCTTGGTGCGCGCGGGTGAGCGCGAAAACGCTCCGCGGGTCTAGAACGGAATGACAATCATGTTCAATAAATTGGATGTGATAATTATGCATGGTCTGTGGTGGGGAATTGCTTGCTAGGTTGCGGGGAAACATCGAACCTTGGAAGATGCGAGAGGCTTAGCCCATTCGGGAAGGTGGTTATTTTCTCCACACAGACAGGCGATGGCATGACTCGAGGATTTTCATCAGGTATCGTTCAGTCTGCAATCTAATATTTTTGGGGTGACGGCAGTCACAGTCGTGCCCACCCTTCGGGGGGTACACCTAATTTCGTGGAAACTTGACTTCGAACAACATGCTGCCTTCATATCTCCACCCGTTTGAAAAGCAAGCACTTCGTCGCATCAGGCGATGACTGCTTCCCCATGTCAATCTGAGGATATCGTTCCCTACTCCCACCCTCGTTCTTGAAGTCGTACTCCAAGAGCAACCTTGCAAGGATCATTTTGATCTCGTTCGCCGCAAAGAATCTCCCCGGACATGCGTGTGGTCCATATCCGAACATCAGGTTCTGTTCATTTGTCGTTACAAATTGGTTGCGGGCGTTCTCGGTAACCCCGCCTGCCTGCCTGAGCTTGTAGGAACGCAAGCCATCGAAAACGTCGGACGGTTCAGCACCAGGGAAATTTTCTGGATCTTGGTAGACTGCATGGGATGGGGTCTCGATCATTACACCCGCGGGAATGGTTTGACCATTAGAAAGAGTGAAGGGTTTGAGAACCTTGCGCATGAAACTGGTGAAGCCTGGAACGTCTGAACAATGAGCGGGCTTAAAGCATGCAGGAAAACTCACCTGGAGGGTAAAATCGCATGACCTCTTTCATATAACTATCCAGCTTAAGCATTTGCTGCAGAGCACGGGTTGTCATGGTCCCTCCGTTGTCAGCCAAGGCCTTACGGACCTCCGCTCTGAGCGGTTCGATGTATTCGGGAGATACTGCGAGAGTGTACAGACTACATAGAATTAGTGGATTGTCGCGATGGGAAGATGCTAGAATTGGTCCGGCTCACACATTGGTCGCAGTTAAAGTCGTGGTGTGAATAGCTGCAAAAATGAGTGCAAGCTGCATTCGTGCAGAACGCTCCATTGAGTTATCGCCAACGTCTTCTTGCCTTTTCATCAGCCAGCTCAGCATATCGTCAGGCTCCTCTTCTCCCTTTCTTTTGGCATCGCGCCGCGCCTGAATGATCGGCTTTAAGAACGCGTGAGCTTGCTTCTCCGCTTCGTGCAGTCTTCGCACTGATTCAAGACGAGGCGCAGTCCACGGTCTGAAGAGTGGTCGTAGCATCTTGATGTCTCTCTGTGCTTGGACTAAATGTAAAGTGTAGTCGATCGCCAGCCGGAGGTAGTCTTCGTTCCGACAAAGCTCTGGTCCGACAAAAATACGACCAGAGATCTTAGCCACCATTGTGACGAGCTTTGAATATATGTTCACAGATGTCCAATCTTCGCATTTTGGCATGTCTTCTTCAAGTGCCTGCTCGACCTCAGCGTAGATAACGGGATTCAAGCGCGCTGACCGATTAGCGGGAAGAACTAATACCGGGATGCCACCACATATCCTGTCGAGACTCACCTAGTGCGGGGGTCAGATCCACTTTGACAGAATGTGCCACCAATGGCTCGTCTGACTTCAGTCTCGTGTACTTGGTATCCATCGCCTATAACCGTCAGCGAGGAAATATCCATATGTGGGTCTCTGTTAACCTGATCAATTGCTCTAGGGAAACTCAACACCGAATCCGGAAGTTTCCTCAACTCAGGAAGGAAACGAGGGCCAACGATGATTTGCTGCTCGCCGTCCATGGCAGTGATTCTGAAGACGCTGTCCTTGAACTAAGCGCTCGTTAGCTGGGAACGAATGCCAACATCATGCCCAGCAGACCTTTTGATACGCATCCATGTACATTTTCTTGCCGTGTTTGAGGTACTCAGTTCTCTGCTTTTCACTGTTTTCGACACCGTACGCTGGCAGCTTGCGAAGCTGCGCATTGAAATTGATCCTGGGAAAGTATGCGCACGCCGCAAAGACGCAGATGGCTATTGCTACCATCTGTATTGAATGCGCAAGGCCCGAGATTATCTGCAGTTCCATTTTTGCAGGTCTTGTAGGCAAAGACGTGTTATGGGTACAAAAAGGGGGAGTCTGGAGCGGTGGGGATAACCTTTGAGATTAGCAAAAATTCAAAGTGTCAGTCGTTGTCACTGGCCTGCAAGCGGTCTTATATTACCCTGCGTGAAGCGTGGCCCCGAGTACGCACGTTCGCAGTGTGGGACTTCATTCACATTCCTCTATACGGGCTATACGGTCTCGTCAGGGTTTGCTTAAGCGAGTGGCTAGCAGGGTAGGACCTAGACAGTATGCAGTAAAGCACAGGTAGATCATCCAACTGCTGCTGCAGCCGTTATTGCGCCGCTTTTCCGCGGCCAATTGGAGGTTGCCGTGTGCGCGATTGCATAATGGTCGTGCGTCGGAAAGTGATACCCCCGCAGGGAGCGCTACGCCACTTGGTGTGACGCTAGGCGTTAAGAAGACGTTTTTGGTTCGGTGATGCGCAATAATAATGATAATGTAAGATAATATAATAATTTAGACTAATACTTATAAGTAGGGATATAAGAATAATAAATTTATTAATTTACTTTTTAGTAATAATATATTTTAAGTATATTTTATTTTTTAAATTAATAGTTTAAGTATTATTATTAATTATTTTATTTAGTTTATTTTTATTTTAGAGTAGGTTTTATATAAAATTAATAATTATTCTTATATTTTTAATATTTTTAATTATAATTATAGTATAATAAATATTTTTTATTATTAGGCTTAACTGTAACAGCCGGGTCTAATAAGTTATAATAGTACTTATTAATAGATTTATAATAAGTAAAAACTTTTTTATTTTTTTTAATATAAACTATATATTTTTTTTATATTTACACCTTTTATATTATTCTATTTATATTTTTAAATATTTTATAAAACTCCCCCTCTTTTTTTTATACTTATATATCGCGCCGTTTACCTATATTATTTTATTATATATTAGTTATATCTATTTTATTTATAAAGCTACTATCTTTTATAGTTACTTTAGTAGAGTTATTATATACTATAGCTATAGTAGCTGCGCTATTTTATACTCTAGTATTTTTTTTATATTTTTTTACTAAGCCGGATTCCTCTAATCGCTTAGTAGCTTTTAAAACTTAGCTTTTTACTTACCTACGCGTACTAGGTTTTTACCTATATTTTATAATACTAAGTTTATACTATTAGTAATACTATAACGTATACTACTAGTAAAAGAGCTACTTATAAATAATATATAAGTAGTTATATTCCTAAATTATAATACTTAGAGCGTATTAACTAGTAATAAAAATAGTTTAGCCTATAAAAAATCTAAAATTATAAATAGTATATTTTAGTTTTATATAAGTTATACTATTAAATTAATTAAGGACGTTTAGTACCTTTATATTAGTAGAGTATATAAAAATATACGGCCTACTAGTCTAAAGTTATTTTATATTTATTATATTTACTATATATACTATATATACTATTATTATAGGGTATTATAAGAAGCTGTAGTCTTATAAATAGTTTATTTTATATTTTTTTATATTATTACTATAGCTAGTTTAGGGACGTCGGCATATATTAATATTTTATAGTATACTAGTAATAGCGTAAACTATTACTATTATAATTCTTTTTTTTATAAATAAACGTTTTATACTAGGTAAGGACGTAAGTATTGTAGATTATTACGACTATTACTATATATATTAAATATAATATATTAACGTATATACGTCTTTAGTATACGCGTTATATAACTATATACTATATTTTTTATTATTATACTAAAAATATAATAAAGCCGTTTTATAGGACTTATAAAAGTATTATACTAGTTATTTTTTTTAAAATATAAGTACTACGCTAAAAGCGTAGATTAATTTTTTTTTTAAAAAAAAATATCGTTTTTAACTAAATTTTCTTTAAAAAAAATATATTATAAATACTAGTATAGTACTAAACGTTTATAATTTAAATTTAAACTATTTTTTTAATATATTAAATATAAAAATATATATATACTTCTTTATTTATATTTATATATTAATTAAATAAATAGTGTGGCTATAGTAGCTCGGGACAACTAAAAGGAGTTTACTTTTTTATTTTTAAAATTTCTTTTAGTTATTTCTATAGTTATTATAACTATATATTATTATAAATACTAAATATATCTTTATTATAGTACTTTATAATATACTATTATTTTATTTTAAAATATTTAGTTAGCGTTTTATAAAATTATTTTTTATAAATATTATTTTTTAAGAATATTAATTATATAATTTATATATTACTCTACTTTTTTAATATATTAAGTATAAAGATATACATATACTCCTCCATTTTTAAAACTCCTTTTAGTCACCCTGAGCCACCACAGCTACACTATTTATTCGATTAATATATATATATTACTCTATATATATAAAGAAAATATATCTATATTAATATTTTATAGAATAGCCTCTATAAATACTAATATTAAATATTTTAAATATTATTAATTATATAATTATAGTAAATTTATTTTTATATTATATAATATATTTATTAGTATAAATAAAATAGTAAAATATTATATAAAAATTATATTTAAATAAATTTATAAGAGTATAGGGGAGTAAAAGCGAAAAGGATTAATTAAAAAGATATCACTTTTAAAATAATATAACTTTTAAGTTACTAAGCTTAAATATATAAAACAAAATAGTATTTTAAAGAAAAAAATTAACAGATTCTATTTACTATATTAAGGACTACTTACTAAGGGGTCTAGGGATAGTAAAAAATTAGTAAATATAGAAAATTTTTAGAGCCTAACTTTAAACAATTATAACTTTTTATTTAACCTATAACATTGGCCTATTTTTATATATATAATATGAGATATTATATTATATTAATATATAAATTATTTTTATATATTTATATATTTATTATATACTTATTAATAAAAGTCAAATATTTAAAATTTTAATAATAACCTAGTAAATAATATATTACTAGTACTTAGTATAGTACCACTAGAATTATATACGTATTTTATAATATCTAGGAATTAATAAAATATAATTATTAATAACTTTTTATAATTTAGTATTCTACTATTTAAAAATAGCCTTTTAATAGTCTCTATACTTTTTAAACTTAATTCTATATCTAAATTAGTATTTTTATTTTTATTTAGACTTAATTTTATATAATCCTATATATTTATATACTAATTAAACAAATAGTGTAGCTGTGGTAACTCGGGGCGACTAAAAGGAGTTTTAAAAAAGGAGGAGTATATGTATACCTTTATAGTATATAATCCTATATATTCTTTATATAGGCTAAATTAGTATTATAGGCTAGGTAAAATATATATATATATATATTGCTTCTTAAACTAGTTTAAAACGTTTATAATTTTATAAATAAGGATATTACCTTATTAAAATTACTAATATAAATTAATATTAATATAAAGCTTATAATTATTTTATACTATAATATTATATTTAAAAAAAGACTAAATAATTAATAAAGTTACTTACTGCTTTTTATCTTCGGTTTAATATTAGATATAAAAACGTTTTTATATAATCTTTACTAGTAAAAGAAATAAATAAATTTAGTATTTTAGTAAATACTAAATTTTTTTTATCTTTTAACAAAATAGTATTCTAAGTTTAGAATATTAAAATATAACTAATAAAATAATTAAAATAATTAATAATAAAAAAATATAATAATAACGTAACACTAAATTAAATAAAATATATTTTAGTGTATTAAAATATTAAAAAATCTTACTTTTTTATTAGTTAATAGCTAGTTCTTTTTTTAACTCTATTATTATCTCTTTTTTTATAATACTCCTTTTTAATTTTTCCTATTTAACGTACTAACTTATTAGATAATATTATTTTTTAAAAAATTTATATTATTAATATTTTTTATATTTACTTTAGCGTATTTTAATATATGTTTTTAGCGTTTTTATTATTAATTATAGGTTTTTTTATTTATATTAATATTATAACACATTTGTTGTAAAATATATTTATAAGAATTTATTTATAATATTTAGACTATTTTCTAATTATAGTCTTTTCTTTTCTTTTATAGGACTATTAATTTAGTCTCTATTAATTATTTTTTTTACTTTTTATATTATCTTAAGTACTCTACCACTTTTAACTTTATTTATATTATTATTATTATAATTTTTTATTATATTATATAGTATTATAAATACTATTAAGAGTTCTTTTAAAGTAAAATTAATTATATACATAGAAGTATATACTTTTAAAAAATAATTAACCTAAAAGTTAGGTTTTATTACAGGGGGGTGCAATGAAAAAAGAGTAATCAAAAAAGATACCTTTTTTAAAAATTTATATTAAATTAATTAATAAGCCTAAAATTATGTAAGTAATACCGTTTTAAAGAGAAAATTATAGAGATTATTATTAGAATTTTAGTTACATTATATTTATTACCTGTAATAAATTAAAATTATCTAAACATGACAATTTTTTAAACCCCTTTTTTAGGTTTCTATAACTTTTTAGTTAGTGAATGTATTTAACTAAAATTTTAACTATACCCTTTTAGGCCTAGTCTAGGTCACGTGACTAGATTTTCGAAGTATATTAGTAATCTAATTATATAATTATATTAATTATAAAAATTTTGCTAAGGCTTATATAATAATTAATCACGTAATATATTATTAATATTTTAGTATATTATAATATCTTTTAGATTTTATAAACCTAGACTCCTATTTCCTTAAAATAGCGCCAAATTTGTTAAAACTTAAATCTGAAGTTTAACTACTTTTAAAAGTAAATAATTTACCTTCTTTAATTGCTACAACTTTAAATAAGTCAGAAAAGACTATTTATAATGCTATATAACGTATTAAAAATAAAAATAAAAATAATTATAATATAAAACAAGTTAAAAAAGGTAGAATTTTAAAGTTAACCCCTAGAAATAAAAGAGTTATTAATAGGGACTTAACTAGAAGCCCTAAAAAAGAAAAGAAAAGACTATTAATAGATAATAGTCTAAATATTAATAAAAGGGCTTTATAATACTTTTTAAAAGAGGAAAAGTACTCTGTTAATATAAGTACTAAAAAGCCTCTTATAAACAAAGAAAATGCTAAAATAAGAGTAAAATACGCTAAAGAGACTATAAAAAATTTAAAAAATATAAAATTTAATAAAATAATATTTTCTGATAAGTCAGCAATATAAAGGGGCAAAGTTAAAAGGGAATATTATAGAAAAAGGGGTAATAATAGAGTTAGAAAAGAATTAGTTGCTAGCTAATTACGAAGTAAGTTATTTTAACTTTTTAAAATATTAAAATATATAACTTTTTATATATTTTTAAGTTATAGTTTTAGTTTTTTAATATTAATTATATTAATTATTTTATAGGCCGAGAT